>JAUPFT010000022.1:42678583-43233583 GCA_036936625.1 Parnassius smintheus behrii
TTTCTATTGAGGTCGTTGAGCGAAGTGCCTAGGTACTCCAAAGATTCTGCCATAAGGACTATATGACTTACAGCTGTCTACAGTTGTATAGCTTTCGTATTCTGGTTCTGAACTCGGATAGCCATCGTAGCCCTATTGTACAAACACTTCAGCTCTTCGATATACTGATAATCCACTTGGCACCGCTAAAGGGACTGCAACACCGGCCAAATTTTGACGGAATCAAAGGCTCAGCGTGGGTGGTCAGGTTGCTCCTCGTATTCTGGGGGTGGGGGGAGGGCGAAATTCCGCTCGAGGCTAAACCTGCTCGGGGCAAACATAACAATAAGTCAAAGGCGCCCACTCCCACGCTATCTGCCAATTTCTGCAACATCAGGACACTTCATTCAAACCTTAACGTCGTCCATTATCATCTGGAAACGGCAAAGCCGGCCTTGCTCTTTCTAACAGGGATACTGGTTTCCTCTCCGGCTGATACTTCATATATTTCCTACCCAGGGTTCAAATTAGAACACTCCTTTGTGCCCTGGGCTGGAGTTTGCATGTACGTCTGAGGGGACATCTGTTTTCGACGCTTCGATAGCCTTGAAGGTACGGGCCTGTCCATCTTATAGCTGCGTGTAGACAGCGAAGACCATCCTCGCGTTTACGGGTGCCTCTATAGGTTCCATAGCGGTAATGCCGACACAGACCGACTGATCGACCACGTCCAAATGGCTGCAAACTCCGTGCTACAACGGGTCCACTCCGCAGAGATCGTGATACTTGGTGATTTTAACGCCCACCACGCTGAATGGCTTGGTACTCGTTTAACCGATCATGTGGGTAGATCTGTTTATGACTTTGCTTTGGCATATGGTCTGACACATCTGGTTACCTTTCATTCGCGGATCTCAGATGTGGAAGATCACATACCTTCCCTGTTGGACCTTCTGCTGACCTCTCATCCGGACGGATATTAGATCTCCGTTGATGCCCCCTCTTGGTTCCTCGGACCATTGTCTGATCCGGAGTACGGTGCCACTCACGCTCCCATCGCGGTTGCGTACTGCAGGTTGCCGCCATGTTTGGCATTATAGGTCAGCCAATTAAGACGGGATGCGATCTTTTTTTGCATCCTACCCTTGGAGGCGGCTTTGCTTCTCGTCGGATGATCTCAGCGTTACTGCTGATCTGTCACTGATGTGGTGCTTTAGGGAATGCACCTTTATATTTTATCATCTGTGGTACCTATCGGAGGCAGAACCCGGCCTTTGTTTGGTCGTTCCTGCAAAATTGTACTACGTCATAAGCAAAAGTGCTACCAGGCCTGGGTTTGCGCATCAACGCCTCGAGATAAAAATACCAGCGCTCTCAAAAAGAAGTATGATTCTGCTTCCAGGTCCTTCAAAAGTGTCATTATCAAGGCAAAGTTAGAGCACATCGGAAAAATTGGCGGGAAACTGGTTTGTCTTTCTTCGGGAACATGTGCATTCTGTTTTCTCGTCAAAGCTGTCCAAGGGAACTTTTGCCTTCTTCTTCTCTCCCATCTCTGCACAGGGAGGACGACTCACTGGCCCATGCCGCAAAGGACAAAGCCGCTCTACTGGGCTCATTCTTTGCGTCCAACTCGACTCTTGATGACGGGGGAAACACACCGCTGACCATCCCGCAGTATGAGTGCTCCATGCAGGAAGTGCTGTTCATCCAAAACTCGGTGCGCAGAGCATTTCTCTCCCTTGACGTCAACAAGTCGAGTGGGCCTGATGGCGTCCCTCCTATTGTTTCGAAGACGTGCGCTCCGGAGTTGGCACCGGTTTTAACGCATCTTTTCTGGTACTCCTACTCCCTAGGTATAGTTTCGAAATCATGGAAGTCAGCCTAAATGCACCCGATTCCTAAAAAAAGTAACCGCTCTGATCTGTTTAACTATAGGCATACCGTCATTACCTGCTTGTTTTCACCTTGAGGATCACCAGCTGATTAGCGACCGCCAGTATGGTTTCCGTCGCGGTCGCCGGGCTGGTGATCTTCTCGGTTACCTAAGTCATAAATGGGCGGATGCAGTAGAGTCCAAGGGAGAGGCGTTGGCCGTCAGTTTGGACTTAGTGAAGGATCGGGTTTGGCACAAAGCACTTCTTCCTTCCTATGGGCTTCCCGAGAAATTGTGCTAATGGATCACCAGTTTTCTTGCTGATCGGAGCATCAAGGTCGTAGAAGATGGTGCATGCTCAGATTACTAGCCCATTAACGCTGGTGTTCCATAAGGCTGCGTGCTATCACTAACTTTGTTTTTTCTGCATATAAACAATATGTTGCAAACCGGTAACACTCATTGCTATGCACACGACACTTTATATACCGGCCGTGCCAAAATTTCTCGAGAAAACTTCGCCCAGAACCAGGACAAACTTGTATCTGAAGTCGAGACTTTGTTGAACAAAATCTCGGGCTGGGGGCGACTAAACCTAGTCCAGTTTAATCCTCAGAAGACACAAATTTGCGCGTTAACCGCTAAAAAGAATCCTTTCGTCGTATCTCCTCAGTTTCAAGGCACTTCCCTTGTTGCATCAGCCAGCATCGCAAATGCTCGGCGTCGACATATCGAGTGACGTGCAGTTTCATGGTCACTTGGAAGAGAAGGCCAAATTGGCCTCTAAAAAACTTGGCGTGCTCTGTTGAGCGGGACAGTATTTCATGCCGGCTCGCCGCCTTCAACTTTAAAAGGCGCAGGTTCGGCAGCATATGGAATACTCTGCCCATCTCTGAGCTTGGGCTCCCCAGTACCAGCTCCTTCCATTTGATCGCATCCAGCGCAGAGCGGTTCAAATCGTCGGCGACCGAGCTCTTTCCGATCGGCTTGACTCACTGGCACTGCGAACAGATGTTGCATCTCTTTACGTATTTTAACGGTGTATTATTCCCGTGGTAGATGTCGCATCTACCACGGGGAGTGCTTTGAAGAATTGTTCGAACTAATACCAGCCGCACAATTTCACCATCGCACATCGCGACAAAACTCGCGATACCATCCGTACCATCTGGATGACTGGCGGTCCACCACTGTGCGATTTAAAAGAAGTTTTCTTCCTCGCACAACTTCCTTGCGGAATCAACTACCACCAGAGTCTTTCCGGACCGATACGACTTAGAGACCTTCAAGAAAAGAGCCTATTCCTTTTTAAAAGGTCGGTCTGCAATTTCCTTGGTGTTGCAGTTGTTCATGGGTAGCGGTAATAACTTACCATCAGGTGAGCCGTATGCTCGTCTACTCCTCTCCTATAAAAAAATAGGACTTCTGTACGATTTGCCGTAGGATATGTATGTGGTCTATTGTACTAAAGTCTTTTCGGAAACCGGCTTTTTCGGGAGGCTAGAAATCGTCGAGTCTGTTTGCGAGACGATTCGTAATAACTTTCGAAAACAGCACGTAGACGTGATTCAGAAGGGAAATCGGTCTGTAGTTCTTCAAGAGAGCGTTGTTGCTTTTCTTGAAGACCAAGATCACCGACTTCTTCTCCAAGCCTCCGGAGTAGTGTCATCATGGAGGACGGAATTTAAGAGCTTTTCCAGGCTTAAGTGTCGATTTTCCATCCGCTTTCAAAAGTTTTGCTTTTATTTTAGATTGTTGAATTCACATTAATTTTGATATATTTCAAAGTAAGTCTGGGTTTCATTTAGTAAAACTAAAACCTACTATTGATTTGCGTAGTTCCCGCTACGGAACGATCACGAAGAAAGTGTTGTATTATTAAGTAATTCTTTGAAGTTCTAGGCATAAATAAAAAACATCATGTGTATAATTTTTTTTACGAATTTTGATTGATTTCGTAACATGTATAAATAATCTTAAATGGTTGACAAAAATGACGATATATCCATATTTTTCACTCAATAGTTATCAATACTTTTTAGAAATAGTGATTCGAAAAATATCGATATGTTTTTCTCTTGGCCATTTCCACTCGCGTGTAACGTGAGCCACGTGTGGTGCAGGTGTGGGTGGGGGTGGGGGTGGGGGCGGGGGAGGGGATGGCTGCGAGGAGGAGGCGTGGCGCGGGCACAGCATCGCGGCGCTGCGCCGGCGCGCGTCCGAGCTGTCGGCTGCCATCCCGCCCTATCTGCAGCTGAACTACGACCACGCGCATAGTCCCGTCTACTGACCGCCTCCTGTCGCCAGCCGCATCATACACAACCACCGCTAGGAAACCAATGACAGTTAACAATCTTACAATCACCAAATGTCGCTTGTTGGAACTTCAACCGTCACAAGTAAATCAATGAGAGGTAAATCTTAGGCTCAGCAGTGGCTAGTGTTCACTTAGGTTAACTTTGTTACGCAAATGGTCGCACAGTGTTATTGCAAAGTTGCGATTTAATCTTTAGGTTTTTGGTTTATAGCGTACATATACACAACACAATGCCTCAGAACTGCATTCTGTTTTAATTTGTTACACGTTATGATTTCTTATATTTACGCGAACACTACACATTGAAATAATACTAGTTTTTACGGAATTTATCGCGTATATTTAACTTTTTAATACCCGACGTTTCGAGAGCTTTACAGCACCCATGGTCACGGGAAGGACTGAGATGTTTAACGTCCAGATGTCATAGTTAACCGCGGTTACCATAGATTAACACACACAACAAAAGTTAAATTTTAATCTATGGTAACCGCGGTTAACTATGACATCTGGAGGTTAAACATCTCAGTCCTTCCCGTGACCATGGGTGCTGTAAAGCTCTCGAAACTTCGGGTATTAAAAAGTTAAATATACGCGATAAATTCCGTAAAAACTAGTATTATTTCAATTATTACACGTTTTAACCTGTTTTTAATCCTTATACAAGTATAAGTACATACAAGAACATCTTTACCTATACCTTATAACTAATATTTCAGAAAGAAGCATTACACTTTGACAAATTAACTTCGTCCGCTATGAAAATTGTCAAACTCGTAGATTTCGACTCTTTCCTCAGTGGCACCGCCCTAATGGTAAAAAGAACCCTCATTGCACTACATCAAGCACCGTGTGGCGTTCCACAATCACCTACAGTCCTGTCGATATTGTTACCAATTTGTCAGGTCAACTATCGATAGCGTGATTACCGATAGATACATCACTATGCTATTTTATATTACATACTTTGAAACTTTTTGATTTTGGAAATTAAATCCGCTTTAAGTTACCAAAAGATTAAGTTTTATCGCACTTATCACAATGAATCACAACAGATAGATTTAATATAATAACCAGGTATGATTACGCGATAGTTCAAAGCCCTATGGAATAACTTGAGTTGTCAAACATAGCAGTTGTCAACCCTAATAAATGAGAGAATACTGCAACAAAACTACTAATATCATATAAGATTACTGGCTTAATGTAATTGGAAGCTTCAAAACATTAAAAACTTTAAGAATCTGTGATGAGCCTTTTAGCTACAATTTTTGGCTCTAAAAAACAAAATACATACCTATTGTCGTATAATTTTGCAAATCAGAAAAATTTATAATTTATCGCCATGACCTTGACACAGGTTACACGAAGTGTGGTAATTATGATAAATATGCAGTCCCCGGACTTTATTATAATAAATTATAGTATAAATATTGAGCTGTATTCAAAGAAATACGTGTATACGCATTCGTACAATAATAATTTTAGTGATAGTTTGTAATCGTAAGCTATTTATTTTTAAGAATCTAATATTTAATATTATAGATTAGATGTAAACTTTGATGTAATGGCGCTATTTTGTGGTTTGAGGTTATAGTCCCTTAGGTAAAAATATTACACATTCCAAACTTGTGTATTAGAATAAAATGATCTTTTAAGAGGAACTCCAACCAAAAGTATTAATTATAAATGATCTAAATTAAAAAAATGTATTAAATTCGCATATCTGAGTCAAATTCTTGGAATAACACTTTTGTTGCATTACATATTAAAAAGAAGAAAATTATATGCTTAGAGTAATTACATACATGTTTTATGATTTATTCTCGCGACAGTTGAGACTTGGTGAAACTTCTGCTTTATTTTTCTGATTTGGATACAAATTAGTAATTACTATAAGAACCGACGAGTTTTGCCTGACACGTCACGTCTGACACGTTGTTCTTACATACCCTGATGATACCGTTGCGCGAAACTGTTTTAAAGTTAGTAAACTAATAATTTATATAAATATTGTGAAACAAGCACAAGTGTGTATCCAAATTACAAAAAGAAGTAAATTGATTCATGCCAAATTATATCTACTTGAAAACAAACCATTTTTGATACTAATTATCATTTTTCATGATTTAAAACCTAAGTTTTCAACACTGTTTTATATTTTTGTTTGTTGTCTGAAGTGTAAATAATTTTTAAAGTAAATCAATATGATTATTGTACCTAAATATTAAAATTAGCGTAAAACTGTCATCATTTATTTTCCAATACAAATCTTTATTATTGAAAAAAAGGATAGTACTTATTGTTATTCATTAATCAATAGAAAAGTAACAAAAGAAATTAAATCGACCATAAAATTCTGTTTTATTCCATAAGTACCTAAGGCCTTAAGTGTTAATACATAATATATTTTGTTGATGTTTATTAATTTGTATATTTATGGATCACTTGCTAAAATATGTTTTCTTTTTACTTTATTATCTTAATGTATTTTTATGGAAATTATTTGTATTTTCATAAAAAATACCACTTGTGTCTGTAGTTCAAAAGAAAAGTTTTACCTACGTGTAGGTACGTATAAATTATCAAGAGTCAAGTTATAATGCCCACTTACTAGTTAAATAATAATAATAAATGGGATATCAAAATCACAGAATTAATTAATTAAAATGATTCTGTGTTGGAAGTCACATAATTGTTTTGACGTAGTTTCGTTTTAAATACTACTTACGATTCTTTTCCTTGGATAGCCCATAATTGTGTTGACGGAAAGTTTAGTTGTGACAACTACTTTCTGTTCTTTTCTTTGAATGTCAAATAATTATGGTGACGAGGACAATGATTTTCGCTCTACTCCATTTAAGACTCAAAAATATACTAACTAATAGTAAAAAATGAAGAAATTTGAATACAGAAATGACTGTCTGAACTGAACTTATTCTTGAATAGATTTCTTTCTGTACAGAATCTCGTATACGAACATGTTAAAATCCAAAGTATCATGTTTTTTACTTACTTTACTTTACTTACTTATCGTCACGCACAATCCCTAACGGGGTAGCCAGAGAGAACAGATCGCCAAGTGTCACGATCCTTACATACCTCTTTCGCTTCTTTCAGGTTCATTAACTTCTTCATACATGCACGTCTAGGTATCCGAGTACTCTTGACCCTCCCCTCTTCGAGCAATTTGCTCACATGGTCCTCGAAAGTTAGTCTCGGTCTACCTCGACACCTTTTAATATTTACTTTCGCTCTATATATTTTCTTCACCATTCGGTCTTCACTCATTCGTTCAACGTGCCCAAACCATTGGAGTACGCCCCTATCAATTTTTGTGATAAGGTCATCTTTCAATCCTGCCATATTGCGAATCTCTTCGTTTCGCTTTCGGTCGGCTATGGTAACGCCACACATTTTACGAAGAGATCGCATCTCCACTGCATTCAACTTGCTTTTATGCTTCTTCTGGCATACCCAGGTTTCGCTGCCATATAACAAAGTCGGTACCAAAACTGCGTTATGTATTGCAAGGCGTGCACACTTCACCACGCCTTGCCTTTTGACTAATGCATTCAGGGCACCATTGACTTTGTTTCCGGCAGCGACACGCCTATCCACATCTAAATCACATCTTCCATCCCGGCTGAAAGCACTACCCAAGTATACAATTTCATTTACCTGTTCTAGACATTCCTATTAAGTATCATGTTGGTGCGTATGTAGATAAAATTATATAACTATATATTGCGTAAGTATACGGATTTTTTTTATTCTTGGGAAACTCGCGGCCACTGATTTTATAATTATTGTAATATTAGTTAAAAGTGGTTGATAGTTCCTATTTGTTTCTGGGTTCCGGTGAATCTTTTTTTTTACGTCTCACACCACCTCATTCAGTTCGTGAGAAAGCACTCAAAGTGAGTGACAAAATATGTATTTTCTATTTTTACTATTTATATGTTTATATTTGTTGCATATTATGTACAATAAAAAGTCACACACTAATAGCTTTTATTTTCCACATATCTTTACAGCTTGCCTATTGGAAGAAATTTCATTACAAAATTAAGTAGTGTTCTTGTACCTATAGACTATTTTTCGCAATGATTTATCCACTCAATTTTTTATTTGTACATAAATTGTTAAATAAATAATATATAAAGATCCATACTCCTTTGTAATTGTAACGTAATCAGCTTCGGAACCCAAATCATATAATCTCATTAAAATAGTGCACTAAGAATTAACATACAATGAAAGACCAAAGCTATGTTTTATTTTAATAGCGGCTTATATTGTCATTTGAATGAGATTATTGAGTTTGTATGATTGTATTTCGCCTTTGCTTTGATTTGTATGTATGTATATTCGTTTTTGCTTTAATTGTAGTTTTGGTAAGTTAAATATTTTTCTTTAAAACTTAGCTATGCTGTTTAGACGAAATGAGTCAATACCTAATTTAAGTTTACTGGTTATTTCATCTAAATCAGTGACAATTTACGAGTAACTATCAATGATATAATTCGAAAAATGGTTCGTGGGTAAACGGCTTTATATTCAATATTTATAACTATTCAGGTTTCTTAAACCTTTAAGCCACAATTGTATACTGAGTAATGGACTGAGTGACGGCTAGAGCCGAACTGAACTACTGTTCGACGCTCGCCCTGTACTTGTATAGCCTACGTGTAGCTAGTGTATACATTATTTTAGACTCTAAGTATTAATATATACATACATTAAAATAGACAATGTTCACATTGCGTTTTATTTCTATATATCCCCATCCCTCCGTCTTCATCACCTTTTATAAGTCATTGAATTGAAAAAAGTTTAATATCATTTAATAGCTACTTAGATTTGAAATGCTGTAATAATACCTAAACACTCACGCCTGTCACCCAGAGGGGTAAGCAGAGACTACAGACTTCCATTTAGCACGATCCTGACATATCTCTCTCGCCTCTTCCACATCCATATACCTACGCATGCATGCTCGTCGGTTAAGGGTACTCTTAATTTGGGCCATTTTTAATATATCGCCAATTTGGTCGACAAACATTCGCCTAGGACGTCTCTTTCCGACTCTTCCATTCACTTCTGCAACATATATTTGCTTTGTCAGCCTTTCATTCTTTCTACGTGACCAAACCACTGATGCATTCCTTTCTTAATCCTGGTCACCGCATCATTCTGCAAACTACACCCTTCTTTTATCACACAATTTCTCACCCTGTCACTCAGATTCAGCCCTAACATACTCCTTAGCGACCGCATTTCTACTGCATTTATTCTACTCTCGTGCTTCTTCTGCCACACCCAACCTTCACCAGCATACGTTAAAGTAGGGACTAATAATAATGTCCTCCAGAGCGACTTTCGGCCACGGCGGCCTGCCTCAACGGAGGCTAGCCATCGGCGCAGGACAGGATTATAGTGCCCAAGTGTATGCGCAAGCACGGCTACATTCTCTATTCCCTCACTCTCATAATCCGAGGGGACGGTAAACCGACACGACCGGGAGAGAGATCAGCCGCAAAACCATCGGCTTTACGTGCTTTCTGAGGCACGGGGGTAAAACACCGCCAACTTGCTGACTCAGGGCAGCTACTGAGCATTTCTTGACAGAAAAACTCAATATTGAAATAATACTAGTTTTTACGGAATTTATCGCGTATATTTAACTTTTTCAATACCCGAAGTTTCGAATGCTTTGCAGCACTCATGGTCACGGGCGGAACTGAGATGTTCAACGTCCCAAACGTCCAGGATTCGAACCCAGGACCTCATGATCAGCAGTCGCACTACTACAACCACTAGTCCAACGAGGCAGTCAGGGACTAAAGCATTGTGAATTGCCATACGTGCCTTTTTAGGGTTCCGTAGTCAACTAGGAACCCTTATAGTTTCGCCATGTCTGTCTGTCCGTCTGTCCGTCCTCGCTTAATCTCTGTGACCGTTAGCACTAGAAAGCTGAAATTTGGTACCAATGTGTGTATCAATCACGCCGACAAAGTGGTAAAATAAAAATTGGAAAAAAATGTTTTATTAGGGTAGCCCCCCTATATGTAAAGTGGGAATGGATGGAAAAGTAAGTGGGATATACTGTTGGAAAGGTATTTAAAATAAATAGGGGTTTAATAAAATCATTTTTTGATAATGTCAATAATTTCGGAAATAATCGCTCCAAAAGTAAAAAACAATGTGTCCCCCCCCCCTCTAAACTCATAAGTGGGAACACTTATTGTGACGGACGGGAAACTACGGAACCCTACACTGAGCGTGGCCCGACACGTTCTTGGCCGGTTTTTTGACACATTCTGACTTCACAATAGAGTGTAGAGCCCCATTTACTTTATTTCCTGCATTTTTTATTTTGTTGTAATAAGTAGAAATATATAAAAGCAAAATTGGTGCAAAATAAAATATAGAAATAAAAATTTACTAAACTAAGCGCTTTCAATATCGTCACACGTTCATAGATATTGTCGCCGATGACGGTGTGTAAATAATAACATTTATTTATTTATAAACCCATTTTTATAGAATAAGGGTGACAAACGAGCACACAGTACACCTGATAGTAAGTGAATATTTTTTCATTCAGAAGTCGGGAGCTTTCTCGGGGACTTTCGTTACCAAAATGCCGACCTCTGAAGTCACATCGAAGCCACTAGGTACATGTAGGCGTCTCTGGGCCATAACTTACTTACCAGTAGTTAGAGTGTGTGATCGTTTTTCTTGTTTTTATAAAATAAGAGTAACAAACAGGCAGCATGCATTCCACCTGATGGTAAGTGGATATTGTGGTCCATAGATATCTACATTCATTCTTGAATAGAAATTAAAATGCAGAATGAGGACTAAGATACAGGTACTGGTTTGTATATAGTAAAATTGAACAAAACGTGATCTACACGAAATAAAAACTGTCTCTCAGAACTGAAAGTTCATTGATGCCTTAGCACGTATAAAGTATAAAGTAATAAAGGCTATAATTTACCTCATCCTAAAACAAAATGCGGTAACAACGAAATAAAGAATGTAATTTAGTTATACTTGTTGCACAACCTACACAACTCATAGTTAATGTGCGACGAAAGTTTAATTAATGTCAGTTGGATAACTCTTATAAATAAAATATTAAAGAATATTATTCAAAATTAGGTTTGCGTCATCTATCGGTTAAGTATTAAATCAATACGAACGGTACGTTGCGTTAGCTCAAGCACCTAGAAAAACAATTGCGAGTAAAGTAGCTGAGTTAGTAAAACATATTACCGTTGCCGTTATATTACATACTATTAAATTCTACTGCTGAAAATTGATAAAAAGAAAAAAGGGTAAAAACAAAATAATTCCTGTCATTGACTTTTATAATATAAAAAAGGCGTCACTAGCGCCATCTAGAAATTATATGTGTAACTACAATATTAAAGATGCATTCGAGCCAACAATGGCTGCATTTGGCAGAAAAAAACGCTAGCAAGCGCTTGTAAGCAAAATGGCGAAACTAAACAGTTTTCGGCCAGGACATGTTTGCTAACTTCAGTAGCGCTGACACAATCCGCCATTTTGCTTATTTAATTTGTTTGTTTGATTTAGAGTTTATAAGTTGTTTTGTGCAATATTAGTTTTAAGTAATATAATGACATGAATGAACATATTATATATGTTATTAAAAATTCATGATTGGTAAGTTTTCAATATCAATACTTTACAAACATATATTTAAATTAGGTTAGGTTCCCCGGTTAAAACTAACTTCGTGTCCTAGAGGAAAACAGCAATTAATTAGTTACTTACGATTTGACAGCGCTTACCGCTTACGATCGCCGTTTTGCTTACAAGCGCTTGCTAGCGCTTTTTCTGCCAAATGCACCCAATGACATTCACTGACGATGTAACAGCTATTTGCGCCAAGATGGCGCGATTAATAATTATTTTATAAGTAACCTTTTTTTTAGTTTTTTGACTAAACATTAAAAAATTGAGTTGCATTTAACACTCGAGTTATTTTGAGTGATTAGTGGAAATGTCTATAGAATCACAAAAGTGTTTAAACGATGAGTGTTCGGAGATATTTGAGAAGAGTTATTCAGTTAGAGGTTTGTCGGAAGAAAGTTTGGCTACGTTAGTATTGCATTGTATCAATTTTAAAATTTATATGTTTTAAGGTAGCCTCTAAGCACTAAATACATACCTAATAGTAGCGTAAATTGACTGCATTAAACATACTTTCAATAATACGCGTAATATATTTTAGAATATTATGTGTACCTAAAGCAGTTTGTGTAGTAATAAATTAATAATCTATACCCATGACACCATAATACTGTTAGTATACCTACATTTCTTTCTGGCGATTGTGTGAGTTTGGCGACAGTAGGATTCTAGCTAAAATTATGTGTTTTGCCACTATCTATCTCTTGCTTTTTACATTCCTTGATAATGCTGCCAATATATGAGCAGATAAAATTAAAAGGTAAACACGTGTGTTTTTATAGGTAGGTTTTGTTTTGTTGTCGGAGGTTTTGTATTAAGATTTACT
Organism: Parnassius smintheus behrii; assembly: GCA_036936625.1. Taxonomy (NCBI): domain Eukaryota; kingdom Metazoa; phylum Arthropoda; class Insecta; order Lepidoptera; family Papilionidae; genus Parnassius; species Parnassius smintheus. The sequence continues at coordinate 42,691,307 of JAUPFT010000022.1, forward strand.
TTATAGACTATATTATTATACCACCCATTGCGAGGTGTGGGCATAAAATTATAGTGACAAACAGTATGCTGCAGAAATGCGATCGTTAAGAAGTATGTCAGACAGAATGACGGGGTGAGAAATGATGTGATAAGAGATAGAAGTCGTTTGCAATAAGGTGTTGAGACCAGGATTACGAAAGGAATGCTTTAGTGGTATGGACGTGTTGTTTGTATAGGATAAGAATGACAAACGAGTTCACAGTAGGTACCTACTTACACCTGACGGTAAGTAGTTGCTATGCACTCATACAACTATCTTCGAGTAGGGATAAAAATGCAGATTCGTTGTCACCCCCGAGGACTAAGAAGGAATGCTGTATTTCCAATAAAAAGTTTCCGATTCTCGACACTCCTTAGGGGCCGTCCATTAATCACTTGAGACTCAAAAAGGGTGGGAGGGGATTTGACAAAAATCATGAAATATCACAAGGGGTGAGGATGGTGTAGTAAGATGATCACGTGTATTTATTTTTTTGTCAAACGTGCGATTTCTAAACCGAAAAGAGGCGTGTGCCGTGACCTTGACTCGTCTATATATGTAAATTCATGTCACAAGCATGAACCTAATCCCAGCAATCTAGTCTACAGATGCACAATATTCGTCCTTCACGTAGATCAAATAGATCGAAAGAGATTCTCTGTGTAGTGCGCGAAAATGATGACGCCATGTGGCTTAATGAAACCGACAATGATCATCAACAAAGCACAGTGCCAACAACAACTGACTTGCAAGATGCTTTATCCAGTTGTTAGTGTTGAAGAAAGTCTTGCTAATCCGTGGTCCGAGGACAACGTACATTAAATATATTCATGTACTAGTACAATATATGTTTTCGCATGACTACATCATTCCCTTAATATTATTTTTATGCCAGTCAAAAACAACCTGCCACATTTCTGTCTTGACATTTTTATCCATGGTTCTTAATTTCAGAATAAAACTAGATTATACTTTATAGGTACTAAAAATGCACGTGATTTTGGGGGGGGGGGGGGGGGGCTGCGGTTAGTCTTAAACCTACTACTAATACTACGTATCACCAAGAGGGAGAGGGGGATGTTAAAAATGCTGAAGAAACATGAACGGCCCTCTATACGAAATTCAGAACCATTAAGCTACTATTTTACGCCAGTATTCTGTGAGAGCATGGTCCTACCCCGGTCGAACCGAGCCATTCGTGCTACATCCATAATATAGCTGTCTCGTGGTACTGGTATAAAATTTATGAAGCTTCTGTTGAGCCGCGATAGCGTGTATTCCCGTGATTCCAACAAAGGGGGTGGGATTGCCATGGATGATGATAAACAGATTTCCACGTTAATAAATGGTTAAGGTACGTGAGGGTAATATGGTGACCTTAAACTTTGTCGCTCTATGAAACCAAAACTAGGAGAAGGACAGAGACAAAAACGCAAATTCGTATACCTATAATTAGAAATATTTCGAAAATCCTTGTTTGCTGCCGCCCGGTTCCAAGCTTCAGGACGCGTGAAAATAATGGTAATTAAAAAAAAATAATCCTTGCTTTATAGTTAATACAGTTAGTATGCAAAGTTTCATGATCTTATTTAAAGTATTTTATGAATGACAGCGGTTTATTGTTCAGTTTAGAGGTAACTTTGGATTTTTTTTATCGAGAAAATTTTACAGAATCGTGTTTTCGTCTCACATTAATCCTCAACTTTACCATATATTGATTTCAAAATTAATGCTGCAATATTTTCGGTATAGCGGAGGATCTTGCTAAGCCATTTGAGGTCATATTCCCCCTTAATATAACATAAAAGCCAACTACCAATAACTAAAAATAATAAAATAATTTGCACATGATTGCTTCACAAGTCATTGCTAAGATATAGTACAATATTGTCCTCGAGATCGAATTTTGGTCACGGTGGCGAGTCTCAGCGCAAAGTAGTCCTTGGCATCTGCGTAGGACAGGATAGTGCGCCAGCTCAAGTGCACTCTCTATTAGTGTTGCCAGGTCTGATTTGTTTTAAATCGGTACACGAGGTCAAAAAAATCGGGATTTAGTGTTGCAGATCGGGACAAACAAAAAACGAGGTTTTTTAGGGTTCCGTAGTCAACTAGGAACCCTTATAGTTTCGCCATGTCTGTCTGTCAGTCTGTCCGTCCTCGCTTAATCTCTATGACCGTTAGCACTAGAAAGCTGAAATTTGGTAGCAATATGTATATCAATCACGCCGACAAAGTGGTAAAATAAAAATTGGACTACTAAAATCATTTTTTGATAATGTCAATAATTTCGGAAATAATCACTCCAAAAGTAAAAAACAAACAACAAAAAAATCTGAAAAGTAGAACTTTATAAGGACTTTCTAGGAAAATCATAACATAACGAACATAATGGATACCCACCTTTAAACTCATAAGTGGGAACCATCGATCACTATTTTATTAGTGATCGATGGTGGGAACACTTATTGTGACGGACGGGAAACTACGGAACCCTACACTGAGCGTGGCCCGACACGCTCTTGGCCGGTTTTTATTTATATCAAGGTTTACTTTATTGCGTTTTAAACTACTAGTGCAGGTACAGTATTATATTACCTAAATTAAATACGTACATATTTAATCTTACATAACAAGTAATCAGTCTTGCTGGACTAGTAGAAATTTTAAAATAAAATCGTACTTATTTAACGCACCTAATTGACGCACTTTAGAAGAATAAAGTAAGTATTTATGTAAATTATTTATTTTTAATTAAAATTATTCTTTTCATTGGAATTTGGAATTTTTTTAATTCTTGGATTTATCGGGACATTTAGCTTCCCGACCAGGTACGAATCGGGACGCGTCCCCAGACCCCTGAAAATCGGGACGTCCCGCGCAAATCGGGACACCTAGCAACACTACTTTCTATACCCACCTTTTCATAATACTACACGACTGGAGAAGATCAGGCGCAGGACCAACGGGTTTACTGAAAATTCCTTTACAGAAAACCCCTATAACTGATTTTGGCCCAACCCGGGATTCGAACCTGGGACCTCATAATCAGCTGTGCTTTACGACCACTAGACCATTGAAGCAGTCAGAAGAATCAACTTCTAAAGCTATTGTTATATTATTACGTGGAAATTATATTATTCTATTTAGTTATTTGAAGTCGGCTATTTTAGACTGTTAATTTTATTAAAAGTCTAATTTTTATCCTTTTGTGAATATCATATAAACAATTCCATTTTAAACTCCTCTTCATCTTCTACTTCAACTCGTGTTTTTCCACCCTTAGGTGGACTTTTTCTTCAGAATTATATAGACCTGAACCCTACCCCTGAAGTCCTTATCTATTTAATAAAAAAAGGAATCATTAAAACCGATTTTCAAATTACATTATATCGCGTAACATACATAACACACAAATTTTCAATACAGTTTAATTGAGAATCTCCGCCTAGCACGAGGCAAGCACGTAGATTATCTCTAACAATACGGTTTTAGGAGAAATTAGTAACGGAAAATTTTAGGACTAAGTACATCTAAACAGTCATTACAATTGGAAAGAACATTATACCTAAATGGTGTTTCAAAAGAGTAAACAAATTCGTGTATAGCTTGAGAAGAGTGAGTCAGGTAATTAATATCAATACAGGCCGCTATCTTAGCTTACAATGGTTATATCGGCTCTGTGCTGCGTTATGGTATTGGAAAATTCTTATGATATGCAAAATGCATTTTTTTGCTTAGAAACGATACATTAGAGCAATATTTAATCTTGATCCCGATGTTTCATGTCGACTATTTTTCAAAAAATGTAATATATTACCTGTTCCATATTTATATATTTATGATGTTCGTCTTTTTGTATTTAAGTTCATGTATCCCTTTAAGCAAAATAAAGACGAAACTAAACGTAATTTAAGGACACAATATTTTTATAAATCGTACTTATAAACCCCTAGTGAAACTATGGTTAGTGTCTAGAAATTCATATATGATGTGCATAGATTACCATTTACCAGATAGTTTCGATAATGTGCCTTTGTATATATTTATAAAACTAACCAGAGAATGGATTTTAAAAAAACTGCCCTTACTGAACCGAACTGTTTAAATTCTAAAAAAATATTTAGAATTTAAGCATAATTATTTAATTTGACCTTTTATCTTCATTAGCTTTACCTTTGTTAGCTAAGTCGTTTTAATTCAGATGCAAAACAAAACAAATCAAATTTACAATATAATATATTTCATTTCATATCATTTAGATACTTGATTACTTGACCCAAGCATCAAGCAAACTTTTATTATCACACATGCCTAATCTTTACAGCATATCTTAAGTCAAGTGCTGAAAATAGACCTCTCATTAACAGTTAACTGCATACTGTAGTATAATTGCCGACATAAGTCGTGAGCACACTTTTTATTGGTCGATACGACGTTGACCACGCTAACGTTCAACGTGATTGGTTCATCAGTCGATTCTCGTCGTCTATTGGTTCGAACATATCATTCGGCTTCCCCAATCATTTATGTTGTTATAATTTGAGTGGTCAGATTTCGGTCTAAATATGCAGAGAAAGAAGAATTCGGTGTTAAATAGACAATCCCGACAAATGGTCTATTCAGTGTTTAGTTATATGAAAAAATTAGGTAATGCGAAAAACATCATAGACGTATATAAACAAACTGCTGAGGCGACTAATGTCTCAGTAGTTACTGTACGGCGCACCGCAACACCAGATTTTATGGAAGGCATATCACCTCTGCCTTCTTTTTTAATAAAATAATCAATTCTAACCACCAGGTACACATTAAATACTTTATAGTCCATACTAATATTATAAATGCGAAAGTAACTCTGTCTGTCTGTCTGTCTGTCTGTCTGCTCCTCTTTCACGCCTAAACGGCTGAACGGATTTTGATGAAATTTGGTATGGTGATAGATGATAACCTAGAAATGGTCATAGGCTATAAATAATCACGCCATCGTTCTTAGGGGGTAGGCAGTAGGCAGATAACTAAATTGAGTTAGTGATTTTTAGTCGTTTTTGTTGGGACTTTTGCTCTTTCACGTATAAAAGGCTGAACAGATCTGTAAGGTAATAGATGGTTACCTAAAAACGGATATAAGATCAAAATGATCACGTCATAGTACTTAGGGGGTAGGAAGTAGGCAGAAAACTGAATTGAGTTAGTGATTTTTTATGGTTTTTGGTGGGAATTTTGCTCTATCATGCCTAAACGGCTGAACGGATTTTGATGAAATTTAGTTAGGTGATAGATAGTAACCTAGAAAAGGATATGGGCTATTAATATTCATGCTATCGTACTTAAGGCGTAGGCAGTAGGCAGAAAACTAATTAAGTTAGTGATTTTTAATAGTTTGGTTTAAAAGTTTACCTCATTCACGCCTTAACGTCTGAACGGATTTTTATAAGACTTGGTTAATATAAAGATAGGATCCTAGGCACGGACACAGGCTACTTCTTACGGCGGGAAAATACCTCATTCCCGCGGAAATCTAGCGTGATCGTGTCAAGAAGCGAATGACGCCATAGCTACTGAAATGATTTTGATGTTTTTTTTTAAATGAGTGTTACTAAGACTTAAAGTTAGTATTTGATCACTTTTCTAACTTAGAGGGTCGGTGGGCGCCATAATTTAGGGAATTTATTATAAAATTTTGATGCATCTGTCTTTATTTAACAGTTTTACTTGGATCGAAACTTAGCGACATACCATCACACTACTTAACTTATAGGGTAGGAAGGTACCAAAATTCAGACTACTTTTTACTTCGGGAAAATATCTCATTCCCACAGGAACCTATACACAGCTACCTATCTACAACATTAAAACTCTGTCTAGAATCACATTACGCCATAGCTATTGATCTGATTTGTATACGATTTTTTATTCAACTGACTGTTAAATTACATACAGATAAAATCTAATTACCTACACCACAGAATTAATATAGTACTACATAACTAGCTACGCTTTAAACTTGAGGAGGTAATTAGATAGACATTTATACGAACTTTATGCTCAGTAATCAATCATAGTGATAAGTTAATACTCATTTTAGACAAAGAAACGGATAGGTAATCAGTTCATCACCGAAATTATAACACCTACACTTAGTTTGTTTACTATTCAACGAGGGAAAATAATTCAATATAACGCAAACCTTCAAATCATACGTCGTCGTAGTGAATACAAGACGCTGCGCCGAGCGAAGAGGCGGTGCGGCGCGAGGGGAGGGCCGTGCCCAACTGTGCCTACCCAAGCGGGCAGACGCACGAGGGCAGACGTCGTCGTCGCACGTATGCGAATATTGAAATATTGCGTTACGAAACTCTATTCGTTGCGTATTTTTGGTTAGCTAAAAACGTTCTTTTTAAATTCAGAGTTGAAATAGGTACTACGGTCTACGCGTAGGGTCTGTAAGCTTTAATTTAGTCCTTTGTTTTAGATATCTAAATAAATATTTGGTAGGTTATTATTTTTGAGTCCAAGTTGACGTCATTTTCGTATTTTTATTAAGTACTTAGTTACATTTTTATTATTAGGTAGTTAAGGTAGCTGTTAGATGTAGGTATTTTCTTAACCAATCATTCATATCTCTAGGTTTACTCAGATACGTATTATTCTTTATTTTTGCAGTCGCTTTCATTTGTTAATTCTCAATTTTATTCATGTGTAGGTTAAGTGTTTTTTAGCTCACATCAGGATGTTTATAGTTCGTAGTAAATTAGTTTAGTAATAGATTTTGTCATTATATTATAGTACTTTTATGTTAGTTTTGATAGATAAGTAGGTAGTACCAGTAGTGAAGAAAATTGTGTATTGTGGTGTGGTACATAAATTCAATATTTTTGAATTTATTTAGTTAATTTAGGTTTTAGGTATAAAAGGTTTGTCAGGTGCATAGTTGTTTCGGTTCAATACGTTATTGATTGATTTAGATATTTAGGTTATAAGTAAAAAAGTTTGCTTTATCGAAGTTTTTATAAAAAATTGTCTTACGTTGTAGTTTTTAAAACTACCGATTTTACAAATCTTTAATTATTGTTTTATTGTTTTCGATATGCCACGCAAACGTAAATCCAATCTAAGCCGTAGTTCTAGCAGAGCTCGAACTGCAAAAGTTGCTAGAAGCCAAGAATCTGAAGAGCAGACTCAGACTCGTCAGATGTTAGATTCTCAGCGTCATGCGACTCAAAGAGCTTCTGAGACCTATACGCAGACTCAAGCCCGTAGGACCTTAGATGCTGAGCGCCACGCATCTCAAAGGGCCTCTGAGACGTTTACACAGACTCAAGCCCGTCAGGCCCTAGATGCTGAACGCCACGCATCTCAAAGAGCCTCTGAGACGTTTACGCAGACTGAGACCCGTCAGGCCCTGGATGCTGAACGCCACGCATCTCAAAGGGCCTCTGAGACCTATACGCAGACTCAAGCCCGACAAACCTTAGATGCTGAGCGCCACGCATTTCAAAGGGCCTCTGAGACGTTTACGCAGACTCAGGCCCGTCAGACCCTGGATGCTGAACGCCACGCATCTCAAAGAGCTGCTGAGACAGTGGAACAGACTCAGACACGTCGAGTTTTAGATGCCGAACGTCACGCGCAATTGATTGCGGCAGAGACTGACGAAGATTCACAAAGACGACGTCTTTTAAATGCTGAACGGCAGGCAGAAAGAAGACGTACGTTTTCAATGAGTACGTGGGAGGCATTTAATGGTGCCGCTTTTGAGTATGACCCTTTGATCGACTATGTTAATCACCGATTGGTTATCATTGGGAGAATGGATAAAAAATGCAGATATTGTGAAGCACTGAAATGGAAAGAAGAAACTCCAGGTATGTGCTGTTCTGGTGGAAAGGTTAAAATTCCATTACTTGGCGAACCAGAGGAGCCTCTTAAATCTTTACTTTTATACGACAGTAACGAATCGCGCCGGTTTTTAAGCAGGATTAGAAAGTATAATTCTTGCTTTCAGATGACGTCATTTGGTGTAGATAAGGAGGTCGTAATGCCTGGATTTTCACCTACTTTTACCATCCAAGGACAGGTGTATCACAGGATTGGTTCCTTACTTCCCGCAAATAATGAACAACCAAAGTTTTTGCAACTTTATTTCATGGGCGATGAAAAAAACGAAGCTGATCGCAGGTGTCAAAATATACAAGGAATCGAAAGGGATACTGTTTTGAAAATCCAGAGAATGTTGCATGAACATAATCGCCTTATCAATACTTTCAAAACAGCACTAGAAAGAATGCCGGGAGAGGATTATAGGTTGGTGATGCACCCCGATCGCACACCAAGTGGGGAACATGAAAGGCGGTATAATGCACCGTTAATAAATGAAGTCGCAGCCTTGGTTACAGGCGAACAGTTTGCTTTCCGTGATATAGTTTTACAGGCCCGAGATGACACATTAACCAGGGTGCCTGATACTCATAAATTTTATGATGCGTTGCAATATCCGATCATATTTAGTAAGGGACAAGAGGGGTACCACTTTCAAGTTCCTCAAATTAATCCTGTAACAGGTCTTCCCTTGCATAACAAAAAGGTTTCATGCATGGATTTTTATGCCTACAACATGATGATACGAGAAAACAACTTTAACATTGTACAAAGATGCAAGCAACTGGCCAATCAGTTTTACGTTGACATGTACGTTAAAGTTGAAAGCGAGAGGTTACGGTACATATCATTAAATCAAACTAAACTAAGAGCAGAGAATTACATCCATCTTCAAGACGCTGTGGCAAATGACGCTAATTTAAATCCAAATAACTTAGGTCGTATGGTCATTTTACCATCTTCATTTGTAAATAGCCCGCGGTACTTACACGAATATACTCAGGACGCGTTTGTTTATGTGCGTACACATGGTCGCCCTGACTTATTCGTCACCTTTACTTGCAACCCAGCCTGGCCCGAAATAGTCAATCAGTTGATGCCGGGGCAAAGCGCAATAGATAGACATGATGTAGTCGCAAGAGTTTTTAGACTAAAAGTTAAAAAACTAATGGATGTGATTAATAAAGGCCGAGTGTTCAGAGAAGTGCGCTGCTTTATGTACTCTGTCGAATGGCAGAAACGTGGACTGCCACATGTCCATATATTATTGTGGTTAAAAGATAAGTTACGACCCGATCAAATAGATAACATAATCAGCGCTGAAATACCGGATCCTAACATTGACAAGACTCTCCATGACATTATTGTAAAAAATATGATTCACGGTCCATGCGGACCCGAAAATCCACAGTGCCACTGCATGAAAGACGGAAAATGCACAAAAAAATTTCCTCGCAAGTTAGTGAAAGAGACCGTTCACAACGACCACGGATACCCGCAGTATCGTAGAAGAGCGCCAGCAGACGGAGGTCGAACAGCAACCGTGAAGCTCCGAAATGGTAGCTACGTTACGGTTGATAATAGTTGGGTAGTCCCCTATTCACCAATTTTATCAAAAATGTTTAACGCCCACATAAATGTTGAGGCATGCAGTTCAGTACGCGCCATCAAATATATTTGCAAATATATAAACAAGGGTAGTGATCAAGCTATTTTCAATTTTAGAAATACTGATCTTGTGAATCCCGTAGATGAGGTACAAACTTATCAGTCTGGTCGGTATGTCAGCAGCAACGAAGCCGTGTGGCGTCTGTTAGCATTTCCGTTGCACGAAAGGCATCCCACCGTGACACATCTCAGCGTGCATTTAGAAAATGGTGAACGCGTTTATTTTAATGAACACAATTTCCACGAACGAATAACTACTCCGCCAAAAACCACACTCACTGCTTTTTTTGATCTTTGTATCAGAGATGAGTTTGCAAAAACTCTTCTTTATGTCGAGGTGCCGAGGTATTATACTTGGGATGCAAGTAGGAAAACTTGGAAACGCCGCATTCAAGGTACTTCAGTTCACGATTGGCCTGGCGTCAAATCTGGAGATGCTTTAGGACGAGTTTATACAGTTCATGTTAGTAACATGGAATGTTTTTGTCTACGCATGCTTTTACACCATGTGCGCGGACCTACCTCTTTCAATGATCTAAAAAAATACAACACACAAGATTATCCTACATTTCGAGAGGCATGTGAGGCAAGAGGATTACTGGAGAATGACAACCATTGGGATGTGACACTGGAAGAAGCTGCTCAATGTAGATCAGCAGGCAAGATGAGAGAGCTATTTGCTGTATTAGTAGCGACATGTGGTCTTTCAAATCCTCAACAATTGTGGGATAAATACAAAAATGATATGACCGACGATATATTGCACAGATTACAAGAGCAAAATCCCAATGTCACGTACAGTGATTTAATTTACAATGAGGGTTTGACAAAAATTGAAGACCAGGTTAAAACAATTTCTGGAAAGGATTTATCAGATTATGGAATGATCAGACCACAGAGAACCGAGGAAATCAGTAGCGATTTAATACGGGAACTAGATTACGATACTGCTTCCTTACAACAACAATTGACAGAGTCTGTTCCACGTTTGATCCCAGAACAAAGGTTAGTATTTGACAATGTTTTCAAAAAAATCGAAGATGGCGAAGGTGGTTTGTTATTTTTGGATGCTCCCGGAGGCACGGGAAAAACCTTTCTTTTAAACTTGCTTTTAGCGCAAATCCGAAAAGATAAAGGAATTGCTGTAGCAGTTGCCTCTTCCGGAATAGCCGCCACTCTGCTCAATGGTGGTCGAACGGCACATTCGGTGCTTAAACTGCCATTAAACTTAGCCCATGAAGAAATGCCAGTCTGTAATATAAGTAAAAACAGCGAGCGTGGACGTATGTTGCAGCAATGTAAATTATTAGTTTGGGATGAGTGTACTATGTCCCATAAAAGAGCAATTGAAGCTCTAGATCGGACTTTGAAAGACATCAAGAGTAATCCAAATATCATGGGGGGGATGGTGGTACTTTTAGCGGGCGATTTTAGACAGACTTTGCCGGTTATCACTAAAGGCACCCCTGCAGATGAAATAAATGCGTGTTTAAAAGCGTCAACGTTATGGGTGCACGTAAAAACGTTTAGTCTGTCTACAAATATGAGAGTGCAACTACACAATGATGTACAATCTGGACATTATGCTGCTGCTCTTCTTAAAATTGGAGAAGATCGTATGGCAAAGGATGGTAATGGCATGATTACATTGGATCGTGAATTCTGCAATGTTGTGCATAATCCAGATGATCTAAATAACTTCGTCTATAGCGAACTGCTAACTAATATGAGGAATAGAGACTGGTTATGTGAAAGAGCAATTTTAGCGCCGACGAATGAAATGGTGGGACAGATAAACGAGCAAATTATGTCACGCGTGGAAGGTGATATTGTTGAGTTTCTCTCTGTAGACACTGTAATGGATACTGAACAAGTAACATCATACCCTGTAGAATTTCTTAATTCTTTAGAACTGTCGGGAGTACCTTCACACAAACTGAGGCTGAAAGTAGGCGTTCCTGTCCTTTTAATGCGGAGTTTAGATGCACCAAGACTGTGTAATGGCACACGGTTGCAAGTGACACACCTCGGTCGCAATATTGTAAAAGCAATCATTATGACTGGAATGGCAAAAGGAGAGAACGTTTTAATCCCCCGTATACCCATAATTCCGACAGATTTGCCATTCCAGTTTAAGAGATTACAGTTTCCGCTGAAAATCGCATTCGCTATGACGATAAATAAAGCTCAGGGGCAAACATTAAAAGTAGCCGGCATTAATTTAGAAAAGAGTTGTTTTTCTCACGGACAATTATACGTGGCTTGCTCACGTGTTTCAAGTCCACAGAATCTCCATGTGTTGGCCAGAGAGGGAAAAACAAAGAACATAGTTTACAAAAATGTACTACAGTAATAAGGCCTCTTATTGTTAGCTTCCTACATTATTATACTACTTACATTAAGTTAGTACTTCCTACGCAGACGATGTTACGGATGTCACACTGTCTAACATCGGGGGTTGGCAGGTAGGTAGTTAGTAGTATTTTAAACCGATTTACATTATTTACTTTTTATATTTACTAAGGAAACATTCGGAGCTATCCATTATGTAGCTTAGGTTGCTTTTGAACAAATTTTGATGTGAAGTTGAGGACTGGAACACGATAGTGGGACATTGTTGCAGGGGGACTTATAGCCGGGAGAAAACAAAAAAACTTATGCGGACGAAGTCGCGGGTAAAAGCTAGTAGATAATAAAACAACGGACACGAATATCTACAACATTACTGTATCAAATTAAAAGCTGATGTGTTCGAGTAAACATTTTCATAAAAGTTGGCGAAAATATTCAATTACGATATATATTACGATAATATACGAATTGAAATAATAAAGGTACCCAATAATTTTGCCCGACAGTGTATCTACCTCCCACTACAGTTTATCTGTGCTCATGACTCGTGTCGGCAACTATACCTATGTGAACATTTCTAATCCGGACAGGGTATATATCTATATATATGTATAACAAAATAAATTCCGCTTGGTTAATTTCATTCAGCTTCGGCTTTATAAGCCTATATAAGTCCAAATTTAACCAATATTCAACGCGGAATTGAAATAAATATTGAATATTGGCCGCCCCCATAGAGCCTGACACAAAAGATTTCTGATAGGAAGATGGTGCTGCCCATCTCCTGTTTCAGTTTCCCACTGGCGCCTCGTCCGACACCCACGGGACCATATGGAGTAGTGGGTATCCTTACACCGCCACTACACGGCTATCGGCCTCATGGGCCCTCGCTTTTCATGGGCCACGGCCACATTGGAAAATAACTCAAGATACGCCAATACTTAGTGGGAATTTCTAATTGTTGCTGCTTTTCTTTAAAAAGATTCATCCGGAGTGCTGGATATACTATGCAATTATAGTGCATGATAACAATATGATTGGGATAACTGACTTTTTACTTTTTAAGATGGTAGAGCCACGCCGAAGGTACATTATAATTGCAGCACGAATAGGTTGACACGACCTTAATAAAATAACAGCTTCATGCTGCTGCTGTGCTTCGTATGGTGAGTATTTAAAAATCAGAGATCGTTTTTACTGGTAACCAGACATTCTATCTCAGTTCTCATATATGTGTTATCAACACATCTACATTTTGTTTCTTAAACGAGAAGAGATAAAAATGGCGCAGAATGAGTTGCTGCCGTACGGAGCCGTAATAATAGTCTTTGTTATTAATATTGTATTAAGCTTTATAATTTTTTTTCATTACAATGCAATGCTAAAAACTAAAAAACGTTAAACGTTAATAAACGAAAATATAATGTACTTTTTATTCTAATCCTTAGCAAGTATCTGCCCCTTTTCGCAGAACTTACAATGCTAGTTTTCATTACCAAAATGCCGACCTCTAAAATCACCCCGAAGCCACAAGATAGATGTAATGTAAGCGTCTCTGGGCCACAACTCATCATCAGGTAGAGTGTGTGATAGTTTTTCTTTTTTATATAAAATAAAAGTGACAAACAGGCATTCCACCTGATGGTAGGTGGATATTGTGGTCCATAGATAGTGTTACGAGCTTGAGGTTCGTGACAATAAAAATTGCCGATAGAATTACCTAAATTAACACTTTAATTTACTTTACACAAATTAAAGTTAAAAACACTAATAACTAAACACACTAATTCACTTAATTCCGCTCCGAAGCTTCGCTTGTGTCGCCGAGTTCAACTCTGCCCCGATCGCATCTTGCAGCGCCTATTTATTTAAATTAGCAAAGAAGCGTCCCGAATATTCAAGCAAATGCGCGCAAAGGGACGAGTGTGCGAGTATAGATTTTCTAGAAACTTAGTTCTTCGGATGGCGCTGTCGGTTGAGAGATCTGTGATGTCATTTTCTGCAACGCTCTACTCGCTCTCGTTCCTGACACTAGATTGCGCTAGTATATCGTCGACTTGAGCGCGTAACACTGCCCCCTCCTAAGACATGCTCGTCCCGAGCATTATCGGCCCCATAATAACGCGCAAAGTGATCCACATGGACGATCTTAGGAGTCCCTCTTGCGCCTTTCTGTATCCGGCAGGTTACATCATTGATCCTGGTCACAATCCGGTACGTGCCGTCCCATTTAGCTTGGAGCTTAGGAGATTTCCCTTTGCTGCGGACTGGATTGTGCAACCACACAAGTGAACCTTCGTCGAACCCTTTGTTGTTCATTTTGCGATCATACCGGGTTTTCATCTTTTCAGACATTTGCTGGCCCGATTGTCTGACGTGCTCATAAACGTCATTCATTTTGTTCCGCAAGTCATTTGCATAATCGGTTATACTGCGTGGAGCATCAGGTGGTATCCCGGTGATCAGGTCTGCAGGCAGCCGTAATTCTCTTCCAAAGTTTGCGAAAGCTGGTGTCACTGCTGTACTTTCGTGAACAGCGCTTCGATATGACAACAAAAACGGTTGTATGTGCTTGTCCCAATCTCGTTGCCGATTGTCTACAACTTTTGCTAGGTACCTCTCCAATGTTTGATTAAATCGTTCTACCATTCCATCAGATTGCGGGTGATAAGTAGTCGTTCTTGTGTTATGAGTACCCATAACTCGGCAAGTTTCCTGGAATATTTGAGACTCCAAATTCCTTCCTTGATCGCTGTGAATCTCTAAAGGTACACCAAAACGACAGAAGACTTCATGAACTAGCTTATCAGCAACTGTTGAAGCTTCTTGATTTGGAATGGCGAAGACTTCTGGCCACTTAGTGAAGTAATCCATCACAACCATGAAATACTTGTTACCGCTCTGACTCTCCGGAAACGGCCCCGCCACGTCAATGGCTATTCTCTCCCATGGTGCACCAACATTGTACAACTTCAATGCACCTCTACTACGAGTCTGAGGTCCCTTTACAGCCGCACAACTTGTACATTTGCGACACCAGTCCTCGACATCGTTTCGACAGTGGACCCAGTAAAACCGTTCTCGGATCTTCAGTAGAGTTCGTTTAACTCCCAGATGGCCTCCTGAATAATCATTATGGTACAGCTGTAGAACATCCGGTACTTTATCTTTGGGGACAACCATTTGTGAATGACAGCTGTCTCCCCGAACATTTTCCCATTTACGGCACAGAACTCCATCCTGAAGCAGTAAGCTGTCCCACTGGGCCCAATAGCTTTTAGTGGTCGAACTCATCGCTGAGACGTCGCTCCACTTGGGCTTGGGAGCACTGGCCTTCATCCATTCCAGGATCGGCTTGATGTCCGGATCTTCCTGCTGTGCACGTTGAAAGCTGTCCTTCCACTCGTTGCTGAGGTGGTCTGCCCTGAGCATCCTCACGGATACCACTCCCTTACTCTCTTGCCTAGTACAATGTTTGCAATCTTCAGGACAAGGTCTTCGTGATAATGCATCTGCGTTGCCATGAGATTTCCCGCTGCGATGTTCGATCTCAAAGTCGTATTCCTGCAGTAGTTCA
The DNA here is from genome assembly GCA_036936625.1 of Parnassius smintheus behrii. Classification (NCBI taxonomy): domain Eukaryota; kingdom Metazoa; phylum Arthropoda; class Insecta; order Lepidoptera; family Papilionidae; genus Parnassius; species Parnassius smintheus. The sequence continues at coordinate 42,706,803 of JAUPFT010000022.1, forward strand.
ATCCACCTCGCAACTTGTCCTTCTGGATTTTTAAACTGCAATAGCCAATTTAGTGCAGCATGGTCAGTTCGTAAGTGAAATTTTCGGCCCAGAAGATATTTGCTAAAATGCTGCAATGACTTTACCACAGCTAGCAATTCGCGTCTTGTGACACAGTAGTTCCTTTCCGGTTTTGACAACGACTTGCTGAAGTACGCTATCACGACCTCTTGGTCACCATTATGTTGAGACAACACACCGCCAAGTCCTATATCACTTGCGTCTGTGTCAACTATAAATTCTTTGCTTGCATCAGGGTATCCCAAAATAGGTGTTTTGCACAGACGGTCCTTAAGCTCCTGGAATGCGATATTGCAACTTTCATCCCAGCAGAAATGTCGCTTCTCCTCGGTTAGCTTGTGCAGAGGTTTGGCTATATCTGCAAAGTTCCTCACAAATCGCCGGTAATAGGAGCACAAACCCAAAAATGCTCTAACCTGTGTCTTGTCTTTTGGAACCGGCCAATCCTTGACAGCTGCGATTTTCTCCGGATCCGTGCGGATACCTTCTTCCGACACTACATACCCCAAAAGTTGACTTGCCGTTTGAATAGTGAACATTTCTTCGGACTCAGATTGAGATTGGCACTCTGAATCTTCATGAGCACGCGTCCCAGGTTTTCAAGGTGTTCCTCAAACGTACGGCCCACGATGATGATGTCATCCAAGTAGACCAGACAGGCATCGCCAATTAGCCCGGTGTACAAGTTCTATCAGCCTTTCAAACGTTGCTGGAGCATTGCACATCCCAAACGGCATTACTTTGAATTGCCACAGACCCTTTCCCGTCGAGAACGCAGTTTTCTCCTTGTCCTTAGGGTCAATTTCAACTTGCCAGTAGCCACTTTTTAGATCCAGCGTGCTAAACCATTTTACTCCTGTAAGCATGTCCAACGTGTCATCAATTCTTGGCAAGAGGTAGCTGTCCTTCTTTGTAACGTCGTTCAGACGGCGGTAATCAACACAGAACCGCATGCTGCCATCCTTCTTCTTTACCAGCACCACGGGTGAACACCATGGACTAGATGGAGGTTCAATAACACCATCCTTCACCATTCCCTCAATCATGGTTTCCACTTCCTTTTCACGTGCTACCGGCAATCTTCTTGGCCGCTGACGGATAGGCAATTCCTCTCCTGTGTTTATTTTGTGTTGAACTAAGCCAGTCTTTCCTATGTCAGCATCGTTTGACGAGAATACATCGGCGTACTTGAGTAACAACTTCTTCGCCTTGACCAATTCGTTCGGGGAGAGAACACTGCGACAGTCTTCCAAAAGTGTGGTCACTCTCGTTTCTGAATCCTTGCTGGGGGTCCCACTCGATATATATTGGCACCGACGTAACCAATCCACTTCCTCACAAGTGCCAACCAGTGTGCCTTTTTCTATAATCTGTTCCCGGTCGCAAAGGTTCAGCACACGTATTCTTGAGATGTCAGTGGTTCTGACCAAGGTTCGAGCTACATTCCATGGAAGGTCATTGTTTACCCTTTCCACAAGTACACAACGGTGAGCTTGCCCAGCGTTTCGGGGAAGACTAACCGGAACAATCGTTTCCGATCTCGGCGGAAGAACAATCTTCTTAATGCTGTACACGTTTCCTGGTAACGCACCTTCCATAAAAAGTTCCTCCTGTCCACATTTCAAAACACCTTGCTTAACGTCGATCTCGCAACAATTATTCCTCATAAAGTCTAGGCCTAGGATGCAGTCGTCCATTATATCAGCCACGATGACATTATGCAGTTAGATCACGTTGCCAAGCTTCAACTCCATCTCCTTCTCTCCACGGACGGGTATACGCTGACCAGTGGCTGTTACCAAATTAATGCGTTCACGGTTGTATGCGGAGTCCCCAAGGAACTGACTTATAAGTTGGGAACTAACAACCGTACGAGAGGCTCCAGTGTCTATGGTCAGTTTACACGGCATTCCGTCGACCTCGCCCTTGATGATTAGACTGTTCCCATCATGGGTTTGTGAGATCGAGATCCTTGGGGCTTTTTTAACATCAGCCAGCACCCGCCCCGCAGTTCTGGCTTTTACTCGTTTCCCTGCTGTTGCTGGGCGGTGCTGTTGGCCGCACTACCCTCCTGGGATCGTTCACCTTCCCTTTCTAGGGTTCGCTTGGGGCAGCTGGATCGAAGATGGCCCTTTTCCCCACAGCCATAGCACCTTGGGCTGTATCCTTTGTTGCGGTCACGAACTGTAGCTGCTGCAACCTCCCTGACGCGATGGGAACGATGATCCTGCCGCACGGCTTCCACTTCCAGTGCATGGGCCAAGGCGTCCTCAAGCGTCTCGTGGTGCCCGAGCCTCACAGCAGCTCTGACTTCCAGGTCGCGGATGCCGTCGATGAATGTCTGCACCAGGTTCCCTTCAATAAGCGCAGGTACAGACCGGTATGCTTTTCGCACCAGCTTCTCCACTTCTAGAGCCCACTGCTGCAGGTTTTCGTTGATGCGCTGCACACGATCTTTAAGCTGCGCACGAAAGACGTGTTCCAGGTGAGCGTCGCCATATCTCGCCTCCAATGCCTCAAGGAGTTGCTCATAAGTCACTTCCTCACCGAGAGCTTCCAGAACTGTTAAGGCCTGGTCGCGCAGGCCTAGTGTGAGAGCGGCCTGACTTTTATTCCAGCCGTTCGCTTTCATAACAGCCTCGAACTGGATTTTGTAGGCTGACCAGTAAGAAGTCCCGTCGAACGGTGGCACCTTGAACCCACGTAGCGAAGGTGCTGAAGCTACTACGGGAGCTGTAGTTCCATCCCCAAGTTTGAGTTCGTTCAGCGTTTTCTTCACGTCAGCCATCACGTTGTCAACCCGATTGTTCACATGGTTGATTCGGGTTTCATGTTCTTCGATTCGGGTTTCAGCTTCCGACAGACGGTTGTCGTGTTGAGCAACCCTATCCTTCACCTGCCTTATCTCTTTCCCAAAGGTAGCGTGAAGGTCCTTCATGAGGAGCATCTGTTCTTCCGACCGACGAGCCTGTTCCGCCTGCTGAAGGGCCTGTTCCTCCTGTCCGCTCTGCAGCTGCTCTTTCAACTGACGGACCTGTTCCGCCTGCTGGCGAGCCTGCTCCTCCTGTCGGCGAGCCTGCTCCTCCTGTCGGCGGGCCTGCTCCTGCAGCATCACCATCAGGGCGCCTAAATCAGGTGCTGCAGATGCAGGAGCTACTGACGGACCGGCATCCGTTGCCGGCCGCTGGCCCTCCGACGTCTGCGGCGTTGCACCACCAAATCTTCGTTGGTCCGTCTCCTGCTGGCGTTGACTTCGGGTACGGACACCCTCCGTTTCCTCCTTAGGTAAAATCGGCATTATTTAATCCCACTTCTGACACCAATTGTTACGAGCTTGAGGTTCGTGACAATAAAAATTGCCGATAGAATTACCTAAATTAACACTTTAATTTACTTTACACAAATTAAAGTTAAAAACACTAATAATTAAACACACTAATTCACTTAATTCCGCTCCGAAGCTTCGCTTGTGTCACCGAGTTCAACTCTGCCCCGATCGCATCTTGCAGCGCCTATTTATTTAAATTAGCAAAGAAGCGTCCCGAATATTCAAGTAAATGCGCGCAAAGGGACGAGTGTGCGAGTATAGATTTTCTAGAAACTTAGTTCTTCGGATGGCGCTGTCGGTTGAGAGATCTGTGATGTCATTTTCTGCAACGCTCTACTCGCTCTCGTTCCTGACACTAGATGGCGCTAGTATATCGTCGACTTGAGCGCGTAACAATAGGTACGACTATCTACATTCATTCTTGAATAGGAATTAAAATGCTAAATGAGAACTAAGATATAAGTACTGGTTTGTTTTTAGTAAAATTAAACAAAACATGTGCTCTACACGAACTAAAAACAGTCTCTCAGAACTGAAAGGATTGCATTGATGCCGTATGACGTAAAGCTTGTAATTTATCTTACCAATTTATCTTACAAAATGCGGTAACTACTCGGAATAAAGAGTGTAATTTAGTTTTACTCATAGATTACTGTGTATATACTAGGTTTTACTTGTTGCATAACCGACAAAATTCATGTGCGACGTAAAGCTAAAGTTAGTTGGATAACTCTGCTAAATAAAATATTAAAGAATATTATTCAAAATTAGGTAAGCGTCATCTGTCGGTTAAGTATTAAACCAATACAAATGGTACATTGCGTTAGCTCAAGCACCTAGAAAAACAATTGCGAGTAAAGTAGCTGAGTTAGTAAAACATAATATTACCGTTACATCCTATTAAAGTCCACTGCTGAACGTAGACCTCCCCCATAGAGAGATATTTGCCATATTTGCTACGCTGGCACGCGGGTTTGCAACAACAGTTTATTTTTTATTTTTAGTCGTTATTACGAAGACGCTGATGCCCATCTCCTGATTTGTTTTCCTCTGTCGCTTCTTATGACATCCACGGGGTGAAATGGGAAGTGACATATATTGGATTTTATTTATTTATAATAAAATATAATTTGATGAAAAGAAAAAAGAGTAAAAACAAAATAATTCCTGTCATTGCGCTAGTGACGACTTTTATAATATAAAAAGGCGTCACCAGCGCCATCTAGAAATTATATGGGTAACTACAATAATAAAGACTCATTGGAGCTAACAATGACATTCACATTCTGATAATGTAGCTACTTGCTCCAAGATGGCGCGTTTCGTAATTATTTTATAAGTAACCGTTTTTAGTTTTATTGACCAAACATGAAGAGTTGCATGTATCGCTCAAAATATTTTGAGTGAGTAGTGAAAATGTCTATAAAATCACAAAAGTGTTTAAACGATGAGTGTTCGGAGATATTTGAGAAGAGTTATTCAGTTAGAAGTTTGTCGGAAGAAAGTTTGGCTACGTTAGTATTGCATTTTATCAATTTTAAAATTTGTATGTTTTAGGTAGCCTCTTAGCACTAAATACATAATACCTAGTACTCTATGCGAAAATTGACTGCATTAAACATACTTTTAATAATACGCGTAATATATTTCAAAATATTATGTGTAATGCAGTTGGTGTAGTAATAAATAATCCATACTTATGACATCATTATACTGTTAGTATACACATTTTTTTCTTGTGATTGTGTGAGTTTGGCTTTTGTTTTGTTGTTTGGCTACATATCTCTTGTTATTTTTTTACATTCCTTGATAATTACTGCCAATATATGAGCAGGTAAATTTAAAACGTAAACACGTCTGCTTTTATAGGTTGGTTTTATTTTGTTGTCGGAGAATTGCATTACTGCCCTGATACGGAAGAAGGCGGCTAAGCCACAAAAGTATGTTTCGAGAAAAATTTAAAAAAAGCGCGAAGTTGGTTTTCTTGATAGATATTACCGAAAAAAATATTTCGATTATTGGAATCCATGTAAAAAAAATTATGAATCTTTTATAAATATGTTTGAATGAAATTATTGGCATACTGTTCTTTAAACTCTAAAAATGTAGTTAAGGTAAGTATTGAAACATTGTATTTGAATATTAATTACAATATAAAAGGCCGTTAAGTATACCTTAACTGCTTTTTAGTGTAGCATTGACAATAATCATACGCAACAATGTGGTTAACCTACTTTAACTTTCTTTTAAATTTTTGACGCTTTGTTTAAATTGTACACTTAGACTACACTTTATTGCAGTTAAGTGATATAACTGCCTTATAGTATAGTTTATCAGCAAATAATCAAATTAAGTAGAAGTGCAACTAAACTAAAAGGTAGTTAAATGTACATTAATCTCACGGAACCGCTTTTTTGGTTAGTTATGCTAATCATAGGTATATTTTTGTTTGGTAAGTTTGAAAAGTTGCTTAGTGTGAAACAAAATGTGCTTTAGTAAGCATATCAAAACTTTATTCATGCTTAGCACAAACAATTATAAGGAAAAACAAGGGATTGTTTTTTATTCTTAAAGAACCTGTTTTTTTATTTTTGAATGTGATTTCTGCTCTACTAAACCATTTTCAATTATAATTCTAGATCTTCTGCTAAATCCGATCTGACGAATCTGATTTACTTACTGATTTTTTTATCATTGAAATTGGTAGGTGGCACGAAGTATGATATCGACTGATTGTCGTTTTCTTCGCAATCAGAACTGTTTTGCGACATCTCCACTGACGGTATATAGTCCATTCTTTTACAGAATCATCAGAGTTAAAATCTTCACTTTATTCTTAATAATGGCGCTCTTCTACTGATACTGGAAGAGGTGCTGTAGATGGCAAGGAGTAACTAATTTTACAGACTTACTTATAGATAGACATAGACATCTTTGAATTTGGAGCTATTCGGCGGCATGTTTACTGAATTCAAAGCTTCACCGGAGTTAAAATCTTTATCGGCTAATTCAATATAACGATGCTCTTTGACATATTTGGAGTTATTCTGGGACATGTTCATCAGTGGCACACAGTTTTTATCTATTAGCGATCAATTCTTAAAAAATAAAATTGAAATAAAATGAATTTATTTCAGACTTTTGGTCCATAAAATTATTAGTACAAAATATGAGTTTACAAATTATGTTTGTAAAACAGAATTAAACAACACTAAAACATTAATTTAAATATTTTCCGGGCTAGTTTGGGGCACTTGGTACATACGCATGAGTGTATATCCAGTGTCTCCATGTATGTATACCCAGTGTCCTTGACTGGACAGTCTGGTTTACAACTAATAACCTTAAGAATAGTATTGAAGCTCCCTCGCACTCTGCACATAAGAGACGTTATACGTTGGCGTAGTACTACATCCCTGATGCACTGTAAAATCACGACAGTCCCGACATCACTCGAAAGGCTATCTTGAACTATACAATTAAATATAACATAATCATTACAATTATATACATCGCTTGTCGATGGTACCATTTCTTCATAACAAAAAATATACCAAGCGTTTTATTCCTTTTCAGTTAGGTGAATTCATTGTGTATCTTTATTTTGGTGTTGTGAGATATCAAGTTTGAATATCCCGCTTAACTTTTGGAGTTGATAAAATTTTGTAAATTGATTCAGAATCACTTATGAGATCCATGGAGTATGATCAAGACCAAAGTGAATCAATTATTAAAGAACGATAAGCCAGTCGTGTCCAATGAGCCCACTGATTATATGTAATTTTCAGTCTTCTGCTGTCGCTTCTCTCGCCACGCTCACTAACTTCTTGCCTTTGTTAAATCAAGGCATTATTCAAGGTGTAAAATAAAAATATATATAAATACTCAAGTAATGTAAGAAGGGAGAAGTAAGCTCCCTTACGTTCGGAAACGATTTAGTATTAAATTAGGAAAAATATTAGTTTATGAATTAGGTGTAATGGTAATCCAAATCCTTGTTGTATGCACAATGAAAACTATTGTCAGACCTCAAAATTGAATTGAACACTCCTTGGCCGTAGCGTATTTTAAAATTATTTTGTTATGAATATAACGCTCTTTTTACATATTAGAGAAGAAGAGATTTGATTAAAATGTGCTATTATTGATTACTTTTTAAGTAAAGTTTTTTTAGTGGCAATTTCATTGGAGATGCCAGTTTCAAAAAATATTCATATGAGTTCATGAACATTTAAAATGAGTGGAAAATATAATTGTAAAAATAATTATGTAATGATTTCTAATATTTACGCGAACATTACACATGTAAATATAACTAGTTTTTACGAATTTTATCGCGTATATTAACTTTTTTATATTCCCGACGTTTCGAGCACTACAGCACCCATGGTCACCACCAGATTAAAATCATTAATTTTTGTTTCGATCTACACAGTATGAACTTATATCTTGAAGTCTTGCAGTTGTATGCTTGGATTGGGATTTAATTTCATTAATTATAGGATCCCAAGCAGATGATAGTACCCATATTTTATAAGATAGGACAAACGATCGATTAAACCCTGCGGTAAAGAACATATAGCTGATGTGAAGAATCGACGCTCCGGTCAGTCTGCAGTCTGTGAACACGTACAGGACCGCCCAGTCACTACATCAGATTTGATAGACCACAAATTCTCGCTAAGGCACACAGATTTCTTCCAAGGATGATTCGCGAGGCTATTGAAATCAAAAAACATCCTAATTTCAATAGAGAAGATGGATTGCGCTACCATCTGCTTGGGATCCTATAATTAATAAAAATAAATCTCAACCCAAGCGTACAACTGCAAGACTTCAAGATACTATAAGTTCATACTGTGTAGATCGGAACAAAAATTAATAATTTTATTGTGTGAATAACCCCGGGTAACTATTACATCGGGACGCCGAAGACCTCAGTCCCCAAGTGACCATGGTTGCTGTAAAGTTCTCGAAATCGAAACGTCGGGAATATAAAAAAGTTAATATACGCGATAAAATCCGTAAAAACTAGTTTTATTTTAAAAATAAATATAACCATTTTATTTACATTAAATTCTATTAAATTTCTTCCTTTGTTTAATTTAGTTGCAATTTAATGGGAAAATTGAGTCTTAAAGTCCTTTTCATCAGAAAAGACATTTTTTCGGAGAATTATTATACAGTTTTTTTAAATCAAAACCCAACCAAAGAACCAAAGAATATACCTCTGACACACTAGGACAAGAGTTCTGATCATACTTTTTTAACTCTTAAAACTTGCCGATCTAATTCTTCATGTACACATCGATTGCTAAACTTACACTTAGACGCTTTTTAGAGTAGCACATTCACTTTGCCGCTGTTTAAATATTGTTCCAAATATAATTCAAAGGTTCATCATACACTAAAAAGCAGTGAATGATTTTTTGGGAAGTACGTGATTTTAATATATTTTTTAAATTCTACGCTTGAAAACAGTTAGGTGTTTTAGCCGTGTTTTAGTGTCTACTACAAGTGTTTACCGCTTTTTAGCATATTATTAGGTATAACCTAGCACGGCTGCAACTAAGCAATAAAGCAGTTAATTACGCTTAACGGCCTTTTAGATTATAAAATGTGTTTAACTGCATTTTTTCTTAGTTTTACAACATCAAATATTAAATTTCAACTAAGACAATAAATCGTTAAAATCTCTTAATGGCTATATAGCGTAACGGTGCATCGTAACTGATTTCTAGCATATGACAGCAAAGAAAATTTTGCACTTAACCGCCAAAATGCTTAATGTATCTCAGGAACTATCAATCGTAAAAATGTAATTCCAATATTGGTCGATAGAGAATTTTTTGCTTAGTCTAGTGGTGCTGAAAGCTCAAAATCGACAAAATGCACTTAGCCACCTTTTTCCGTATCAGGGCAGATTAGGATCTATTTCAAAGACTACCTACATTATTACCTGCGATGTGGAGGCATAATATTATACTTAGTGATAAACAGGCTAATAGTCTATACTCACCATGCACCTCTAAGAATAAAAACGAATTTCTCTTTTTTAATAAAAAAAGAGGAAATTATTCCGCTTTTTTGCCTACACCAGGCACCAGGGCTTGTTTACTATTTCAGTCTTTGTCTTCAATTGTGGTAAGAATTTGACAAAATGCACGTATTTATTTTATTTTTTACTTTATTGAATAAGGTACACAAACAGAAAATAGCTATATAAAGGTCTAAAATTAAAAGTATATTGGTGTTGATCTAAACTACGATCCAAAAAGTGTACACAGCATAATGATATAACTGCAGTATAATCTTAGTCTTAGCAAAAATAAAACAGATAACAAATACAATAAATGTTAAGAGAAACACGTTAATTTCTTTTAGATCTAACCTGGCTACTATCGAATATATCTAGATGTACGTTACTACGCTTAATCTCGTCGTAATCACGACACATTTTAACAGGGTTGAAAAAGGAAGTGTTACTCTTGTGTACGTTTAACCTGAAAATTCTTTGAACACGTTGTCGTATACCGGATTTGAAGTTAATTAGCCTTAGTAACTCTGGGCACTCTATACGAGAATGCACAATCTTGTGCAAATAAACTTGCTCGGCAAATTGACTTTAAAAAACTTTAGTCGAGAGTCATATGACGGTAGTCGGCGCAAGTGACCATATCTACCGCAAACACTGCGGAGGAAACAACTCTGCACCCTCTCGATACTGTCAGAATGTACCTTATAAAAGGGTGACCATACAGTGGAAGCATACTCCAGTACAGAATGAACTAAAGTATAAAATAATCGAAATGATGCGAGAGTTTTGGAGAAATTTTTAGTTACACGAGTTATAAACCCGTATGGCGTATTACAATGCTGTGTTAGTCCCTTAATGTATGGTAGTGAAATTTAGGTATTGATAAGAAGTGTTAGAATAAAATTAACACTGCAGAAATGCGGTCGTTAAGAAGTACCTATGTCAGACAGAATGACGGGGTGAGAAATTATGTGATAAGCTGATAAGAGATACGTGTCGTTTGCAATAAGATGTTGTGACCAGGATTAAGAAAGATTGGTTGGTGGTATGGACATGTTATTTGTATAGGATAAGGTTGAAACGGAAACTGAAACAGAAACTTTTTTATTAAATATAGATTATAAATAATACTTATTGAAAGTCACTTTTAAACGCTAACACCCATAAATTTAAATGTTGGCGTAGTTCATTCTCACACACATTCAGATCCAAACTTGAGTGTATCTGTGGATATCGAGGATGCATTATCTATTGTGACGCAGCGTAATTTTAGCAAAAAACCTCTGTCCTGGGAAAAACCAGCAAGAAACCCAGCGGGATTTTTTTTAAAATAACAGCTTACAATCATCTATATTAGCAACACAAAACAAATTAGAAATAGCTTGGTAGCGATCACCCTTCCCAGGAGTGATTATAATCCATAAATTCCTTTATATTAGATATAATAACTCTTTTTATACAAACTAAGTTTACTAAAGTTTTTGAACTTTGTGCAGGTCAAATTTTGTATATTTCCTCATTAGTGGCTCGGTGAAGCCGAGTAACTGGAACTATTGTCCTGTATCTGTTCCTCGTATTTACAGAATATCACTTATTTTTTAAAACTACCTTTATTTTTGTGTACGTACATTACATTTTCATAAATGTATTGAGAGGCCAAAATTGATATATTAATATCCTTAGGTAAATTTTCTTCTGAGTGACTCTTTAGGTTTTAAATAATAGATTGTTCTAACGGCCCTCTTCTGTAAAACAAATATAATTTCAGTGTCAGTCGCGTGTCCCCATAGCAAAATACCATACGATATTATGCTATGGAAATAGCTAAAGTAAACTAGTCTAGCTGTTTTCAAAATTGGTTTAACAAGAGTTCTAATCTTTTTTACAGCATATGCTGCAGTACTAAGTCTGCTTGCTAGTTTTGATATACGGGGGCCCCATTGAAGCTTTACGTTTAGTGTGATTCCAAAAAAAAAATGGTGCTCCTCCCCATTTAAAATTACATTAGTATTATTATTAACAGTGACAAACAAGTTTACAGCTTTCCAGTACACCTGACGGTACGTAGTTGCTGTGGCCCATTTACTCGTACATCTATCCTCGAGTAAGAATCAAAATGCGTATATGTTGCCACCTCTGTGGACTAAGAAGGAATGCCGCATTTCCAATTCCACAAATTCCGGTTCTCTTCACTCACCATACGAAACTCAGTACCATTAAGCTATCTACTATTTTACGCAAGTATTCTGTGAGAGCGTGGTCCTGCCCCAGTCGAACCGACCTATTCGTGCTACAACCATATAGATTCATGTTATGTATATAGCATATATAGCTGTCTCATGGTACCTACAGGTATAAAATTTATTAAGCTTTTTTTGAGTAATTCCAACAAAGGGGGTGGGGTTGCCATGGATGATGATAAACAGATTTCCACGTTGATAAATGGGTAATGTGTTAATATTAAGCAACAGTGAAGCTAATGGGTAATAACAAAAATATTTTGATTACTAAGCTACGGGCTACAAAACTAAAAAGTAGCAAGTTCGGTTCCGTCCTTGTGAACACTGAACATAGTATTTTTTTTTAATTCCCCTTCTCTAATGTTGAATTGTGGAATAGCTTACATCACTTCAAGGGTTCCAAGATGATGAAACACGACGACAAGAACGTAAAATCTCGATACTCACATCTACGTCTACTCTACGTTTGTTTGAGCAAGCATAAGGCCTTTTCTTGATGCGGATGCAAGGTTGGAGCAAAGTTTAAACATGCCGACCGCGAGCACTGTCTAAACATCGCTTTACCAGATAGTTTCGTTAAAAAAATTAAGGGCAACTCTTTAAAAGAATGGATTTTAAAGAACTACCCTTACTGATACCGAACCGAACTGCTAACATTCTAAAAGAATATTTAGAATTTAAGCATAATTAATTAATTTGAGTTACCTTTGTTAGGTAAGTAGTTTTAATTCAGACGCATGTACACTCATAAGGGTAGAATTTGGTGATTTAAAATGTCAAATTCACAGTGCAATAAATTTCATTTAGACACTTGACCCAAGCATCAAGCAAACATTACAAATAATCATCACACATGCCTAATCTTTACAGCATATCTAAGTCAAGTGCTGAAAACGGACCTTTCCCGTGGATTGCCTCCTACGAGGATATTTGTCACACCATATGATTGCCTCGGTGATCTAGTGGTCGTAAACGTCTCTCGTTCAAATCCCATGTCAAATCACTTATTGAGTTTTTCTATCAAGAAATTCTCAGTAGCAGCTGAGAGTCAGGAAGTTGGCGGTGTCTCACCTCCATGCCTCGGAAAGCACGTAAAGCCGTTGGTCCTGCGCTTGATCTCTCTCCGGTCGTGTCGGTTTACCGTCCCATCGGATTATGAGAGTAAGGGAATTGAGAGTGCACTTGTGCTTACGCATACACTCGGGTATATTCGGCTTAGCAGATTCCCTCCTCCGATATGGAATAATATTTTGGAGTAACTCAACCGAAAAAGAATCAGCGTTTAGGGCTCAAAAAAGATGCATAAGGGCGATGTTTAAGCTTAAAACTACCGAAAGTTGCATGCCATATTTTAAACAGTATAAAATACTGGCATTGCCTTGTTTATACATACTAGAAGTAGCTGTGTTTGTTAAATTGCATCCAAAACGTTTAAACGCCTTGACCAAGTAGTTCCACGTAATAGACGCGCCTGATGAGACTGACCCTTTTGTGTCATCAATCCGCTAAGACAGCACTATTGCGCATCAGTATATACTGCATGGCTCCAGTCATATATGATAAAATACCTAAAAGTTGGAAAGAATTGCCGCTATCGATATTTAAAAAAAACCGGCCAAGAGCGTGTCGGGCCACGCTCAGTGTAGGGTTCCATAGTTTCCCGTCCGTCACAATAAGTGTTCCCACTTATGAGTTTAAAGATGGGTATCCATTATGTTCGCGCTCCAGCAGCGCTCTGCGCTCCTGCAACTGCTCCCGGTAGTGGGTACTGTTGTTTCCATCCAAGTTCAAAATGATTTTCCTAGAAAGTCCTTATAAAGTTCTACTTTTCAGATTTTTTCATATTTTCTAAACTTATGGTTCAAAAGTTAGAAGGGGGGGGGGGCACATTGTTTTTACTTTTAGAGAGATTATTTCCGAAATTATTGACATTATCAAAAAATGATTTTAGTAAACCCCTATTCATTAATTTTTAAATACTTTTTCAACAGTACATCACACGTTAGGGTTGAAATTAAAAAATAATCACTTCCCACTTTACATATATATATATATATACCCTAATAAAACATTTTTTCCAATTTTTATTTTACCACTTTGTCGGCGTGATTGATACACATATTGGTACCAAATTTCGGCTTTCTAGTGATAACGGTCACAGAGATTAAGCGAGGACGGACAGACGGACAGACAGACATGGCGCAACTATAAGGGTTCCCAGTTCACTACGGAACCCTAAAAAGGCTTCTTGACAGTCAAAGCATACTATAGCGTAACAGAATTCTTGACTGAAAAAAAATATTTTGAGATTAAGACTTGTGGTCGTGGATGGAAAAGGGGAGATCTCCCGCCGGGAAAGGTGTTCTGCCCGGGGAGCGGCCGATACTCCGTGTGATAGTTCGGAGATGTTCTATATATGCTGTTTATGATTCGCAATGTTGATAGCGCGATTTAAGCTTCGGTGTGTTTCGCTTGCGGCGCGACGACAGCGCCGCCACATCACCCCCCTGCTCAGACAGGAGGTCGATAGTGCAGTCCGATTGCCGGTGTGTCCTTTTAATGCCGGTGGGGAATGCATGCTGTGTGCGTAAGGGCAAGTGACACCGGTGCGAATAATATGCCGATGTGTAATGCATGCCGTACTACGCACTGGCAAGTGATGCCGGTGAGAACGATGTGCCGGAGCAAGTGCCAGAAGTCTGCCTTATAAATCTGCGGTGAGTCGAGATGAAGACAAGTTGGACTGGCTTGCAGGAACTGAAGACTGCAGAAGACGATTCTCAGTAGTGAATGGTAGGGGTTCTTGAGGATAATGACGAAGGATTGAAGTTGTAGTATCCGAAGGTTGTTTTGGTTGCATGTTCAGATCACGTCGGCGTCACCACTGTGGCCGTGGATGGAAAAGGGGAGATCTCCCGCCGGGCAAGGTGTTCTGCCCGGGGAGCGGCCGATACTCCGTGTGATGGTTCGGAGATGTTCTATATATGCTGTTTATGATTCGCAATGTTGATAGCGCGATTTAAGCTTCGGTGTGTTTCGCTTGCGGCGCGACGACAGCGCCGCCACAGACTGTATAATGTTAAAAATATGAATTATGTTTGTTTCTGTGTTATTTTATTTTGTTATAGCTGTTTAGGTGATTAGCTTATATTTTGCATGCCTACTGGTAAAATATGGCTGAAATCACTACCTATATTACCATGTACTGTGCCCATATTTGCATAATAAATTATCTTTATCTTTTACAATAATTCTGTACTGCACAGATGGCTGGTCTCAGTTAAGACTGGCCACCGTGACTGAAATTCGGTCTAAAGAATGTCCTCAAGTTAATGTTATTTTTGCCATAACAACCACTCTTGGCACGTGGCTTGGCTACCGCATTCTTTAGTTATTAGGAAGACGCTGTGGCTCATGTCTTGGTTAGTTCCTTCAGTCGCCTCTTACACCTACAGATTCATTATAGAGGGTAGGTATTACACAGAATTTTTATTCAATTACAAATTACAAGTATTGTTTTTAAACTTTTATCACTGTTTTGGAAAAAGCCTCTGATATTCTTACACTGCAAATACACATTTACTACAAGAAAAAGTCTTCGTGCTTGCTCCAAGCTTGACGAATCCGGAGTCCTGAACTGTGTTTATGTCTGGAGGAAATTACGACTTGCTTCTAGTGAGGAGGAAGAAGAAAGTTTGTCCCGTGAATTATTGAATAAGATGACTCCAGCGGTGCTCAGCAAGCTGAGGAGACGCTTCAAAAGAACCAAGGATAGAAGCACAGCCAAGGATATTCACAGGTGATTGCAAGAGTGACTTGCCAAACCAAATTGACACCTCATAAGTGTCTCCCTGAACATCATATGTAGGGCTCTCCTATTAAATTTAATAAAACTGAAACGGTGTACGAACTTACAGTCTACCTGATGGTAATATACCGAATGGTATGATGGTGCCACAGCAGACCACAGACACCTTCAGCCAACTCCAACAAAAAAGGCTTCAAAAACATTGTCACCTATGAGAATTAAGATGGAATTTCTTACAGTTTATATGCTGGCTCTCTATATCTTTTAAAACGGATTATAACAATGTTAGTACTGCTATTTGGCTGTAAAAATAGTAAGGAGAGTAGTACCTACCTATGTGGGTACCAACCTAATTTTGATCTTTATACGCAAGGTATAAAGATCAAAATTATAAACAAATCTAAATAAACTATTAACATAAATTGTCGATTCAAACTTTAATATATCAAAAAAGTCAGTAAAGTTTTTTTGCCATCACCTTACCTATTACTGCCGAATAGCAGTGCCTGCACTGCTGTGTTCGCTTCTGAAGGGTACAGAAAACTAACACTAACACTTTCAGGCTAGGAGGCATTCACCTGAGCCCTCAGGAGTGACACCGCATTTTTAAACCTTTGTAAGAAATTGACTGTACTCGTAGGTGTCCATTATATGCAGTAGCAGGTGCACTAAGTTCTGTATCACTTCAGTTTAAAAAAAATTTGAAGGACAGTCCAATCGGCATCAACACCCAAAATATTATCTATACTCTAATAGGTACATAAGCGAAATACTAATGCTTCGTTGGTCTAGCGGTTGTAGTAGTGCGACTGCTGATCATGAGGTCCCGGGCTCGAAACCCGAGTCGGGCCAAAATATCAGTTATTGACTTTTTTCATTAAGAAATTCTCAGTAGCTGCCCGGAGTCGGGAAGTTGGCAGTGTCTCACCTCCTTGCCTCGGAATGCACGTAAAGCCGTTGATCCTACACCAGATCTCACTCCTGTTGTGTCGGTTTACCGTCCCATCGGGTCATGAGAGTAAGGGAATAGAGAGTGCACCCGTGCTTGCTCACTAGAATGATGGAATGTGATGCTGAGATATATAATTGCACTTGGACACTATAATGCTGTCCTATGATGATGGCTAGTCTCCGTTGAAGCGGGCCACTGTGACCGAAATTCGGTCTGGAGGACATTATTATTATCATTACTACTACTCACTTATCATGAGATATCCAAAACCCCGTTTGACTTGAAATTTGGCATATATTCTCTTTTCTCGACGTAGACATTCACTCAGAAAGTATATTAGAAAATTCAACCCCTGAGAGGGTGAAATACGGTGTTATAGCTTGTGTTTTGTACAAAGAAAAGTTAATGTGACTCAGGAAAGTGGAGGAAGCGATGCACGTGGCGGCGGCGGCGGAGGGAGTCGACTTCGCAAAGAGCCCACCGCCCAGCATCGATACGAGCTTACACTGGGAGGGCTTCGTATCCGCCATTGACGACATTTTCGGTATGGGATACTTCTTACTATTTTTTTTATAGTATAGGGGTGACAAACGACCACAGTCCACCTGATGGTAAGTGGATGCTGTGGCCCATAGACATTTACATTCAAAAATACAGATGAATTATTACCCCTGAGATCTAAGAAGAAATGTCTCGTTTCCAGTAAAAAGATCTATCCGGTTCTTTACACTCACCATACGAAACACAGCAGCATTAAACTGCTACTTTATGCTGGTATTCTGTGAGAGCTTGGTCCTCCAGTCGAGCCGACCCATTCTTGTACCATGTATTAAAACCTGTTTTAAATAAGAAGAAAGTATAAAAAAGACGAAAAACGAGCACGCATCTACCTCATGGGTAACAGTTTCTGTGGCCTTTGACATCTACATCTATCCTATCCTATACTATTAAACGAGCAATTCTTGTATATATATATATATATATATATATATATATATATATATATATATATATATATATATATATATATATATATATATATATAATCGGGATCTCGGAAACGGCTCCAACGATTTTCATAAAATTTAGTGTCCAGGGAGTTTCGGGGATAAAAAATCGATCTAGCTAGGATTTATTTTTAGAAAATGTCTTTTTCTCCGTGTCCGTTTATAGGCAATGAAAAACTGCTACAATATCGTTAGAATAAGAAAGTAAATTTTGACAGATTGTTAATGATTATAAATAGCTTAATTGGTATAATGGGCGGTCACAGAATCGTAAAACCCCGCTTCGAGCCCAGACCGACCGACCGAGTTTTTTTAATTTTTTTTTCAAGTTCCTTTCTCTTTTGAGAAAATCTATTTTTTCGAGCCCTTTTTTTAGTATTTTTTAAAAACACGAAAATTTAAATTAAAATAATTGCACTCATGGTTTTTTATTCAAATAACCAGTTCCGTTTTTTCTGTTATGCGCTAAGATCAAAAAATATTATTTATATTTATCCGTATGTAATTTGTATCTAAATATAATTTCCAAAACACACGAATTAAAAAAAAATCGAGCGAAAAATACCGGTCAACCAGGTACTGCTTCATTAAGAATCAAAATCCAGATGCGTTGTCATTCCTGAGGTCTAAGAGGAATGCAGTAAGAACAATCCAGTAAAATGATCAGGTTAGTCTTTTTAAAGAAGTTTAACCTCACACTAGGATTTTCTCCTGTATTGCGGAAACAGTTTGCATACACTAATTACACACAGACACACATTCACATCCTGAAAAATTATTTGTACGCCATAAAAATACGTGTACCGTGCGGGATTTGAACAAAGTTTCAAAATTAATTTCAAATTAAGTTAAATGCTACGCCGTTGTACCACAGAGTTTTTAATAAAACAGCAGCATTAGGCTCTTCTGTAACGCTGGTACTTCATTACAGGGTAGCTCTGGATTTACACACCTGGTAGAACATAAATTTTTCTAATCCCCAATCATTACAGTGTATAATTGTCCACTGCTGAACATACTTCACGATAGATAGCTTCAAACGTTATACTTCCAACGTGCAGGCAGGTTGGCAATTTCAGTTTTTTTTAAATTTGTTATTAAGAAGTTGAAGCCCCGTTTTTGCTAGACGTAATCAAAAGTGCACATGCCTGGTCCCGCGATTGTCAAAACGGCTTATAAGCGTGACAATTATGGTAATTCCTTTCTGCAACAGCTGAGGCTCATATCCAAAAGTTTATTTTTGTTGGGGTTGTCAAGAAGACGTGGAATCGGTTTTAACATCAATAGCATTTTTAGCCTTCGAAAGCAGAAGGTTCAACCGAGCACAAAACATAGTATGATAATGTCCTCCACTGCAAATTTCGGTCAGAGCGGCTAGTTTCAATGCTGACTCGAGTGTATGCGAAAGCATGGGTGCAATCTCTATTCTCCCACTCTTATAATTCGATAGGACTACAATCTGACACCGATCCGAGCGAGATTAAGTGTAGGCTTTACGTGCTTTCCGCTGCATGGATGGGGCACACCGCTAACTTCCCGTTTCCCAAGCCTACTTTTTTTATAGAAGAGGGGGCAAACGGGCATGCGGCTCACCTGATGTTAAGTGACTACCGCCGCCCATGATCAACCGCAACACCAGGGGAATTGCAGGTGCATTGCCGGCCCTTTAGAAAGGAGTAAGCTCTTTTCTTGAAGGTCCCCAGGTCGTATCGGTCCGGAAAAATCGCCGGTGGTAAACTATTCCTAAGAGAGGTTGTACGTGGAAGAAAACTCCTTTTGAAACGTACAGTAGTGGACCGCCAAGCATCCAGATGGTGGGGATGGTATCGGGACGTTTGCCGTGTAGTGCGTTCACGAAATTTGGCGGCTGGGATTAATCGGAACAATTCCTCAGAGCACTCTCCATGGTATATGCGAAAGAAAATGCATAGGGATGCAACATCTCTTCGCAGTGCCAGTGAATCGAGCCGATCGGAAAGCACTCGGTCGTCGACGATTCGAGCCGCTCTGCGCTGGATGCGGTCAAGTGGAAGGAGCTGGTATTGGGGAGCCCCAGCCCAGAGATGGGAACGGTATTCCATGTGCGGCCGAACCTGCGCCTTGTAAAGTTGCAGGCGGTGTGCCGGCATGAAATACTGTCCCGCTCTGCTGAGCACGCCAAGCTTTTTAGAGGCCAATTTGGCCTTCCCTTCCAAGTGACCACGAAACTGCACGTCACTCGATATGTCGACGCCGAGGATTCCGATACTGGCTGAGGCAACAAGGGGAGTGCCTTGAAACTGAGGGGATACGACAAAGGGGTTATTTTTAGCGCGCAAACTTGTGTCTTCTGGGGGTTAAACTGGACTAAATTTAGTCGCCCCCAATCCGAGACTCGACTTCAGACACAAGTTTGTTCCGGGAACTGAGAATTTCTTGATGAATAAACCCACTAACATAAAGCCTGACCCCTGATTCCAGACCACGTTATTATCAGTAGTGCTCACGATCATTGGACCTACAAGACAGTCGTAGAGACTAGAGAATGGTGATGAATATGTGAATTACTAGGGCATCATAAGTACCGGGCGTACGCTCGCCAGTTGTGTCAGCCACTAGGCTGTGTGTCCATATATTTTCAAAATTGGTTTTCACGTATGGTAAAGCGTATTCTACACTTATCCAATACCCGAATAATATATTTACTGCTTTAATATATCTGCTGCTTCACGTATGGTAAAGTGTAGAAAACACTTTAGCAGATATACATATTGAAAATATGATATATTGAAGCAGTAAATATATTGTTCGGATTTTTTATATTTTATTGTAGTAGACGAATGTAAAATAATAATTAAAAGTGAATGTTACAAGTGGTAAAATTAAAAAAAAATTACAACCGACTTCAATATACCTAAATATAATTTTTTCTTGATTTTTTCTAACCGCTAGATAAATTTTGATAAAAATTTAATGGGACCACCTGAGAGATATAACCTTTGAAACAAAAAGAATTTTCTCAAATCGGTTCAGGCGTCTTCGAGTAATCGGTGAACATACATCATCATCATCATCATCATTACAGCCCTTCACAAGTCCACAGCTGAACATAGGCCTCCCCCAAGGTATGCCAGTGCCACAAAGCACGGTCCTAAGCCACCTGCATCCATCGACTACCTGCATGTCTTACGACAATGACGACCTGCGTCACTCCGTCTAGTGGGGGTCGCCCCACACTTCGCCTACCGGTACGAGGCTGCCACTCAAGAACCTTTCTTCCCCAACAGCCGTCGGTTCTTCGAGCTATATGGTCGGCCCATTGCCACTTCGGATTAGCCGTTGGGCTATGTCGGTCACTCTGGTTCTACTGCGGATATCCTCATTTCTAAGTTTATCACGCAGAGAAACCCCGAGCATAGCCCTCTACATAGCTCGCTGAGCGACTTTGAGCGTCCTCATACGGCCAGCAGTGAAGGACAACGTCTCGGTTCCGTAGGCCATCACTGGCAACACGCACCGGTTGTACACCTTAGTTTTCAGGTTTTGAGGTATACCTGACGAGAAGATGTGTCATAATCGCGTTCGGGAGAACGCTACCCAGCCGAGTTGAATCCGTCGATTGACCTCTCGGTCGAAGTTGGACTTACCTAGTGGGACTATTTGTCCCAGGTAAACGTACTCGTCAACAACTTCGAGCCTACTGCTCCCAACAACTACCGGAATAGGTGTGACCCATCCGGCATAGGTGCAACCCGCTCGCCAAGCGTGGCGACTATGGCAAATATCCCCCCCATGAGTAACGGTGAACATTCATAAAAAATAAAAAAGATTCCGATGAATCGAGAACCTATTTTTTTTGTAATCGGTTGAAAACAGTTTAATAAACAGATAAAAGGTATAAGATTAAAATATATATATATTATAAAATATGTTACATAATGTTAAAGTGGTCCGTCCCCGGTCGAGACCAATGGGTCGGATTGGTGCTACAACTATACTACTAATATAACTGCAGCATGGCTCTACCACGTAAAGACCACGTATTTTATATCACTTTTAAAATGTTATAAATACAAATAAATTGTAAGCTTTTATTTCTGAACTAATGTAGGTCAGAAAACGATCTGTTTTCAGCTGTCCAAACAGTGCAAAGACAAAGTGGGTCGGACAATTAAAGCTTTTATGCTATTAAATTATGTGTAAATTGTTGGTCCTGTGCCTAAGCTCTCTCGGACCTTGTCGGTTACGATTTGATGATTGTGAGGGAATAAGGAGTGCACCTGTGCTTACGTATGGATTTCCACACAATAATTTTCTACTGTGCAGATCTACGTGGAGACTAACCGCTGTGACAAAACTTCGGTTTGGAGGACACTGAACCCAACTCTCAACTCAACCTAATACTCATCTCAACTCGAGACACAACCAACGCACTGATGATAATCTCAAGGAGTGCATTTGTTTGTCAGTTTGTTTATAATTATACTAATGACGCGAGGAAATTTATGTTTTTTTTTTAGAACTTTTAGTCTCAGATGGTGCATTCATGATTATGATCACACATACTAAATATATTACGTTACACAAATATTAAATATATTACGTACCTATAGTAGTAGATTATTTGAGTTCGTTAAAGCAGTAGGCCTTATTATCTTACTATAGTAAAATAAGACCTACTAACAATGTTTATAGAAATTTTTAATTTTGTTTTCCTTTATAGCAAATATTAAATTTTTCGTTTTATAGAAGGTGTACTAAGCCAATGATTTTTATTAAAATCTGTACCATTAATAAGATGTTTCTCTTTTTTTTTCCCTTCGATTTCCATTAGCTAGGCCTTATTACTCGCAGGTACTATACCTACGTGAACTAACACAATTTTTGTAATATTATCTAACTATAGCGATTAATTTGCGTAAAATTAGTACTATTTTTTTTCTATGGTAAAATGTTAACGTCAGCAGAAATGTACGGTTGGACCGTTTATGCTGCCGGGACAAAATGGTAATGGTAAAGGGATGATTATAATGTAAGATTGGTGATGTGTAGGTAATCTTATCTACTTTGTATATCGATTGTTTTATTTTGCAAAAAATTTATTAACATATGGTTTTTTTGCTTATAATAAGAATAAGGGTGACAAGCGAGCACGCAGTCTTCCTGATGGTAAGTGGATGCTGTGGTTTATAGAAATTTCCATCTATTCTCGATTAAGAATAAAAATGCGGGTGCTTTGTCTCCCTTAAGCACTCACATGGATTGCCTCATATTCAAAAAGGGTTTCCGGTTCTCTACTTCATCATACAAAACACTAGTTACTAATTTTACACTGGTATTCTCGTATGATGATTAATGTTTACACTACCAGGGCATCATAAGTTCAGGACACATGCGCGTCAGCTGTGTCAGGCGCTGGACCCGCTGGGAAGCGGGCGCGTGCGCTGGGGGGAGCTGCTGAGCCGCTTGCAGCGCGCACCCCGTGCCTCACCTCTCTGCACGCCACCCCTCTGCAGCAAGCCACAGCAGCTGCGACACTGCAAGGTGACAGCATCCCTTTATAAAAAAACCTGATATATTATGCTTACAAAAATGTATTAGATTGAATATTATATCATGTAACAACACAACAATATATATCATATGTTTATTTATGCATATATATATATATATATATATATATATTATATATATATATATATATATATATATATATATATATATATATATATATATATATATATATATATGCATGGTACTCAATGTGGCTTAGGTCCTCTGCCTTCAGAGGTTGTTATAAATATACAGTCACTCACTGCTGGAAAAATATACCAACACCTACCTATTTTAATATAGTATTTCTATTCATAATTTTAATTTATAAGTATTTATTACCCTCTATATATATTAATACATATTAGTCTATATTTCTGTCGTTTTAATAAATAATTTATACATCTATACAAAAAAATATACATATATACATATATTTATCATAAACCTTTTTTTAAAACGTTCGGACGTTGCATATTACCGTCTACGGCGAATCCACAGAATACAGATTTATGAAGGAAAAAAATACTCGCTCGCATAAAGTTGACCGTCAGAACTTGTTCAGGGCCGTCTAAAAATCAGCGCTGCAAGTGAGGCTTATGCGGAGACGGTCCCTTCCATCACTTCATCATAGCACATTGCATACACATGTAATGGACGCATTTCTTTTATTTATTCATATTTCCTGTTTTTGTGTGTTTGTTAATAAGTCACTTGTTTTATTTTTAATTGTAATTTGTCATGTGTAAGTGTAGTATTGTAGATGTAAGTGATGGAATAAATGTCTTTATGTCTTTATAAACCACATACTGTGACGTCATCATCGGCATGTAAAATTTCACTGAAAATGGCCTATCGTGTTGTAGACACGTCACGCTTGGCTGACGGATGGATTTCAGTACCAAGCTTACATCCTGACTTTTAAAAGAATTAGGGTGACAAACGAGCACACAGTCCACCTGATGATAGGTGGATGTTGTGGGCCATAGATATCTTTATCTATCCTCGATTCAGAATCAAAATGCAGATGCGTTACCCCTGAGGACTAAGATGGAATGCCTCGTTTCCAGTGAAAAGGTCAACATGTTTTATAATCAATCGTTTCAAAATGAGAGAGAGAGAGAGAGAGAGTACAGAGACAGAACGCGGAAAGAAACTGCAATCGTCTTTTTGGTAATTTTTAAAGACCTTATAAATGTTTTGCAAGTTTGAGCAGATCAGTCCCTACAAGCACAACACACCTGTTCACAAATATGACGCATATGGCAGCCATCCCCCCCCCCCATAGACAGATAAACAGAGAACCTGATGCACATAATACTCCTAAATACAGGTTACTAAGTAACCTATCTAGGAGACTCAGG
This sequence comes from Parnassius smintheus behrii, assembly GCA_036936625.1. Lineage (NCBI taxonomy): Eukaryota > Metazoa > Arthropoda > Insecta > Lepidoptera > Papilionidae > Parnassius > Parnassius smintheus. The sequence goes on from JAUPFT010000022.1 coordinate 42,731,131, forward strand.
TTTCTACCCATTTCAAATTGGTCCTCATAATGTATTGTATATATTTGTAAAAAGTATGTGAACTATGAAAATGTCAGTAAAAAATTATTATTACACTCACCGGCACGGAAACTTGGCCAAGCGGTTATCTCGCGATAGCAAAAGCTTTAAGTGTTTCTGATGAATGTTTGTTATGCAAGTATGTCAAAAAATGTTTACCCTCAAGTTCAAGAGGGTAATTCATTATGTTTAAGTGCACCATGACGAATTCTTTAATTTTTAGTTGAATCGGGTCATTTGAGCGACTAAGTTCACATTTTAAATTTGTGTGTTGTGAAAAGTTTACTGTAAGGTTATTCAATTATTGTGATCTTGTGTCTTAATTAAATAACTAAAGGTGCTTTAAAGCCAATAAAAATGCCATTAACACCAGCACAAGTTGCACAAGCAGTAGCATTAATTGACCAAGGGCTGACACAGCGTGAAGTTGCTATTGTGCTTAATGTACCACGGTCCTCAATGCAGTATTCACTGAAACGATACCAGGAGACAGGCCGCTACACCCGCAATCCAGGCAGTGGGGGCGTAAGGTGCACATCGGCCCGGGACGATCGTTTTATTGTTATGGAGATTTTGAGAAACCGCTACCTGACCGCTGTTGAGATACGCCAGCGGCTCCAAATCGCAAGAGGCGTTAATGTTAGTGAGCGTACGGTGAGAAGTCGAATGGAGGAAGTGAATTTAAAAGCTCGTAGACCAGCACGAGGTCCAGAACTTCTCAGACAGCACCGACTAGCCCGACTTCAGTTCGCAAGAGAACATGTCAATTGGACCCACGAGCAATGGGCTAGAGTGTTGTTCACAGATGAGTGTCGAATAGCTTTACGTGCTCCAGACGGTCGAGAACGAGTGTGGAGAAAAAGAGGAGAGAGGTTTCTACCCATTACCACCACCCAAACTGTGAGTTTCCATGGAGGCTCAATAATGGTATGGGGAGGTGTAAGTTCCGACGCACGTACAGAGTTGGTTATCGTCGATAATCGGCTTACAGCTACTCGATACATCGAGGAAGTTCTTCAGGAGCACGTAATGCCTTATTCGGGATTCATTGGACACGACCAATTCCTCCTCATGCACGATAATGCACGCCCGCACGTCGCACATTGTGTAGAGGAATATCTGGAAGAGGTTGGAATACAAAAATTACAGTGGCCAGCTCGTAGCCCGGACTTAAATCCAATTGAGCATGTATGGGGTATGCTCAAAAGAAAGATAAAGTCCAGCTCCAAACCGCCACAAACTCTAAATGAGCTCCGAAATGCAGCGCTGGCCGCTTGGGACAGCATACCGCAAGTTGATGTCAGAAACATCATTCAAAGCATGCCAGATCGAATGCAAGCGGTTATCAGGGCTAGAGGAGGAAACACCCGATATTAAAACTGATAGACAATAAAGAAACAGACTTAATTTTTAACTTTGTAGTGTTTTTAAAGTGACAATGGAAAGATGTTAATTTTAGTGAAAACATGTTATCTTGAAAAGAAAAATTTCGGTGAAGTAAACATTAAATTTCTATGTTCTAAAACCATTAGAGACACTTATTGAATACATCTACCCTTAATTTACTGTTAAAAAAACGTTTCAGTGCAAATAATCAGCAAATTCACGAGTGTCCAAGTTTCCGTGCCGGTGAGTGTATTATTATTATGCTGCTGCATTATTTCGTGTGTTGACGAGAACCGGTGACCCATATTAATGGTAACGAGGCATTCTATCTTAGGCTAAGAACTCACGAAGCGGTTTTAAGAATGCAAATATATACCTATGTTAAAAATTAAAGCACATTAGACGGCGTCACGGTAATATTATCTAAAAATTACCGTGACGGCGTGTTTTACAAACGCTATGTGCGCGGTTGTGTGCGGATCCCGCTGTACCGTCGGGCCGGCGCGGCGTCCAACTAGAATCGCTCGGGCCACGGTCACCCGCACCCTCGGCGGGTACAGAGCTCCGACGCCATTTTGCATCAGTGAATTGATATTACACGTGGCAACTTTCAAATAGGTTATTAAAATCGATCTACTAATGATTTCTTATATTTACGCGAACACTACACATGATTAAAACTACTTTTACGGATTTTATCGCGTTTATTTTTACTTTTTACGAACGTTTTTTCAACGTTCCGGGAAGTCTGCAGTTTGTGATCATATCCTAGACGGCCCCAACCATTACATCAGATTTGATAGATCACAAATCCTCGCGAAAGAACACCGATTCCTACCAAGGATGATACGTGAGGCTATTGAAATTAAAAAACATCCTAATTTCAATAGAGAAGGAGGCTGGGTACTACCACCTGCTTGGGATCTTATAATCAATAAAATTAAAACTAAACCCAAGCATACCACTGCAAGACCTCAGGACATTGTTCATTTTGCATAGATCGGACCGTAAACAATAAAAAAAGCTGAAGGTACTCCGGGTTTAACAATGACATCGGGACGTCAGTCATCTCAGTCCCCCGTGACCATAGGTGCTGGAAAGCGCCCGAAACGTCGGGAATTAAAAATAAAAAGTAAAAATAAACGCGATAAAATCCGTAAAAGTAGTTTTAATCATCGATCTACTAATTTAAAAAATTTACTAATTTACTAATGTAAATAAAATCTGAATCAGAAGCTACAAAAACCAGAAAGGACATATATAATGATCAGTTACAGTTTATTAAAGATTACATACATCTATTGAACATGTCTCTTCAGCCTTAGCAAACAGTGCTACAGCTCCACAAACTACTGATACTACTAACGTGGCATCAATGTCAGATACTTTTGCTACCCCATACACCAGTCTCTTCTAAAACAGCCGCTAAAAAGTAAAAAGGATGAAGCCGACAAAGCATTAATAGAGTTGTTGTCTGTACGCGAAGAGAGACATTTGTCATTTTTTCGTGGAATTTTACCTTCATTGCAAAATTTTGATAAGTAAAAACAAGAAAATTTCAAATAGCAGTTCTACATGTTATTGATAACCTTGATAAATTTACTGTCATACAGCGTTTCCATCTTATCAATATGCAACATAAAATTACAGTCAAGAAAATATCGTTAATAACGATTGTACTTCTTCTTACCAGCTACTCCTGAAAGCAATTCTCGAAGTCCACAAAATTTTCCATCAGTCTCTTCAGTCAATACTAATTTATCCAATTTTTCAAATAATGTGTATTTTGAATTAAAAGTATGATAATTTCAATACTACCACTAGTTTTATTAAAATAAACATACATATCTCAATATAACTGCCAACATTTTCTCCGATCTCGCATATTAGTTTGTTGTTTTTGAAGAGCAATTTCCATTTTACTTAAAAGTTCTAAATAACTATATACGTACATTCGAAAATACATTAAAAAAAATTCTTCGTCCTTCTTTAATTCACTAATAAGAGTAATAAATAGTCCACAACGATCTCTATCCAGAATCAGTGGATGCACTCAAAACCTTCTGGGCTTTTTTTAAATCTTCGGTGAAGTATAACACAACAGCTCGTTTCTTGTGTGTTCATGCGGTCTGCGATCTTGCGATTAATCGACCGCTAAGTTTGCGATGCACTATTGCAACCTCGACGGTTGCGTAATCTCACAGGACTCCGGTCTCGTCAGTTTGGAAATAAAACAGCTGTTCATCCACAGATCTCGGGTGGCAAAGCATCTGTACTTTGATTCTTAATTGTGCGTGTAAAAGTGGATGTATAAACCAATAGTTTAGGTACCTATGGGTTTATACATCCACTTACCATTAGGTGAACTGTGTACTCATTTATTACGTTTGCTTGTACCATCCATTACAGCTTAGGTATAAAATCTTTCTACTGAACAAAAGCCTCCAAGATAGATTGTCTCATAGGAACGATTTTGCAATAGTTGCTCGTTTTTTTCACATCCGTATATTTAGGCATACATGCTCGTCGGTTAACGGTGCTTTTAATTTCGTCCACTTTTAATATATCACCAATTTGGTCGATCCAAAAGACATCGACTGCGTCCTTTGTCGACTTTGACACTCAATTCTGCAGCATGAAATTTCATTTGTCACTCTTTCCACATTCATTCTTTCTACGCATCCAACAGTGATGACAACAATCACTATCCCCCCTAATAGATTGTTTCATAACGGATTTTGGCTGCCACGTTGAGAAGGCGTGTAGGCAACCCTTTTTTATTTTTAAGTTGTTATCAGTAAAGTACTGCTGCCCATCTCCCGTTTCAGTTTCCCTCCGTCAGCTCTCGCGGACACGAGACGTGGATATCGGGCAGTGGATATTCTCACACCGCCACTACACAGTTGGTACGATTCTACAAAAAATACATTTATTATCTTTGTGTACCGTATATCATTTTTTGTACATTTATTCCAGAGAGAGTGCATTGTGAAGCTGGTGAGCGTAGAGCGGGAGGACTCGTTCTGCTACGTAGCTGTGTCCAGAGGCGGCCGAGCAGGAGTGTACAGTGGCCACCTCAAATTACTCAGTACTTATCAGGTGAGATCAATGTTCTGATGCAGAACTTTAGCAGTCCGTTGTGAGTGATAAGGATTTATGTCTATGTTCTCCCAGCTGAGTTTAGTGGGTAGCTTTGAATACTCTCGGATGTTGTTGTCTATATAGATTCATAGTGCGCTATTAATATATTACGTAGGTTGCACCGACTGCGTTTGAACGAAAAAGCGCTAGCAAGCGCTTTTAAGCAAAATGGCGATCGTAAGCAAATCGTAATGATTTCTTATATTTACGCGAACACTACAGATTGAAATAATACTAGTTTTTACGGATTTTATCGCGTATATTTAACTATAAATACCCGACGTTTCGAGCGCTTTACAGCAGCCATGGTCACGGGGAGGCTGAGATGTTCCACGTCCAAATGTCATAGTTAACAGCGGTTACCATATATTGTAAATTTATTCCAAGACGAAATTCGTTATCCGTAGCAAAAACGGAATTGACGCAAAAATATTTTGGGGCGATGATTTTATAAGATTTTAAAGGATTGCACTGCTTGTCATCTAAATACTGCGATCATTGAAAAAAAATGTTGCTACTCTCAGGCGACTAATTGAAAAATAAAACCGGCGTATCACTTACGTACTTTTAGTAATGACACAGGCCTTCTGTGACCAGGAGTAAGACGTATATATGTTTATACTTTGAGAGTATAACTTTTAAATACAACCAGGCGTCACATTACGAAAATTTGTTTAAAATTGAAGATAAGAAAATTTAAATAAAGATAATACAAGGAAAATTAATTTTTTGCAGGTGTTTTACAACAGATCCGGATCAAATCGACGTATTAAGAATTGTTGGATTACCGACGCTGTTTACATGAATGTGAGAGATAAGTTTATGTGTTAATACATTTTTAATTTTTTTAAATATAAACAAAACATTATTATGCGTACTACGGCAGCAGCGCGAATGAGTCTGCTCGAACGGAAAGAGACCACGCGCTCAAAGAATAGCAGCTAATTAAAGCAGCATAATGCCGTTGTGTTATATAGTGCGTGACGTCAACTGGAGACACGTCATCACTTTTTACCATCAGATTTGTGGTCAAACAGTGCTTTACGAGTATAGTAAGTGTATATAATTTATCGAGTTTAAAAAATATATCGAATCTTTATTCTTTAAACCTATAAGGATGACAAGTGACCACACAGTCCACCTGATGGTAAGTCGATGCTATGGCCCATAGATATTTAAATTATCTTCGATTAAGAAACAAAATGCAGATGCATTGTCACACTGAGGACTAAGATAAAATGCCTTGTTTTCAGTAAAAAAGGGTTTCAGGCTCTCTACACTCACCCATACACAAACCCAGCAGCATTAAGCTGCTATTTTACGCTTGTATTCTGTGAGAACGTGGTCCTCCGCGCCCGAGCTGACCCATTCGTGTTACAACTATAATATAGCTGCATGATGACTCTACCACGTAAAAAATGCTGAGAGAGCAGAGACCCAAGGGGTTCAAACAGTGTATTTTCTAACAGTAATATCATCAAAGAAAATATTATATAATAAATCACAATCTATCCAATTTCCCGACAAGTTAAGACCACAACTCTGCTTGAGCGCATGTAATGTGATCTCTCTATGGTGGTACGGTAGGCGGCGCAGTGCGTGACGTACGCGACGTCAGAGCGCTGCCTGCGCGTGTTCAGCGCGCACACGCTAGCGCACGCGCCGTTGCTTTGCGTCACTGCGTTGCCCGATATACCCACGGTTAGTGCACACACAAATACATACACACGAACGCACACATGTGCACGTACATCCTTTCGCGAACGACTATATATGTCGCGTAAAGAAAATACGATCACATGCGCTTCCACCAAGCAAATTTACACGCGCTTATTATAATAATCACATCATTATTACGGAATGTTGCGTAGGTTTATAGATGTAATGGAGGCGAAAGAGGTGTGTTAGGATCACGCTAAATGAAGTCCGTGGTCTCTGTCTATCCCTCTGGGTGACAGGCGCGAGTGTTTATGTATTTTTATGTATTATTAGTTATTACGACCTATCAAAAGTTCACTGCTGAACTACATGTCATATTGCCACGTTTAGTACTACTATTTACATCACAATCCGCCATTTTGCTTATTTACTTTGTAGTGACTTTTAGTTTGCAACTGCAGTGTTTTACTTTCTAGATGTTATGATGTGGATGCTGCTGCCCGTTTACTGATTTGTTTCCCTTTGTCACCTCTTACGAGACCCACGGCACGATAGAGGATAGTAGATATTGATAGAATCGGGTGCAATATTTTTTAAATAAAGATGTTTTGAAATCATTTAACTAAGATCCGGGTAAAAAATTAGCATCGACTCTGGTGTAGTTCCCAGTGTAGTTGTGTTGAGAGTAGATGATGGGGATAGTGAACGCAATGGAAAAGGGTGGGGGGTGCTCTTCAAACTAGGTAAAACACATCATTTTTATCTTTCACGCGGATCTTACGACCTAATTAAATTATTTGAAAATCTTTAATATAGTGGATGTTATTGTTGCGCGTCTAAGTTAATGTGTGGTACCTGGCACTAGCGCCAGTTAATGTCGGGAACAGAGCGAGGAGGGCTTCCTAGAAAATGTCAATCTTAAACTTTCTGCCAACAGCGCCATCTAGTATCGAACAGAATAATTAAGGTTTCTAGAAGGGCCCACTCTCGAACTTTCTGAACTTAGTCGGTCGAGACCGGTATTTACTGGAACATTCTGGATGTTTTGGTGGAAAAGGCGTATTTAAGGTCGCTGAGAGCCGCAACCGGGGCATTATTGAATTGGCGATATGAGCGAAGCTTTGGAGCGAAATAAAGTGAACTAAAGTGTTAAGTGTGAATAAAATTCATGATTATCATCATCATTACAGCCCTTCACAAGTCCACTGCTGAACATAGACCTCGAAGTTTTAATTAGTGTTCAATAATTAAAGTGTCAATTTTTGTAATTCAATCGACAGTTTTTACTGTCACGAACCCTAAGCTCGTAACAATTGGTGTCAGAAGTGGGATAAAATCATGCCGATTTTACCTAAGGATGAAATGGAGGGTGTCCGCACCCGAAGTCAATGCCAGCAGGAGACGAACCAGAAAAGATTTGGTGGTGCAACGCCGCAGACGTCGGAGGGCCAACTGTCAGCCACGGAGGCTGGCCCGTCAGCAGCTCCTACACCTGCAGCACCTGATTTAGATGCTCTCATGATAATGCTGCAGGAGCAGGCTCGCCGGCAGGAGGAACAAGCCCGCCGACAGTAGAAACATGCCCGTTGGTTAAAAGAGCAGCAGGAGGCACAGGCTCGCCAGCAGGCGAAACAGGCACGCCGATGGGAAGAGTAGCTGCGGGGCGGACAAGAGGAACAAGCCCATTGGTTGGAACAGCAGATGCTCCTCATGATGGACCATCACGCTACCTTCGCAAAGGAGATGAAGGAGGTGAAGGATAAGATTGCTCAACATGACAACCGCGTGTCGGAGGCTGAAACCCGAATCGAGAAATCTGAAACCCGAATCGACCAAGTGAACAATCGGACTAACAACGCTATGGCTGACGTGAAGAAAACGCTGGATAACCTCAAACTGAGGGATGGAATTACAGCTCCCGTAGTAGCTACAACACCTTCGCTACGTGGATTCAAAGTGCCGTCGTTTGACGGGACTTCTTCCTAGTCAGCCTAAAAAATCCAGTTCGAGGCTGTTATGAAGGCGAACGGCTGGAATAAAATCAGTCATCAAAGTCAGGCCATGACCGCTCTCACACTAGGCTTGCGCGACCAGGCCTTAACTGTTCTAGAAGCTCACGGTAAGGAAGTGACTTATGAGAAGCTCCTTGAGGCATTGGAGGTGAGATATGGCGACGCTCACCTGGAACACGTCTTTTGTGCGCAGCTTAAAGCCTTACGAGCGAAGCTTCGGAGCGAAATAAAGTGAGCTAAATTGTTAAGTGTGAATAATTATTAGTGCGATTTAAGTTTCAATTAGTGTTCAGTAATTAAAGTGTCAATTTTGGTAATTCAATCGGCAGTTTTTACTGTCACGAATCCTAAACTCGTAACATTATTATACTGCGCTAAATGAACACAAACAACAACAAAAGCAACAGTCTGCTTATTTTCGTATACCTACCAATTAATTCATTAAACTACACTTGAGCACTATAACCCTGTCCTGCGCCGATGGCTAGCCTCCGTTGAGGAAGGCCGCCGTGGCCGAAAGTCGGTCTCGAGGACATTGTTATTTATTTATTGCATTTACATGTGGTTTTGTGTGATATCAGGCTTATTCGCAAGAATAGTCCTGTCTGTAACGATGGAGCGGTTATTTTCGAGCACGGCTTCGGGCAAATACTTATAGTAAGGCAGGTTGCGTATCTCAGGGCGAGCTTCTGATGTAGAATCCTGGCTGTTAAATTGTGTCCGTGCAAGTACTCATATTTAGGTAGCGCCCAACAACCGAAGATTGCATGTTAAAGTGACTCACTGGGATGAAGACAGACGTTGACAGTGCCATCTAGCTTAATTGTTATTAATATATAGTTAGCTACATGCATACATCCCATATTAATTTTAAATAAATAACGTCGGTGCTTCTGGCTAGTGCCTGGCGTACAGCTCGTCGGCTGTGGGCGGGCGGCTGGCGGTGGGCACGACGCGCGGCGCGTTGTGCGAGCTGCACGTGCGTGCGCCGCTGCCCACCGACTCGCCACCCTACTGCACTTGGCACGTGAGTCTGCGAGCTTTACTACCTACACTCTACACTATACATCCTACACCATACACAATAACTTTATACTACATTTACACACTATGCACAACACCCTACCCGTTACACACTAAATGTACACTACTCTTTACACCTTAACTTTACAGTTCACTGCACTATAGACCCTAAATCTACACCGTTACTTTATAATACACTCTATACCCTTACTTCATAACACACTCTAAACCCTGCTCAATACATCTTTTTTCCTATATTTCTTTTTCCTATATAGGGCCTCGGTCTTGTGAGGCGACAACGACTTCCGCCCCAAGCTCGGCGATCTCCTGGGCCCTCTGGAAAGTAATTCCGCTGGAAATCACCATTGTGTTTTCGGCATAATACACAATATGTACTCCATCGGGAAGGTCGACTCACTGCCCGCATTGTACGCGAGGTTCCAATGTAGTGGAACCCCACGTTTGCCATTTTTTTCGTTTCATTATTATGTCAGTGTACTCCGCAGTAAATTTAAAAACTTGAAGATGTTCTGGTTAGTACAGTGACATTGTCGAAATTATTATAAAGTTACAACTTAATTAAATCAATATCTCGCCGGGACGGACCCAAGCTGTAAGTAACATGGGCAACTAACATGTAGACGCGACTTGCCGAGTGCCGAAACCGACATGCAATTGGATCACCAGTTTTCTTGCTGATCGGAGCATCAAGGTCGTTGTAGACGGTGCCAGCTCCGATTGCAAGCCTATTAATGCTGGTGTTCCACAGGGCTGCGTGCTATCACCAACGCTGTTTCTTCTACATATTGTTACGAGCTTGAGGTTCGTGACAATAAAAATTGCCGATAGAATTACCTAAATTAACACTTTAATTTACTTTACACAAATTAAAACTAAAAACACTAATAATTAAACACACTAATTCACTTAATTCCGCTCCGAAGCTTCGCTTGTGTCGCTGAGTTCAACTCTGTCTCGATCGCATCTTGCGCCACCTATTTATTTAAATTAGCAAAATATCCGGAATGTTCAAGTAAACACCGACCGAGCATTTTCTAATCGGCTTGACTCACTGGCACTGCGAAGAAATGTTGCATCTCTTTGCGTATTTTATCGTATCTTTTTTTTATAGTAAAAGGGTGACAAGCGAGCACACAGTCCACCTGATGGTAAGTGGTTTCTGTGGCCCATAGACATCTACATCTATCCTCGTTTGCGAATCAAAATGAAGATGCGTTGTCAGCCTTGAGGACTAAGATGGAATGCCTCTTTTCCAGTAAAAAGGGTCTCCGGTTCTCTACACTCACCATACGAAACACAGCAGTATTAAGCTGCTATTTGACGCTGGTATTCTGTGAGAGCGTGGTCCTTCCCCGTCATTCGTGCTACAACTATACAATTAATATAGCTGCAGCATGGCTCTACCACGTAAATCTAGATCTAATAAAAATCTACCACGGGGAGTGCTCTGGAGAATTGTTCGTACTAATTCCAGTGGCACAGTTTCACCATCACACATCGCGACAAATTCGCGATATCATCCATACCATCTGGATGACTGGCGGTCCACCACTAAGCGATTTAAAAAAAGTTTTCTTTCTCACACAACTTCCTTGTGGAATCAACTACCACCAGAGATTTTTCCGGACCGATGCGACTTAGGGACCTTCAAGAAAAGAGCTTATTCCTTTTTAAAAGGCCGGCAACACATCTGCAATCCCCCTGGTGTTGCAGCTGTTCATGGGTGGCAGTCATCACTTACCATCAGGTGAGCCGTATGCTCGTTTGCCCCCTCTTCTATAAAAAAATTGTTGCGAAGTGGACGAAACTAGTACATAAACGAACCGTATATTATGTACAAGTTGGCGTTCGCCTGCACTCGGCCAGCTAGATGAGCGTCGACGTACAATAGCGAGGCTGGACAAATTTTTCAAACGTTGGTGCTCGTCGTCGCTCAGCCAACATGTATAGCCGGAGAGACATTTGGTAAAAAGTCAATACAACGACTTTTAAAACCTAAAAATAATATTCAATGCTAGAAACGATTGACTTTACAAGTCAATCGTTTCTTTTTAAAATATATAATATACATGATAAAATGGATGAAGTATGCTATATGATGTATGATAGAGGAATAAATGTATTATGTGTAAATGAGACGAAAAGGAAGGGGAAGGATGTCACTGCACATGGCATGTATACCGCGTACTGGTCTGGTGTAGACGAGACCGATCGGGCATGCCAGGGAGTAGGTATCATCCTTTCAGAAAGAATGGGCTAATGTGTGAAAGAGTATGAATGTGTAAGCCCAAGATTGCTATGGATACGAATGAAAGTGTGCTTAAAGAAGTTGTTTGTGTTAGGCGTCTACGCCCCAGACATGTCTAAGCCCACTTATATCCGAGAGCAGTTTTGGGAAATGGTAAGGATGGTGTTAATGAAGTGTAAAGGAAATGAAAATATTATTATGCTAGGAGATTTTAATGGAACGTTTGGTGATGAAAGTATAAATGAGAATGGTGAAAGTCTCCTCACCGTATGTATGGAAAATAATCTTTTTGTGATGAACACTTGCTTTCGCCACAAGAGGATTCACATGTATACATGGGAAAGAGGTGACGATAGAAGCATGATAGATTTCATAATTGTGGATGAAAGATTGAGGGGCGCAGTGGTAGATACAAGGGTTTACCGGGGTTCTAACGTAGGAACGGATCATTATTTGGTTTTATGCCGAATTAATGGTCTGTTCAGGCGTTGGCGCCATCGATCATCTGTGTTTACCACTGCGTTACAGCGTATTAGAACAGAAAGGTCACAAGACGAAGGTGAGAAAAACAAGTTCAAATGTAGACTGAAAGAAAATATAAGTGGTTTGGATGAATTATGTATGAAGGAGTTAGACTTGGAGAATGTATGGCAAAATGTAAAGAAAGGTTTAGTGGATGCAGCTACCGAAGTATGTGGTGTTAGTAAGAGAAAGAATGAAAGGAAAAATAATATGTTATGGTGGGATGATGATATACGTATGGAAGTTGAAGCAAAGAAGAGAGCATGGCTAGATTTACTAGCAACAAAGGCTGGTAATTCTAGCGGTACGAACGATGATATTGAAAGAAAAATGGCAGTCTTTAGACATCTAAATAAGAGAGTAAAAGAAGTAGTTGAAAGAAAAAAGCAAGAAAGAACGGATAAGAACGATAGAAGAATATTGGATAACTTCCAGGCAAATATTAAAATGTTCTGGAAACTTGTAAGAATTGCCAGGGGACATTCAAAACAGCCTATGATCAATGCTATAAGAGACGAGTATGGCTATATTCTGAATGATGAAGTTTTGAGTTTAAAGAGATGGAAGGAATATTTTGATAGCGTGTTTATGAGTGAGGAGACAACATGTATACTAAGTGAAGAAGAAACTCCGAAAGAAGAGGAAGGAGGTAGCGAGATAAGTATAGATGAAATAATGAAAGCAATGAAAAGATTGAAGGCAGGTAAGGCTGCCAGATATGATAGAGTTTCACTCGAAATGCTAAGGGCTGGAGAGGAAGTGGTGGCAGGCTTGCTGCACACCTTGTTTAATTTATACTGGGAACTTAAGCGGGTATCGGTAGACTGGTGCAAAGCCGTGATAGTCCCGGTATATAAAGGAAAAGTGTCGCAGCAGGACTGTAAAAAGTACCGTGGCATCAGCCTTCTTAGCATTGTGGGAAAACTGTATGCTAAGGTACTGATTGAAAGGGTCATGAAAGGAACTGATGGAAAAATTTGGGATGTGCAAGCGGAATTTAGAAAGGGAATGGGATGTACAGATCAAGTCTTTTCCAGGAACATGGTCGCGGAGAAGTTTTTGGCCAAAAACCAAAAGGTTTTTTGTGCGTTCATAGACTTGGAAAGGGCCTATGACAGAGTGGATAGGGATGTGCTATGGCAAACACTGAACTCATTTGGGTTGAGCGCTAGCTTGATACAGGCATTGGAGTCTCTTTATAGGGACTCTAGTTCTTGTGTTAGGATCAACGGGGTCTACTCGGACTGGTTTGATATCCATAAAGGTGTCAGATAGGGCTGTGTGGCTTCCCCGTGGCTGTTCAACCTATTTATGTACAATGGTTTGCAAAATTTGAAAGTTGAAGAATGCGGATTAAGAATAGGTGAATTAACCGTCAAATGCCTTTTGTACGCCGATGATCAAGTTATTCTTGCGTCGTCGGCGACCGAGTTGCAAATGATGGTTAAATTAATAAACGGATCATTAAAAGAAAGGGGTATGAAAGTAAACGCAAGTAAGACGAAGGTTATGGTTTTTGAAAGAGAAGAAAGTAAAAAGATTTGTGAAATAAGAATAGAAGGGGAGTTGATCGAGCAAGTAGATGAGTTTGTATATTTAGGTTGCGTATTTAGCAGGGATGGGAGATATGATAAGGATATAGAACGACGAGTGAATGCGGGAAATAGAGTAAATGGGGCCCTGCACTCTATTGTGAAGAGTCAAAATGTGTCGAAAAAGGCACGTATGGCAATTCACAATGCTGTGTTGATCCCTACTTTAACGTATGGTAGTGAAATTTGGGTGTGGCAGAAGAAGCATGAGAGTAGAATGAACGCAGTAGAAATGCGGTCTCTAAGGAGTATGTAAGGGCTGAATCTGAATGACAGGGTAAGAAATTGTGTAATAAGAGAAGAGTGTGGTTTGCAAGATGATGTTGTGACCAGGATTAAGAAAGGAATGCTTCGGTGGTTCAGTCATGTGGAAAGAATGAATGAGGAAAGAGTGACAAAGAAAATTTATGTTGCGGAAGTGAATGGCAGAGTCGGAAAGGAACGTCCTAGGCGAAAATTTATCGACAAAGTTGGCGATTTATTGAAAATGGCCAAATTAGGAGTACCCTTAACCGACGAGCATGTATGCGTAGGTGTATGGATGTGAAGGAGGCGAGAGAGGTGTGTCAGGATCGTGCTAAGTGGAAGTCTGTAGTCTTTGCCTACCCCTCTGGGTGATAGGCGTGAGTGTTTATGTATGTATGTATATGATAATTGTACGGGCTACCGCACATATTTTATGTAATTTTATTTCAATGACTCGTTTATTTAGGTCACGCAGAAACAATGCATTTGTCACTTGTGAAATCATGTAACTTCAGTACTTTTGCCTATACATCAATTTATAATTCTTTACAATAAATTCAGTGTTAGATTGACTTTCATTGGGTTTGTTTCGTACACTAACTTTCCCTTGCATCGCATCTGCACTCATTCATCTAATATACTGTATACACCTTACAGTGTAAATGGTCCTTCGAAAAGACAAGATCACATCCGTGGATTTCCATCTACATTGGAAAATACAGGTACAGTGGTTCCTACGCTTACGTCACTTTATTTCCTTTGTGGATTTTGTGCGACTGCGAATCGGTTGACTGGATTCCCAGAAGCGGGTCCCACCAGTTTAATTGAAAAGGCGCAAGAAAGATCATCCTAGGTTCGCGAAGATATAGAGTGGCCTAGACTGCTGGACAAACATCTGCTACAGCTGCTATCAAAGTGGACAGTTGTCGTCGACATTCGACACAGTGAACAGTGCTAAGACTCAGTGAGCAGTGAACTTGGAGTGTACCTTTTTTCGTCCTCGGAGTGTCACACAGTGAACAAGCATAATGGAGAGTCTACTTCAGCGCCAACAGGAGATTGTTGAAGCGATCAAGAAGATAGAGAGAAACTTCAACAAAGATTCCGCAACACGCAAGACTCGTAAGTACTTGAACGAGCGACTCGATGCCCTTGATAAACTGTGGGCCGAGTTCCAAGTAAACAACCATAAGTTATCCGACTATGAGAATGACACTGATCCTTACTTTACGAAAAATCAGTACCAACAAGCAAGAACGTACTTTGATACTGTGCGCATCAAGGTATCGACCTGCCCCCCTGCACGTGAACCTGTTTCTCCGGCACCAGAAGCGCTGCCTAAGATCGTAGCGACACCGGAGCCGACTCCATCTACGGCTCCACCTAAACTACAGCCGAGAGTCACTCTGCCATCGACGTCAAATGCAACAACGGTCTCGCCTACAGATCGTCGCCAGGCAGATGAATTGGTATCTCTGCAAAGAACCAACTTAAGAGCTTTCCATCGACAAGTGAATAGCTTGCGACTTGACGAGATACGCGACAAGTGGGAGCTGGAAGGTGAATTGCGTAACATTCAGACGCGCTGGGCTGCAATCGACGCTTTGCATTTACAAATCGATCACATTCTCCAAGGTTCTGATACGCAGTATGACGATGAGTTTTATGCTTACGAAGACTCGTACAAGAGCATCAAGAAGGCTTTGAATCTCAAGCTCGCGTCTACATTACATCTTCAGCAGTCGACACCACATATCGACATACCTACATTCACGGGCAAGTATACACAATGGCCTACATTCTATGATCTCTACGTAGAAAGCATCCATAACAATAACTTGCTCACGAAAACCCAGAAGATGCAGCACCTGAAAGGTAAACTACGAGGAGATGCTGAGCGACTTATTCAGCATCTAAACATCTCGGCAGACAACTACGATACAGCTTGGGAATTGCTGACATACAGATATAACAACCCCCAGCTGTTATTTACAAAACAGATTGAGATTTTTCTCAATCAACCCGTCGCTCACAAGCAATTAGCGTACGAGATCAGACGCCTCTACGACACGTCCATGGAATGTATCCACGCCATACAGAACCTCGGTATCGATACAAGTACCTGGGATCCATTGCTAGTACACATCATAGCGAAGAAGCTAGATGCTGAAACATACAGCGACTACAAAGAGGCACGAAAATCGCCGCGAGACATTCCATCGCTTTCTGAGCTAATGGACTCCCTAGAGAGCAAATTCGACGCCTTAGAGCCAATAGGTAAAGAGGAACGAGAGATCTCAAAATCATCAAATAGATCTTATCCTCCGAAAATCATCAACAACCAACCATATAAGCCTCCGTTTCAACATGCTAGTGGTCATCGCTACGGAAAATTCCCGAATAGAGAATTTCAAGCTGTTGCGACATGCTCGTCAATTTGTCCGATTTGTAACAATAATCACTACCTATACAAATGCAGCAAATTCATCAAGTTTACACCGGACGAGCGGCTAATGGCCGTCAAGAAATACAATATTTGCCACAATTGTCTGTACGCACACACCGATAACATATGCACGTCGACGAAAAGATGCAAAGTCTGTCAAAAGGGTCATAACACAATCCTACATGACGCATACGCAAATATGAACCTTAATCAACAGACGGTAAACCGGGCGACCGACGCGCCCGCCAGGTCGTCATCGCACATGCCTACAGCTCCAGTTACGCAAAGACCTCAAGTTTCAACGCGATGCGAAAACAAACAACATAGCGTGAATCACACAGATGACGAAGAGATCCTGTTGACAACATTATCTGTCAGGGTCAAAGCTTCTGACGGGACTTACATCACTTTGAAATGTCTTTTAGACCAGGGCTTTCAGATTTCACTCATTTCTGAGAACGCCGCTCAGATGCTGGGCTTGCCTCGACAACGGTACCACGCATCTGTATCTGGCATTGGAAATGGATCAAAGTACGGCAAAGGAGTCGTCACGCTCGAATGCCAGTCTATCTACCAAGACTATGAGTTTACAACTCAAGCATTAGTCATCAATCACGTCATCAACAATCTGCCAAACATGTCGTTCAGTAAGGAGTCCTGGCCACACTTGCAGCACATACAGTTAGCTGATCCCGAGTACAACATCTCAAGGCCTATTGATCTGCTACTAGACGCAAGCATATACTCCGAGATCATCATGAGCGGCCTGATCAAAGGTCCTAACATGGCTCCAATAGCTCAACAGACGAGATTAGGCTGGATCCTCTCGGGTAACATGAAAACGTTTAAGTGTCACGTTGTGATAACCGACCTATCAGAAGTTTCTCAATACTGGGAGCTTGAAGAAATCAGTGACTCAGCTGCTGAATTGACACCTGATGAACAGTACTGTGAGCAATTCTATAAATCTACGAAAAGACGCCTACCTGGCGGAAGATACGAGGTTGCTCTTCCTATGAAGCCTGGATTCGAACGAGATCTAGGTCAAAGGCGATCGCACACGCAAAACGACAGTTACTATCCAACGTCTCAAAGGTCTATGATCCAATGGGCTTTTTGTGGCCACTATCCGTCCGAGCAAAGCTTTTGTTCCAACGTACATGGTCTGAAGAAGCTGCAGATTGGGATACGCGCTTAACTGAGAACATAACCCACGAGTGGAAAAAGTTGAAGTGTGATTATCAGAACATAGATCAGTTCAAGATCCCTAGATATATGGGCGATAAAAACCATTACATAATACATAGCTTTTGTGACGCGTCCGAAAAGGCGTATGCCTGCGCTATTTACGTTGTCACAAAGAGTCCTAAGGGCGAGTTCACATCGGCACTTGTGACAGCTAAAACAAAATTAGCACCGTTGAAAAACAAGTTGACGTTGCCTAAGCTTGAGCTATGTGGTGCGTTACTACTATCTCAACTCATGAAAAAAGTCATGGAAACTATGCCAAAAAACCTGCAAATCTACGCTTGGACCGATTCTATACTGGTTCTTGGTTGGCTGTATGGAGACGTTAATAGATGGAAACAGTTCGTTGCCAACAGAGTTCGTACAATACTCAACATCATTCCGTCATCATCTTGGCACCATGTTCGATCTAAAGATAACCCTGCGGATTGTGCTACAAGAGGACTGTCGACACAGCAGTTATTAGAACATCAACTTTGGTGGCATGGCCTGCAGTGGTTTTTGGCATTTGATCCCAACATGATCAAAAATGAAATATGCCAACCACCAGAATTAGAAACCAAGAAAACTAGTGTGAACGCAGCCTTATCTCACAAAAATGATTTTATTTTACAATTATTACATGAATGCAGCTCGACGCGGCGCGTCGTAACAACAATTGGCTGGCTATCACGTTTCACACAATGGTTGCGAAACAAACAAATACCTCGGCAAAACTACCTATCGTCAACAGAAAAGCAACATGCTCTGAATTTAGTTATCAAAACTGTACAATCGATAGAATTTGAAGATGACATTCAACAACTTCAAAAACAGGAAAAGTTGAGAAGATCCAGTAAGCTGCTGAGCCTCAATCCATACATTGACCCTAGTGATGGATTGCTGAAAGTTGGTGGACGATTGAACAACTCATTGCTTAGTCAATCAGCAAAGCATCCCACAATACTACCAAGTCATGGCAAACTCACTGAGCTCATCATACAGAAGGCTCACTCCACCACACTACACGGTGGACCTAGCTTGACTTTGTCTCACAACCGAGAAAACTACTGGATTCTCAGTGGGCTTCGCACAGTGAAGAGAGAACTTCGCAAATGTGTGACATGTCGACGCTTCAAAGAAGAGAAAAGAACACAAATTATGGCTGATTTACCAGAGCCTCGGGTCACACCTTTGCGCGCATTCACTCATTGTGGCGTTGACTTCACTGGAGTCTTTGACATCAAAGCAAACAAAGGTCGTGGAGTACGAACACATAAGGGCTATGTCGCAGTGTTTGTTTGTCTCTCAACAAAGGCTGTCCATCTTGAGTTGGTGTCCAACCTTAGTACACCTGGATTTCTGGCTGCATTTCGACGTTTCTGCGCCAGAAGATCTACCCCGAAACACATGTACAGCGATCAGGGTAGAAACTTCATCGGAGCATCCAAAGAACTTAAGAAGGAATACAAAGATATCCTCGCAACGATCAATGAAGAGCTAATAAACAAGATCGACGACCTTGACATACAGTGGCATTTCAATGCGCCAGCCTACCCTTCTGCAGGTGGACTATGGGAGGCTGCCGTTAAGAGCTTGAAACACCACCTTCGTCGTGTGATAGGAGAGCAAAATCTCACGTACGAAGAGTTCATCACACTGCTTCACCAGATCGAAGCGTGTCTAAACTCTAGGCCTCTACTAGCCTTGACTGAAAGCCCAGATGATGAATACCTAACACCGGGACATTTCTTAGTTGGAGGATCACTGATATCTAGACCACAAACAGATCCTAATCACATGAACTTGACAACAAGATGGCAGATGATTCAAGCCATGAAAAAATAGTTGTGGAAGACATGGTCATCTGACTACCTACAACAGCTGCAAGTTCGTGCCAAGACATTACATTACACAATATTATTATTACATTACAGAATATAACCTTCACTACCAACCGAATAGAGAAAATGAATAACGACGAGCTTCATATCCCGCCAGCATCCATGTCAGCCATGATTATTATCACTAATGTTCGGCACTTGCAGGAAAGTGTTATTAACACCCTAACAGAGCTTGCAAATGGTCATACGGACGCTCACTTATTGCCTCCAGAACAACTGGAAGAGCAGCTCGATATTATATACAGACACATACCAAATGACCTGACTTTGCCTCCCGATATGCACGACTTTAGGGAACTATACAAATTGATGAAGATAAGTGGTGACCTGAGCAACTCTTATCTGATTATCGAAATTAAGATTCCTCTGGTCAACAAGGAAACCTTTGAGCTGGATAAGGCTATAAGTCTTCCGCAGTGGAACTACATTGTGGAATTTATAACACCCTATATCGCATTCAATCTGCAAAAAGACCTGCTCCTCACGCTATCAGAATCCGACATTCAAAATTGTGTCCATACACAGACAAACAGATTGTTATGCTCTATAGATAAACCGATTTATGACTTACAAATAAAACAAGCAATTTGTAACTTGAGCATACACGATAAAATAATGTGTCATACAAAGGAGGCGCCGTGTCGCCAGCGATGGATTAAGTTACAATGCGATAACAGGTGGCTATTCTCTTGCTGTGGGAAATGCACAGTGCGCATATTTTGCATTGACACTGGAATGATAATGAAGTCACTGACCGGGAATGGCTTACTACAAATCGGTCAAGGTTGTACCATCAAGAGTGACATCTTTTCTATTTTTGGTCACAACAACTACTTGAGCTAAGTTCAAGTTCAAGAGGACATACCGATCCCATCAGACACTTCCATATTGAATTCCATCCTAAATACTACTTCAGGCTTCGAGCAATTTACATCCGAAGACCATGGAGACGAGTGGCGTCGCATGAAGGCTCAGATTACAAACCTTAAAGAACAAGAAAGCGCACCACTCAGCGTACATGACATACATCAATATTCAGTTATGTACACAATACTGGGATTGATCATACTAGCGGCATCCATTTACATCATTATACGATGTCGCGGAACCAAGAGAGCACTGAACATGACGGCAAACACTGCCGTAATCTCCATTCCTATGGCGGCAGTCACGAGCGGAGACCAGGAACCTGCGCCAAGGACGAGTGCGACTGGACATTCCATCACAAGTGTAGTGCAGTGATGAAATATTTAAGGAATTCGTTTATATTATTTTACGATTTTATTTTTGTACTTTGAATTGTTATGATATTATTATTTTTTTTACATTCTTAGTGTGTTTATAGTTTTCCCTCTTTTGGGCCGGCAGAATGTACGGGTCCGCACATATTTTATGTAATTTTATTTCAATGACTCGTTTATTTAGGTCACGCAGAAACAATGCATTTGTCACTTGTGAAATCATGTAACTTCCGTACTTTTGCCTATACATCAATTTATAATTCTTTACAATAAATTCAGTGTTAGATCGACTTTCATTGGGTTTGTTTCGTACACTAACTTTCCCTTGCATCCCATCTGCACTCATTCATCTTATATACTGTATACACCTTACAATAATCTACATTTATACTTACATTATATGTATATATAAGTAGGTACATATTCTGTCAAGCTGATAAACAACTTAAATACATTGGACATGACTTTATTGTACACTATTTCGCATATTATGATGAGTGTTTGAAAATTGTGCGAGCGCGTGTATTTACTAATGTGCGCGTGGCGTGTGGTGTACGTGTGCGAGAGACTAACGCCTCATGTCGTCCCGCTCGAACTGTGCTTATGGAGGAGTAGTAATCACCTATCATTATAATTGAATAAAAAATCAGCTCATAAACTATAAAATCCATTCTATCACTATCTCGCATATTAGTGTTTGAAAGCTGTGAAAGGGCTTGTGTAGTTGTTAGGTGCGGGGATGCGTGTGCGTCAGAGACATGCACCACATTTCGGCCCACTCGCACGGTAAATGTGCAGGAGCTGTGTACGGGCGTACATGCGTGGTGCAGTGCGCGCTCGCGAGGCGTATTACATTCGCGCGCTGTACGTCGCGTTGCGTGCGAGCGGGATGCCCGCCGCATACTGTCCTGCTCACATGACCAACAGCGCAGCCTGTGCGTGCGGCACAGCTCACCACATATGAATGATGTAGTGGCTAGTGTGCAGCGAGTAAGTACTATTCCATGTCTTTACCACCGTAGTTTAGCACTGTCTTATACCTAATACGTGTTGCCTGTGAACCGACAACCGATGGCGAGAAAAGGTTATAGAGTGACAACCTCACACTAGATGGAGTGGCGACCTAGTAAGAGACTCAGGAAGTCGATAGATGTAGGTAGCTCAGGACTGTACTTTGTGGCGTTTCTTAGCTTATTTTCAATAGTGAACTTACAAAGGGCTATAATAATGATGACAAGTAAGGGTATCGGGGTTACGAGGATACCGAAGAGTTTGACGTTCTGTCATAGATAACGAAAGCCAACTTTAGCTTTTTTTTAAATTTTCGGCCCGATCTACACAGAACAAGCTTACACTTACTGTAAACTCAGTCATAAACCTCAGCACTATACCGCCATCTTCACAAACATATGTACGGTAAAGTGCCAGGAACGTCAGGAATTAAAAAATGTTAAAATTAAACGCAAAAAAATCCATAATATTAGTTTTATTCCAAGTTTTTGGAGAAACATTAAAGATTACCATAAGAGATATTTGCACTAGACCAGAGTAACCTATATAGCCCAAAGGATTAGTAAGCTGAAGTGGTAATGAGCCATATAGCTTGAAGAACCGACAACCGATGGTGAAGAAAGGTTCTGGAGTGGCAGCCTCTTACCGGTAGGCGAAATGCAGAGCGAGCCCCCACTAGATTGAGTGACTACCTGCTAAGATATTCAGGATGTCGATGAAGGAGTCCATGGAGGAGGCCCGTGTAAAGCAGTGGTCGCACAAAGGGCTGTAATGACGGTGATGATGATAAATCTTAAAGAGTAAACTCCAGAACTTTGGTGGTAGGGAGTGAGTTGTTTCCACTGGGTGGTGGAGTCGAAGCTGGTAGTGACGGGCAGCTGCGATGGTGCCGTGCGGCTGTGGGACGTTGCGCAGCCGGCACCTTACGCACGTCTCAGCGCACCTGCAGCGATGCCAGTACTCGATGTGGCAGTCGTGCCACACCTCCAGATTGCGGTTGCTTATCACAATAATTGCGTACGTAGATCCACCTGGTGGTAAGTGGATGCTGTGTCATAGAAATCTACGAAGGGAGGCTACAGAGCCTTTTTTATTTGAAGTAAGATACTCTGTCGATTTTCTGAACCTACCTCACTCTAAATCTTACCATCACGTGAACTGGTAGCTTACCTGTTACTTTAGGTATCACCTTTTTTCTCCTTTTAAAAATACTAAACTACTAGCAATTCTACGAACATTACGAATATTCCCTTTAACAACTGCTATTAAATTGCTTGTGTAAGTAGTGGTTCATGGTAGTTGTCGGATGGCGGATTCAAAGCCATAATCTTTGTGTTCGCAGTCTACACCCCGCCATTACGATACTATCGTTTCAATTATCCGTAATCTTTTTCTGCCACCAATAGTAGTAGAGCTAGAACTGCTGAGTTCTGGTCAGTAGGTAATAGAGAGCCTTTATAATTACTGCCCGTATAGTGGCGGTTGAGATTACCTACTAACCATATCTTCCCATGGGTGTCGTAAGAGGCAACAGAAGGAGACGGTCAGGGGATGGGCAGCTGCATCCTCCCAATAACAAATATATAAAAAACTGTGGTTGGTTGTAATGGCGGGGCAGGGGGTGCTAAGAATCTCCAGTGGAGGTTCGGCTACCGCCTACGACGACTCGACCTGGCAACATATAACGCACGCACCCCGAGGACTGACGAGAAGATCCTGGAGCTGGAAAAAGAGATAGACAAGTTGCAAATTTGCTTTTAGAAGCTTTTTAATTCCGTTCTCCATAATGATTTCTTAAATTTACGCGACCACTACACATTGAATAAAACTATTATTTACGGATTTTATCGCGTTTAATTACTTTAATTTATTTTTATTATTATCCCGACGTTTCGGGTGCTTTACAGCGCCCATGGTCACGGGGGGACTGAGATGTTTGACGTCCCAATGTCATAGTTAGTCCGGCTACCTTCAGTTTTTTAATATTAATTTTTGGTCCGATTTACGCAAAACGAGCTTATAGTATCATGAAGTCTTGCAGTGGTATGCTTGGGTTTGGGTTTAATTTTGTTAATTATAGGATCCCAAGCAGATGGTAGCACCCAACCATCTTCTCTATTGAAATTTGGATGTTTTTTAATTTCAATAGCCTCGCGTATCATCCTTGGTAGGAATCGGTGTTCTTTTGCGAGAATTTGTGGTTTATCAAATCTAATGTAATGGTGGGGACGATCTTGAACATGTTCGCAGACTGCAGACTTCCCGGAGCGTCGGTGCTTCACATCAGCTATATGTTCCTTCACGCGGGTTTTTATAGATCTCTTTGTTTGACCTATGTAAGAGAGATCACATTCACAATCTAGCTTGTACACACCTGCATCTTGTAGAGGAATATTACATTTGATGGATGGTAAAAATTGACTAATCTTCTTCAGCGGCTTGTAGTATGTCTTAATGGACGCTCGCTTCAAGATGTAGCCAATCTTGTCCGTGACTCCTCTAACATATGGTAGTAGAGCGGGCGCGCGCTCGACTGTGGCCGACTTCACTCGTTCACTGTGACGTAGGCGCGGGACCCGAAGCTTGTTGTCTTGCAATACTTGCTTGACGTGCTGAAGCTCCGCGGCCAGATGTTTCTGTCACAGATCCCTCGTGCTCTCTGAAACAAAGATTTACCCACGGTAGCTAACTGTGAAGGATGATGGTGAGATTCACCATTTAGATATCGGTTGGTATGGGTCTTCTTCCTATACACAGTGTGACCAATAGTGTTATCAGGATTTCGAATGACTAAAACATCTAGGAAAGCTAAAGAATTATTTGCCTCTAACTCCATTGTGAATTGTATTTTAGAGTTTATGGAGTTAAGGTGGTCTAAAAATGCAGTTACTTTGTCAGATGGTAAAATTGTGAAAGTGTCGTCTACGTACCGCTTGTAGACATACTACAAGCCGCTGAAGAAGATTAGTCAATTTTTACCATCCATCAAATGTAATATTCCTCTACAAGATGCAGGTGTGTACAAGCTAGATTGTGAATGTGATCTCTCTTACATAGGTCAAACAAAGAGATCTATAAAAACCCGCGTGAAGGAACATATAGCTGATGTGAAGCACCGACGCTCCGGGAAGTCTGCAGTCTGCGAACATGTTCAAGATCGTCCCCACCATTACATTAGATTTGATAAACCACAAATTCTCGCAAAAGAACACCGATTCCTACCAAGGATGATACGCGAGGCTATTGAAATTAAAAAACATCCAAATTTCAATAGAGAAAATGGTTGGGTGCTACCATCTGCTTGGGATCCTATAATTAACAAAATTAAACCCAAA
This sequence comes from Parnassius smintheus behrii, assembly GCA_036936625.1. Lineage (NCBI taxonomy): Eukaryota > Metazoa > Arthropoda > Insecta > Lepidoptera > Papilionidae > Parnassius > Parnassius smintheus. The sequence continues at coordinate 42,756,184 of JAUPFT010000022.1, forward strand.
CCCAAGCATACCACTGCAAGACTTCATGATACTATAAGCTCGTTTTGCGTAAATCGGACCAAAAATTAATATTAAAAAACTGAAGGTAGCCGGACTAACTATGACATTGGGACGTCAAACATCTCAGTCCCCCCCGTGACCATGGGCGTTGTAAAGCACCCGAAACGTCGGGATAATAATAAAAATAAATTAAAGTAATTAAACGCGATAAAATCCGTAAATAATAGTTTTATTCAATGTGTAGTGGTCGCGTAAATTTAAGAAATCATTATGTGAACCAGTACGGACTGGTAATAGCAAATAAAATTCGCCGATTAGAAGATCTTAAAACCAAGCGCGCAAGATATATAACATCTTTAAATTTCTTGAAGAGATGCAGAGACCATAATCTCATTCCTACGTGTGTCAAAATATCAACAAAGAAGGACATTCGAGGAAGCGCTAAGATCTTAAATCAGGCAAGTAAAAAGTTGTTACGGACGGTAATTCAGCAGAAACGGTTCGATTTACATCTCATAAACAACACCATTAACAATTTGTCCAGTGAACTAAAGACAATTTTAACGACATTTGATTTTAATAATTGCATCGAAACTTTAAACAAACGAGAAACATCAAAATACAATGAATGCAAAAATAAACAAATAGAAAAATACCAAAAATTAACCATCAAATCAAATGCCAAACATCCAAGTCAACGCCAGAACAATAAACAACCGTTGACCATAGACACGAACTATAAACAACGCACTATCTATAATTTGTCAAAACATACACTGGACGAACCGACAATGAAAGTATTAGCGAAGGGAATGAACTTCGCATTAACTCCGCGAAAAATCCCGAACGAAGAAATTATCTGCAGTGTTGAGGATTGTCTGTTTAAGAATAATATCGGTAAGGAAGATTTGGAGGCCATACGTCAAGATATTTCGTCCTTGTTACGTCGTAGTTCAGTGCCGAAACCAAACCTTCCCAAAGACGAATTTACAGCGCTAAATAACTTACGGAACAGACCAGAACTCACGATTCTCCGCGCGGATAAAGGAAATGCTACGGTAGTAATGGACGCGTCGGAATATAATTTTAAAATACAACAACTTTTATCAGACGAAAGTACATATAAAAAGGTCAAAACAGACCCTACAACTAACACGCTCAAAACAACTAGCGATTTAATAAAGAAATACTCCGAAAAATTAAATCTCGACGTGAATTCGCTAATACCATCATGTGTCAAACCACCGAGGTTGTATGGGTTACCGAAGATACACAAACCAAACGCTCCACTACGTCCCATAGTGAGCCAGATCGATTTACCAACTTATAAGCTGGCACAATACTTAGCAAAAATACTATCACCACTAAGAGGACATACCAGAGCACACACAAAGGATTCATACCATTTTGTGAGTGAGATAAAAGACCTACATCTCGCTTACAACGAAACTATGGTCAGTTTTGATGTTCAGTCACTATTTACATGCCTACCTATTGTGGACTGCATCTCAATTGTAACTAGGAAGCTAGAAGAAAATAACATGCCTCAAGAATATGCAATACTACTTGAACATTGCCTCACATCTGGCTATCTATTGTGGAAGGAGGAGTTCTACAAGCAAGTAGATGGTGTGGCGATGGGCTCACCTGTGTCTCCCATAGTCGCCGACATATTCATGGAGGACTTTGAGGAGAAAGCCCTTCTTACTGCTCCTGTAAATCCAAGGTTCTACAAGCGGTACGTAGACGACACTTTCACAATTTTACCATCTGACAAAGTAACTGCATTTTTAGACCACCTTAACTCCATAAACTCTAAAATACAATTCACAATGGAGTTAGAGGCAAATAATTCTTTAGCTTTCCTAGATGTTTTAGTCATTCGAAATCCTGATAACACTATTGGTCACACTGTGTATGGGAAAAAGACCCATACCAACCGATATCTAAATGGTGAATCTCACCATCATCCTTCACAGTTAGCTACCGTGGGTAAATCTTTGTTTCAGAGAGCACGAGGGATCTGTGACAGAAAACATCCGGCCGCGGAGCTTCAGCACGTCAAGCAAGTATTGCAAGACAACAAGCTTCGGGTCCCGCGCCTACGTCACAGTGAACGAGTGAAGCCGGCCACAGTCGAGCGCGCGCCTGCTCTACTACCATATGTTAGAGGAGTCACGGACAAGATTGGCTACATCTTGAAGCGAGCGTCCATTAAGACATACTACAAGCCGCTGAAGAAGATTAGTCAATTTTTACCATCCATCAAATGTAATATTCCTCTACAAGATGCAGGTGTGTATAAGCTAGATTGTGAATGTGATCTCTCTTACATAGGTCAAACAAAGAGATCTATAAAAACCCGCGTGAAGGAACATATAGCTGATGTGAAGCACCGACGCTCCGGGAAGTCTGCAGTCTGCGAACATGTTCAAGATCGTCCCCACCATTACATTAGATTTGGTAAACTACAAATTCTCGCAAAAGAACACCGATTCCTACCAAGGATGATACGCGAGGCTATTGAAATTAAAAAACATCCAAATTTCAATAGAGAAGATGGTTGGGTGCTACCATCTGCTTGGGATCCTATAATTAACAAAATTAAACCCAAACCCAAGCATACCACTGCAAGACTTCATGATACTATAAACTCGTTTTGCGTAAATCGGACCAAAAATTAATATTAAAAAACTGAAGGTAGCCGGACTAACTATGACATTGGGACGTCTAACATCTCAGTCCCCCCCGTGACCATGGGCGCTGTAAAGCACCCGAAACGTCGGGATAATAATAAAAATAAATTAAAGTAATTAAACGCGATAAAATCCGTAAATAATAGTTTTATTCAATCCGTTCTCCATGTTGGCACTACTTCGGAGTCGTGGAGAAAAAGTGCGGTCGTCTAGTTCTTAAAAAAATATAACAACGCTCTCTTGAAGAACCACAGACCGATTTCCCTTTTGAGCCGCGTCTTCGTGCTATTTTCGAGAGTCATTACGAATCGTTTCACACGCAGACTCGTCAACTTTCACCCTTCCGAACAAGCCGGTTTCCGAAAAGGCCATAGGCTATAGAACCATATACCACATACATAACCTTCGTCAAATTGTACGGAAGACCGAGGAGTACAACCTGACTTTCTGCCTGGCGTATGTGGACTATGAGAAAGCCTTTAATTCCGTCAAAAGTCCCTTCGTCGACGCCAAGTTGACTGTCGGTATATCGAAGTGCCGATTTGTTTGTACAGTAGGGCTACCATGGCTATTCGAGTATAGAACCAGAGTACGAAAGCTATCCAACTGCGGAGAGGTGTAAGACAGGGTGACTTTATATCTCCGAAACTCTTCACCGCTGCTTTGAAAGACGTTTTCAAGCTACTGGACTGGAAAAGATACGGTATTAACATCAATGGCGATTTGATCACTCACCTTCGATTTGCCGACGATATAGTCCTTACGGCAGAATTGCTAGAGGAACTAAGCACTATGCTCAATGACCTCAATAGTGCCTCCAAATGGATAGGTTTTAAGATGAACATGGATAAATCAGGAGGATTTTAGGAGCCGTGGTAGCTCAGATTGTTAGCGCTCGCTGTAAATTTCACAGCGCGCGAGCAAACCGGGTTCGATCCCCGTCGGCAAATCCCAATGAAATTGTTGATTGCAATTTTAAGTTCTGATTTACCACGTGCTCGGCGGTGAAGGAAAACATCGTGTGGAAACCTGCATGTCAGAAAAATAAGAAAAAACAATATTTCGAAGACATGTGAAGTTCGCCATCACGCGGCGGACAAGGAATTGTCAGCGCGGCAGACAATTCCTTGCCCTAAAACCCTCTCAGAAATAAGTGGAGGCCTGTGCCCAGCAGTGGGACATATATAGGCTGTAACTTTACTTTCACTTTTACTTTATGGATAAATCAAAGATCATGTGTAACGTCCATGTCACACCTATGCCGGTAGTTGTTGGAAGCCTAGCTCGAAGTTGTTGACGAGTATGTTTACTTGGGACGAAAAGTCTGACTAGGTAAGTCCAACTTCGGTAAGTCAATCGACGGCAGCTTATACAGCAGCTATACCTCAAAACCTGAAAACGAGACTGTACAACTAGTGTGTTCTGCCAGTGGTGACTTATGGTACTGAGACGTGGTCCTTGACTGCTGGCCGTATGAGGACGCCCAAGGTCGCTCAGCGAGCTATGGAGAGGGCTATGCTCGGAGTTTATCGGTTTAAACATCTTTATTTCTCAATAAGACAATTGTAATTTACATGAAAACAATAACTATATAAACTTAGTAATAACTATTTTTAGTGCGGGTATAAATAAAACTTTGTTGGATGTCGCTTTTAAGAAGCAAATATCTTTGTTGCTTATTCAAATTATAAGGTGGTGGGCCAAGTTAAATAATTTTTTTTAACTTTTATTTATAATGATTTAGGATAGGTGTTTAGCTGTTGTGAGTATAGGTAGGCAAGTAACTTCTGTTTAAAAGCATTTAAAATTTCGCCTCCTTTACAAATTTAGGTAGTTCGTTGTATAACTGTGCTCCTTTAACGTTATATTATTTTTACCATAGTTTGTTCTTATAGGCGGCAATACAAGGTGACTAGCTCGGTGTGTAATATATTTTGCTTCTTTGAAAAAAACGTGAGTTGTGTGTGGATTAATTTATGTTTTATTTTGTATATTAGTATGCATGTGCTATATGTATAAAGTTGAGTAAGGTTCAACAGCTTAGTTTCTTTATATATTGTTTTAGTTAGTGTTAAAAAGTCATAGTTATACAATTTTTTTATAATACGGTGTTGTAGCACTTGGAGAGGTATAAGATTGGTTTTGACTGTAGTACCCCATACCTCTACAAAGTAAAGAAGGTGAGTTTTTACTAGATAGTTATATATTAGGATTCGGGTTTTTTTCGGAATACATCGAACTATTTTGTGAAGGTGGCCAACGAGAGAGGAAAGTTTATTTTTAATGTGTGTGAGATGTGCATTCCAAGTCAAATTACTGTCGAGAATCAGTCCAAGGTATTTTTCTTGATTTTTTCTCTATAACATTTCTCCGTTTATAGTCAAAGTAAGGTGGTTAGGGAGTTTTTTGTTCTTGGCGCTGAAAATTATATTATAATAAAATTATATTTCTCAGCGTGACTTAAAACTGGGGATATCCGAAGTAGAGACCAGACCAGACCGGAGTGACCGACATAGCCCAACGGACTAGTAAGCTGAAGTGGCAATGGGCTGGCCATATACATAGCTCGAAGAACCGACAACTGATGGGGAAAAAGGTGGTGTAGGGCGACCCACACACTAGATGGAGTGAGGATCTGGTAAGACATGCACGAAGTCGATGGATGCAGGTGGCTCAGGACCGTACTTTGTGGCATTCCTTGGGGTAGGCTTATGTTCAGCAGTGCACTTGTGAAGGACTGTAATGATGATGATGATGATGATGATGATAGTTACAAGCTGTAATACGTTCTGTCTTGGTACTCAGAAGTGATAACGCGTCTGAAGCTTTCATTGTTTGATTTTTTTTCAGGTGTTCATACCTTTACGTGTAACCTTTGTAAAACACATTATCTGTTGTTTTCTGTTTAGACCGTAAATATCTGGGACTTACAAGAGGAGTGTTTGCTTCACTCCGCTAAGATCAAGTTCCCTTTCCTCGGAGTGTTGGGGAAAAAGGTGGAGTTTGGGACATACTGCATACATCCTGGTGAGAGATGAGGTTTTTTTGTAACAGCAAATTGGTTAATAAAAAGAAACGTTGCGATAAGAATCGTAAGCGATAAATAAATCTATCAAGAAGCGACCTGTATCGTTTTCTGTGGACGCTAATGTTAGCGTATGTTATGTAATATGTTATGTTATGTATGTAATAAGTAGTGCCATTGTTTATTTACCCAACTGTCTTAAAAATAAATTAAATATGTTAGTGTAATGGTGCAAATCACCATTACATCAACTTGTAATCACAATATAGACTGTGTGCTCATCTGTTATCCCTGCCTCTATATAAAACATTAAAGTAAGCTGTCAATAAACAGGGCCACCGCGTAAGAATGAAACAACAGAAGAGTTGCAGGAAGAAACGGCTTCGTCCTCGAGACCCGACTCCCCAATATCTGGTGAGGACGACAGAGTCCAATCAGAAAATAACCCGTAAGTTTTAAGAACAATTTTTTTACCATATTTGATGTCAGTTTTTTCTATCATCTTAGAAGGTGTAATAGTAGAACACAGAAATATGTGGCGTAAATGTTATTGATTTTTCTTTTATTAACTTTGTATAATATTCATCATCAATAAACAAGTACTACTTTAATTTGAAGTGAAATTTCATACAAAAATATACACAGAATATTAAATAAAATAGATTAAAAGATGGGTGCACTATCATCATCACCACTTATCCCGACATTTTATTGAGGGAGGGCGGGAGGTGTTCTTCAAACTTATGATTATTACGGAGATCTTAGCTAATAAATTCTTAACATCTTTATTATAATGGGTTTCGGCAAAGTAACGCCTAATTCTATAAATTATCTAAAACCTATCATTTGTAATCTAGCGTGTTGAATACAATAATGAGTTAAATAAATATACCAACCCGGGTTCGATCCCTGCCGGCACCGCTGCAATTGTTAATTGTAATTTTAAATACTAATTTACCCACGTCCTCGTAGAGCGGTGAAAGAAAACACCTTTGTGTCTAAGGAATTATTCTAAAGTCATGTTTTTTTTATATAAGAAGGGGCTTACGAGCACGCGGCTCACCTGATGGTAAGTGACTACCGCCGCCCATGAACAACTGCAACACCAGGCGAGCTGCAGATGCGTTAACGTTATGTGAAGGCCGTCAACACGCACGGGACCAGCGTGTCGGAAAAATTGTTCCATAACCCTTTCAGAAATGATAGCAGGCATGTGGCCAGCAGTGGGACTTACATAATAATAATATTCCTTTTATATATTTATTCAGCCCAACCAGATAAGAATACACTACTAATACCCCAAAAAATAATACTAATAATCTTTTAAATGAAATTTGTTTTTACGGGTTTAATTGCGTATATTAACTTATTTTGTATTCGCGACGTTTGGAGTACTTTTTTGGACCGAGGTCCCCCCGTGACCGGAAGTGCTGTAGACCTTAGTGTTAGACGCATAGAATACTATAATCGTTATATCAATATCGATATAAATCGATAATACACCAAAGAATGGCTATCAACCTTATTTTGTACGAGGGTCAATGTCGCCGGGAGCACACATACAAGCAATTACGTCAGATTATCACTACTACAAACCCGATTCGCGAATTTACACATTTTAGACTTCTGCTTAATGTCAATATTTCTTGACTTTTATTTCTAATATTCACAAAAATAAATAGTTTCGACTTACTGGTTGTAGAATATGTCTCCTTTACTTAAATTCCATTTCCCGCTATTATTTCGACACGTACTTATTTCACAATTTGCCATTTTTTAAATAATTTGCATGTAGCGACGCTTGACACGAAAATTGGAAATGATTGATTATGTTGACATTTATAAGTGTGAATTGACATGTTAGTGACATATTAGTGGCTACACGGGCTCCGCCCACTCCCACGTTCTGTTATGTATGTATTATAGTATTCTATGGTTAGACGTTATAATGCCATAATTAAGGGATGTTACTCCCTAGGTAACTTGCAAAAGAAATTTGATCGTAGATTGAATATAAACCATTTAAAATAAAAAATAAAAACATTGTAAAAATGATCTATAAAGTAATATCTATGAGGTGTGGTTTGTCAGATTTTCGTTTCCTTTTCATTTCGTGAGACTTTTGATAATAAGCCCCACTGCATTCTAATATCTTAAGACAGTAAATCAATTAAAAACAAATTGAAGAAAAAACACAGACGTAGAAAAAATATCGAATATTCTATATGAAAATAAAATACACATATATAACATATTGTTTGAATAATTGTCTATTAAGAAAACATAAAATATACTCGTGGAAATGTTGGTAAATGAGTGCTATCTCGCCAGTGCGCACTGGGCTGGGCAGAGACGGCAACAATACTCCCTATAAAACTTTTTAAACTTTTTATAGGTGAAACTTTTTATAGGCTACCTTCAGTTTTAAAAACTAGGGGTTGGTCGATGCAGGGATTGTTCCGGCTTCAAGTGCGGCGAGGTACTGATCACGTGCTGCGAGTACGTGTGCCGCGTAGCTCTAGAGGAAGTGCACGGCTCGGTACCCCCGGCGCCACGAGACGCGCGGCGCGCGCGTCGACCGGCCTGCTGGGCGCCGGCGCTGATTGCCGACCACTGTATGAGCTTCACAATAATTTAATTCCCATTTGTAATGCATCCGATATTTGATACATATCTCCACGCTTAAGGACCAAGGAGTTCATCTTATTCTGGTGCTTCTGAAAGGTGGCTATGTATGTATGTATAGAATAGAATAGAATAAAACTTCTATCCAATATAGATTGTTACGGCCTTCAGTTGCCCCGACAAAAGTCGACTGGGCTAGGGCCCATCGTAACCCAACTCGACGAGCAACCGAGGGTGCAGGCCCTAATGACCTATGGATAATTGAATTATAATGGCTGTATAAGCAAACACAAACTCACCGAGTTCCGCAGGTAGGGTCGACCACAAGGTACCGTCAGGGGCAAGTAAATGTTAGGTGTGAGTGGTGTAGGAAGGTGTGTAATGTAACCCGACGTCACCGATGTAATCGGCCAGTAGAACCACATGCGTTGCCCCGCTCCACAAGGCGCAATCACTCCAGTGGGCGTTCACCGCTATCTGAACTCAAGTTTAACGTCACTTAGCACAAACCATATCTCCACGCGAATAATCGAACGCGATCTCCACCCGGGCCACAAAGTTTAGCGTTCCAAACGACAAGCAAAATTACTTAGTACGATATTATAACTGGCGCGGTTGCAGGTCGCAAGACGAAAGCCCCCTGCGCAACCCGCCAACCGGTTCCTCGCCCGAGACGAGCGCCTTGCAAGTTTCAAGTTGCCACGATTTGGCCTAAACATAGATTATTACTTAATACTTGTTGGCCGTGTAGTGGCGGTTAATCAAAAATAAAAAAGAAATATCCACTAACTATGTCTCCCTCTGTCGCCTCTTACGAAACACACAACATATCTTCCCGTGGGTGTCGTAAGAGGCGATAAAGGGAGACAGGCAGGAGATGGGCAGCAGCATCTTCCTGATAACAGAAATGATATAATAAAACTGCGGTTGCCAACCCGCTCGCCAAGCGTGGCAACTATGTCAAATATCCCTCCATGAGTAACGACGCAAACAAACGGCCCCCAGTCCCCGGCGGCCCCGCTATTCCTGGCTACGGTAGAGAGCATGGTAACGGCGGGGCAGGGGGTGCTAAGCATCTCCGGTGGAGGTTCCGTTGCCACCTACGACAACTCGACCTGGCAACATATAACGCACGCACCCTGAGGACTGACGAGAAGATACTTGAGTTGGAAGAAGAGGTAGACAAGTTGCGCTGGCATATTATTGGGTTATCCGAGGTCCGAATAGAGGAGGAGGACGCGGTAATCCTCGAGTCCGTCAACTTTTTCTATCACCGGGAGGGCGACCATCTGTCCCAAGGAGGTGTCGGATTTATCGTCCACAAGTCTCTCGTCAACAACGTTGTAAAGATTGTGAGTGTGTCGACGAGGGTCGCGTACCTGATACTCAGAATTACCAAACGGTATTCGATGAAGGTCATACAGGTTTACACAACAACCTCGGCACATCCCGATGAGGTGGTGGAGGAAATGTATGAGGATATTTCTAGCGCCATGTATTCTTCCAAAACCCACTACACGGTGTTGGTGACTTTAATGCAAAACTAGACACAAGAGAAAGCGGTGAGCTGAAGTTAGGGAAATTCGGAGTAGCCAGCAGCTGGCCGGCTTTATGGAGAAAGAAGGACTCTTTATGATGAACTCTTTCTTCCAGTAGAGGCCCCACAAGAGGTGGACCTGGTCGAGCCCCGACGGTTCGACAAAAAATGAGATTGACTTGATTATGACGACCAGACGCCAACTGTTCAGTGATGTCTCAGTGATCACAAGGGTGAAAACTGGCAGCGATCACCTAATGGTTAGAGGCACACTGAACCTAAACGTTAAGTTGGAGAGGTCTCGTCTAATGAAGTCAACGCTCCGTCCCCCTCGTGCTCTTATCCAGAATCCAGGAACATTTCGGCTCGAGTTACGTAACCGCTTTCAGTGCCTAGAAGATTGCAATGCAGTGGACGATATGAATGACAAGCTCGTGGAAACTGTACATGCGGTCGGAGCTAAGTTTTACAAGACCAGCCGCAGAGGAACCCAAAAACTCTCCGATCACACTGTTAGACGGGAGATGAGGCTGTAATCGTCAACAATCGTCAACAGATTTGACAGCATACAGGCAACTGAACAGACAGGTCTACAAACGAAATGCATATGGCGAGACTTACGCAACTTTAATACTGCTCGTATTGAAGAAGCGATTGAGCGGAACCAGGGCTCCAAAGTCTTTGCCAGAGATCTGCCTGCCAGTAAGAGCCAACTGTCAAAGCTGAAGACTGAGTGTGGCAGCATCGTTTCCGGAACACCTGAGATTCGGAGTGAGATTGAGAGGTTCTATGGGCAGCTGTACACATCATCGTTGGAGCCATACGCAAGTGTGAGTAACGATCCAAGATCAAGTCTTATCCGACACTATTCCGATGGTATCCCGGACGTCAGTCTGAGTGAGATTAGAATGGCTCTCCAGCACCTCAAAAATGGTAAGTCCCCGGGCGAGGATCGAATTACAGCGGAGCTTCTGAAAGCCGGTGTAAAACCGGTACTTGAAGTCCTTCAGAAGCTCTTTATTTCGTCCTCCATTGTGGTACTACTCCGAAGGCGTGGTGTAGAAGTGCGGTGGTTTTGTTCTTCAAGAAAGGTGACAACGCCCTCTTGAAAAACTTCAGACTGATATCCCTTCTGAGCCGCGTCTACGTGCTGTATTCGAGAGTCATTACGAGCCGTCTCGCACGCAGACTCGACGACTTCCAGCCTCCCGAACAAGCCGGTTTCCGAAAAGGCTTTAGTACCATAGACCACATACATATCCTTCGGCAAATTGTACAGAAGTTCGAAGAGTAAAATATGCCACTTTGCCTGGCGTATGTGGACTATGAGAAAGCCTTTGATTCCGTCGAAATTTGGGCGGTGCTACAGTCTTTTCAGCGGTGCCAAGTTGATTGTCGGTATATCGAAGTGCTGAAGTATTTGTACAGTAGGGCTACGATGGCTATCCGAGTACAGAAATAGAGTACGAAACCTATCCAACTGCAGAGAGGTGTAAGACAGGGTGACGTTATTTCCCCGAAACTCTTCACCGCTGCATTGGAAGACTTTTTCAAGCTACTGGACCGGAAAGGATACGGTATTAACATCAATGGCGAGTACATCACTCACCTTCGATTTGCCGACAATATAGTCCTTACGGCAGACTCGCTGGAGGACTTAAGCACTATACTCAATGACCTCAATAGTGCCTCCCAACGGATAGGTCTTAAGATGAACATGTACAAAACAAAGATCAAGTTTAATGTCCATGTCACACCTATGCCGGTAGTTGTTGGAAGCACTATGCTCGAAGTTGTTGACGAGTACGTTTACCTGGGACAAATAGTCCGACTAGGTAAGTCAAACTTCGACTGAGAGGTCAATTGACGGATTCAACTTGGCTGGGCAGCGTTCGGGAAATTACGACATCTCGTCAGGTATACCTCAAAACCTGAAAACTAAGTTGTACAACCAGTACGTGTTGCCAGTGATGACGTATGGAACTGAGACGTGGTCCTTCACTGCTGGCCATATGAGGACGCTCAAAGTCGCTCTGCGAGCTATGGAGAGGGCTATTCTTGGAGTTTGTCAGCGTGATAAACTTAGAAATGAGGATATCCGCAGCAGAACCAAAGTGACCGACATAGCTCAACGGATTAGTAAGCTGAAGTGGCAATGGGCCGGCCATATAGCTTAAAGAACCGACAACCGTTGGGGAAAAAAAGTTCTCGAGTGCAGCATCGTACCGGTAGACGAAGTGTAGGGCGACCCCCCACTAGATGGAGTGACGACCTGGTAAGACGTGCAGGAAGTCGATGGATGCAGGTGGCTCAAGACCGTGCTGTGTGGCATACCTTGTGGGAGGCCTACGTTCAGCAGTGGAATTGTAAATGGCTGTAATGATGATGATGATGACATAATACTTATTGAAAGACAATTTTTATTTACTACTGGTTCGGAATATACCTCTGTCATGGGGAGAAATAGCAAGAAACCCAACGGTATAATTTTTTAAAGCATATTTCACTTTATAATAATTTTGTACAATTCTTTTTAAAGATTTTTAGAACCAGAATGGTGGTAACCACCCCATTCCCAGGGGTTATTTTCATTTATGTATTTTTAGATATTATAATAAACTTTTTGTACAATATTTCTTTAATAAAACATTTAATGTACGTTTGCACTTTAGAGTTTAAAAAAGGTTTTATTGATTCTTTAAACGAGTCCAACTTCGACCGATGGCTTCGACCAAATCGAATCTTAAAGAACCGACTACCGATGGGGTAGAAATGTCCTCGATAGCCTCGTACCAGTAGGTGAGCGAAGTGTAAGCGGTCCCAAACCACGAGCAGGTGTGACGCTAGGGTGGAAAGTTATGCAGTTGCCAAGACCGTGATATGTGGCATTTTTTGGTTTAATACCTGACAAATTTTTCTTTGAATTGGTTCTTTAAATTTTCAATAATAATAGTTTTCAGTATAATGAATCGCATACGCACACGTTCTTATTTTTTTAATTACATGCAAATAAAATATGTACTTATCACTTTATACGTGGTAGAGCCACGCTGCAGCTATATTATGGTCGGCTCAGCCTGGGAAGGACCACGCTCTTAAAGAATACTAGCGTAAAATAGCAGCTTAATACTGTTGTGTTTCGTATGGTGAGTGGAGAGATCCGGAAACCCATTTACTGGAAATGAGGAATTCCATCTTAGTCCTCACTGATGACAACGCACCTGAGTTTTGATTCTTAATCATCAGCTGGACTCTCTCGTTTGTCATCCTTATTCTATAAAAAATATCACGTTACATTGATCTTTGTGTCTGTCACAAAGGTTTTCTCTTATAATGTTTCACATCTATCCATTCATCTATCCATTATAGCCTAACAAAGACTGAATCTACATCCCCAGTGGATCATGGGGGGGGGGGATATTTGTTTTAGTTGCCACGCTTGGTAGGCGGGTTGGCAAATGCAGTTTTTTTTGATGTTATTAGAAAGAGGCTGTTAACCATCTCCTGATTTGTTAATTATATAATGTATACTCTGTGATATTTAAATGAACACCTCCTTACTATGAGAGACGCAAAGTCTAGTGGTATACTGTTATGGGCTGATAAGCAACGCTACCGTTCCCATGTATCTCATACATCCATCCCATTCGTACATAGATATTTGAATATTGTAGTTGTTTACACCATGCACTTATTATCTACCGTGCTTACCTTGGTAGAGTTTGCTATTAGTCTTTAAGTCCACCTTTTTGAATAAAACTAAGTAAATATACTTACGCAACGAGGTAAGGTTGTGGCGCCACTACAGCGCTAAATTGATGCATAAAAATTTGTTAACAACTGATTTCTAAATCACGCTATCAATTTTTCGAACATCTCTACATGCATATGCAATACCTTAATATAGAAATAATTGATTTTTCTTTCCTTTCTTTTCCTTTTTCCATCCCGGAAATATCGTTTGGCCGGTGATCTTCTCCATTTTTCGTTAAAGCTGACGTTTCAGATAAATATAATACTTGAAATTTCAACTTTATGTTATGTAATTAAAGCCCATATTCTATTATAGCGTGCAGCAGGGAGCGACAGCAGCCGCCTGCAGAGCCGGACGAAGCGGACGCACTCGCGCGGCATGGTAAGTCTTTGTTTATGGAAATATTGAGTGAATCAATAAATTTAATAAACAAAATGTTTGAACTGTCGTATCGCTCATGCGCACGTCAACACGGAACTATCTCAAAAATTAATTTCGATTTGGCAACACTGCAACATATGCGGCATAATCTACTAAAATTTGACCTATTTGTCTATTTCCCCGAAAGTCTCAATTATTTTAGGTAATGAAATAATTTTCAATTAATTTTATAAGATTTATTTTTTAACAATTTTTTTTTCTCTTTTACCGAAACACACCATATTTTTGTTACAAGCATTTTACTCCGTTGTGAATTTTTAATAAGTTCCCTTGTTGCCATTAAAAAGGACCACAGTAGCTGCATTTACTCTGCTCTAAAAAAAGAAATGTAAAGCATTAAATGATATACAAAAGTTAAAGTTAAACATCTGAACATTAAATGTGGTGCAAGATGATAATTAAAAAAAGGGAGTCATTCGATATTTATAAGTAACCTCAACAACAAGCAACAAAAATGTTAAGATATTAAGAAAAAACGCTCTGACTTGATCTAGGCAATCGATTTTCAAAATCCCCACATAATAGCAATCCCCAAATAATCCCCAACCAATTTTAAATTCCCCGTAATTTGGGAAATTCCGCACATGTTGGCATCGCTAAACAGGTGTAAATTGCGAGGTGACACGAGTCGGCCGGGAGGCGGCAGAGCGTGTGTGAAAGGGAAGGATAGAGTGAGCGTGAATACAGTAATACCTAATTCGTATCGAGCTAGATAAAATAGTTCAGTGTTCGCGCGTTTTTTGAGCCCATAATCAGCTTATTTCAGGTTTAATTTTCACTGCTGGTTTATGTTTGGGTATTTTCATAATTTTTTAAATGAAATTATCGTTTCATATAGCTGCACTAACATGAAGCGTTTTCGTTTCGTACCGATTTTCTTTTCGTCCCATGATCAAAGGTTTCCTTAGTACTATCGTCTGTCATCGTTTTCGTAGACAACATGTTTAGTGATTACATATATATATGTGTGTGTATATATATACACACCTAATTTGTGTTTTTTAACATAAAATTAATTTAAAATATAATAGTGAATACTAGTTCGTATAACCAGAAGTTTGTAAAACTAATTGAGGTGCTGTCGACTTAAACATTAAATTGTAAATGTTATTCAAATATTTAAAATATATATATATATATATATATATATATATATATATATATATATATATATATATATATATATATATATATACCGAATGCTTCAAAAAATGTAGAGGGGAGGGAGGTGGAGAAGGGAGTATGATACAGAACCACCTTCAAGATTAACAATTACACGCATACGAGACAAATTCGAAGTTCATGGAACAGTGTGTGATGTGCATAAAGGTCATTCAGGTCGGCCTCGAACAGCTACAAGCGTGGTGCGGTTTGTCTTCAAGGGGACTCATTGGACCTTTTCGATTTGAAGGCACTGTAA
This sequence comes from Parnassius smintheus behrii, assembly GCA_036936625.1. NCBI lineage: Eukaryota > Metazoa > Arthropoda > Insecta > Lepidoptera > Papilionidae > Parnassius > Parnassius smintheus. Next base: position 42,771,682 of record JAUPFT010000022.1, read on the forward strand.
CTGGTATTAATTACCTAACAATGCTTGCTGATTCCATATTTCCTGCCATTCGTGCATTATACGGTAATGATGATTTTTATTTTCAACAAGTTGGTGCTCCGCCGCACTATCACAGGGACGTACGAGCTTACCTGGATCAAAATTTGTCGGGCCAGTGGATAGGACGCAGGGGGCCAATCGAGTTTCCAGCACGCTCTCCAGACCTTACACCACTGGATTTCTTCTTGTGGGGCACAGTAAAAGATGAGGTGTACAAACGTAAACCACGTAATCTAGACATTCTTTGGAATGAGATTCAAGCAGTGTGTAGAGAAATCTCATTGGACGTTTTGATACGATGTACAGAATCTGTGGTGACTCGTACTCAGAATTGTATTGATGCTGCAGGTCACCAATTTGAACAGTATTAACATTCGTTATTTATGTTTCATTTACATTGGACTTTCAGCTTTCTATTTTCCTGAAATTTAACTTTGTAGAACGGTAAATAAATTTTCTATGGAAGTTCAAAGTGTGTATACATTTTTTTGAAGCACCCGGTATATATATATATATATATATATATATATATATATATATATATATATATATATATATATATATATATATATATATATATATATATATATATATAGACTCAAGTTTTACCGGTGGCAACCGGTTACCGGCAAATCTCTAAACAAGACTACATCCCAAGCTGTGATACCATTATCCGCTTGTATGTGTGCTCCCGGCGACACCAGTTCTCTTATAAAGTAAGGTTGGCAGCCATTCTATTGTGTAGTATAGTATTCTATGGGGTAACAACTTGATCCTTAATCAAGGAGAGATGTTTGTAGGCAACAGCGTCTATTTAACATCGGGTGGACTGTGCGCTTGTTCGTCACGCCAATTCAGTAATGATTTTATTGCTGGTCTCAAATGGCATTAAAGATACTCAGAAAGACAGTTAACAACCGGTTGCTAGCTCCCGTCGATTTTTGTTTCTATCTTGTTGCTGGCTTTCCGTTTAATGTTGTTGTTACGGTAAAGGTCACAAGGACATCAAGTGAAAAGATAAAATAAGATTTTAAATAACAAAACACAATTTAAATTACATTTTAAAAATACTAATAAACAAATGTATTATGATAATTGTTTGGCGAATAACTACGCTGTCTTTTTAAGTTTTGATCGAATATTCAGAGAAAATTAATTAAATTTGCATGAACGTTTATAAATGTAGGTACTTGTGAAATTCCGCGAATAACTTTACATGGGAGCACATTATCATCATAGTCTTAACAATCTATTATAAATATTTTACTCCCAGGAGTCTTCTCAGTTGGTATAAGTACTACTAGGGTTACCAGACGTCATTTATTTTATACTTATATTATTATTTTATAATATTATAACTTATAATATTATATAAGTTATAATATTATAATAATATTCATACCCAAAGGTTAATCCTGTCCTTTAATTGAAATTTTTTAATGGGGGATAAGGCAATATCGCGCATATTCAACATTCCCTCTGCCATAACAATACGCTATCAACATTGCTTTTTTATTAATAAACATCCCTATTGATACCATAACATTTTATTGATAGCAATATGATATTCTTAATTTTTATCCTATGTTTAATTTTATCAAACGATTTAAAATATAATACGGGAACTGGCAACTCTAGGTACTGTGGTATTACCGTCTTGGCTATATCTGTTGCTACACAGTTATGCAACCACAGCTGTATTTCGGTCTGAAGCGTAAGAGAGCCAGTATAAAGACAGGTGGTGATGCTTTCATTAGTCCTTAGAGGGTAATGAAGAGGTTCCAGAAATACCTGTAAGGAAGTGGGTACTAGGTGGTAGAACTCCCTTTTTGTCTGGGAGTCCTTCCAGGAAGGCTCCACCCACTTAAATGTTTTTGGCACCAAATAGCAGTGCTTGCCTTAGTCATCAAGGTTGACAACGCATTTGTAGCCTTATTTCCTTGAAATTGACTGCAGGTGCCACATTGAGAAGTTATCGTGGTAATTTGAGCACATGGGCACAAATTTACTTAATCTCTTTGTGCCTCCTTCCACGTATGTTTGAATGTTCGCGATTTAGTTCAATAGGTGACAATGCATCTGTAACCATCTTTGTTTTAACTGCGCAGATCTGCAAGGTATCTTGGAAAAGGATTTCGTCGAAATGCAAGGCATTAAGAACGACCTCAATAGGAAGATATATCAAATGAAAGCGAGTATGGAATCCGTAAGCGAATTTTTCCTACTTTAACACTAATATTTTTTAAATATTTAAAGTGCTGCATCTGTATTGGCAGCAGCACGAATGAGTCGTTTCAACCGGGTAAATATCACGTTCTGATGTAATATAATTTTAAATGGTGAGCACGGAAACCTCAGACCTTTAACTGGTAATCCAACCATCTTAGTTAAATACGTGGGAGAGCCACCCTGCAGGTACATTTATCAAGGGTAGATATAGTAGATGGATGGATGTCAGTCTATGGGTCTCAGTATGGGGGTATGTCTTAATTAATTACGTGAACCGATTTTGGAGATTTTTCTACCCTCCCCCTTCCCCTTGTGAGATATCGTAAAGCCGGCTATACATGTTGGACGAGCGAAGGCGAGCCACCAACGTATAGACAGCTCATTTGTCCAGCCTCGCCAATGCTCGTTGACGCTCGCCTGGTTGGCCTAGCGCAGGCAAGCTCTGCACAAATCAAAGGCGCTCGCCTGCACTCGGCAAGTCGCGTCCACATGTTGGTCGTTCATGTCAGTTACAGCTCGGCGTCCGTCCCGGTGAGATATTGTTTAAATTATAATACTCAACATCCACCTTTTATTCTGCCTCTTCTTTTTAATAACTTTACTACGGAGTACACTGACATAATAATTTAATGCACTCATTACATAAATAGCATAAGCTATAATAACTTCTACGTCGTCCATATCGTTCCAATTCTCAATGACAACTAATTACGGCCAACATGTGGATAGCTCCGCAAAAACTTGTGAACGTTGGCCTTGGCATTGGTCTCTTTCGAACTAGACATACGAGTAGACTGTAGCACTCGCCTTGTATCAATTTGCCTACGCGCGCGTTGGCTGAGGCTTGACCAATATGTATTGCGTGGTGAGATTTGGCTCGAGCCCCTCCCCTGCTCCAAATGTCAAGTGAGATTTTATAATATGCGTATTTTTTGTGTAAATACGCTAATCTGTTATTGATTAGTTGGGTTTATTAAAAAAAATTGCCTAATTATTTCTATATAATTTGTGGAGTAATGCGATATTGTATTGTGTGTAATATGTGATTATGTGATAACTGCAATAAATATTATTGTGTAGAATCTTGTCATATTTTATTCAATTTAACCTAATATTCTCGAAATTTCGAACTGTTTATCACCAAATTTTTTATAACGAGAACTTCCCTCTCCTCTACATACGATTGAAATGCGGTTCGACCCCTTTTTCCCCATAATCATCACAATGAATGGTGAAATGTAATGCAGAAATGGTTGGTGTAATGAAGAAATCAGGTGGACTGTGTTCTCGTTGGTCAACCTTATTCTGTAAAAACAAATATCCAGACCGACGATAGGAGTTGCGACTAAAGTGCTTACGCCTGCTTTTTTTATGGGATAGGAGGTAAGCGAGCATACGGCTCACCACCAGGGGACCACAACACCAGGGGAATTGCAGGAGCGTTGCCGGCGTTTTCGAAAGGAATGAACTCTTTTCTTGAAGGTTCCTAAGTCGTATCGGTTCGGAAAAATCGCCGGTGGTAAACTGTTACACAGAAACGTCGTACGAGGAAGAAATCTTTTAGAGAAACGTACAGTGGTGGACCGCCGAGCAACCAGATGGTGTGGATGGTATCGGGAGTATTGCCGCGATGTGCGTTCATGAAATTTTGCGGCTGGGATTAACCCGAACAGTTCCTCAGAGCACTCCCCGTAATAGATTTTCTTTATAGAAGAGGGGGCAAACGAGCATGCGTCTCACCTGATGGTTAGTGGCTACCGCCGCCCATGAACAATAGCAACACCAGGGGAATCGCAGGTGCATTGCCGGCCTTTTAGAAAGGAGTAAGCTCTTTTTTTGAAGGTCCCTAAGTCTCATCGGTCCGAGAAAGTCGCCGGTGGTAAATGATTCCACAGAGAAGTTGTACGAGGAAGTAAAATCCTAGTAAAACGCACAGTGGTGGACCACCAAGCATCCAGATGGTGAGGATGGTATCGTGAGTTTTGACGCAATGTGCGTTCGTGAAATTTGGCGGCTGGAACTAATCTGCACAATTCTTCAGAACACTTCCCATGGTAGATGCGATAGAAAACGGAAAGGGATGCAACATCCTTACGCAACGCCAGTGAATTGAGCCGATTAGAAAAAACTTGGTCGTTGACAATTCAAATCGCTCTGTACTGGATGCGGTCAAGTGCAAAGAGCTGGCACTGGGGTGCCCCGGCTCAGAGACGAGAACAGTAAGAAAGTTACAAGCGACGTGCTGGCATGAAATACTGTTTTACTCTGCTGAGCACAACAAACATTTTAGAGGCCAATTTGGCCTTTCCCTCCAAGTAACAACGAAACTGCTCACTATTTGATATATCGACGCCGAGAATTCCGATGCTAGTTAAGGCAGCAAGGGGAGTGCCTTAAAACTGAGGAGATACAACAAAACGGTTATTTTTAGCGATAAACGCGCGAACTTGTGTCTTCTGGGGATTGAACTAGACTAGATTTAGTCGCCCCCAATCCGAAACTTTGTTCAGCAAAGACCTGACAGACAACCCTGATGCTCCGATCTGCAAGAAAGCTGGTAAACCACTTGCTCAATTACTCGGGAAGCCAATGGTAAAGGAGTTTCGAAAGAGGCGCTTTGTGCCGAATCCAATCGAAGGCCTTCGCATTGTCCAAACTAACAGCCAATGCCTCCCCCTTGGACTCTACTTCCTTCGCCCGTCTATGAGTCAGGCAGATCAGAAGATTACCAGCTGATCAAAACTGACAAAAAACGTATTGGCGGTCACTAATTTACTGGTGACACTCAAGGTTCCACAAGGTTAATTATTTTGGAGAACAAAGAGGTGATGGTGATGCCTGTAGTTAGACGGGTCTGAGCGATCGCCTTGTCAGCTATGGTTTACCCAATCTGTGAACCATAATCCCTAAGGGGGCGTTAGAACGAGTGCCAACTCTGAAGCACACGTCAGCACAATTTTTCCGGGGGGATTCCGTCAGGCCCAATCGACTTGTGAATGTCCAGGGAGAGGAGTGATTTACGAATCGAGCGCTGTGTGAACCATACATTAGGCATAGAGCACTCGCACCGCGGAATGGTCGGCCAGGTCGGACAGGGCGAAGAACACCTTCTTCACCCTGTCATCGAGAGTCGAGTTGGACGCAAAGAGAAAGCCTAGCAGATCGGCTTTCATCCTTTACGTCATGGGCCAGTGAGTTGTCCTCCTTGTGCAAAGATGAAAGAGATGGCTGACAGAACCCAGACCAGAATGCATGGATTCTAGAAGGAAGGCGAACTAGTTTCTCACCAATTCTGCCTATGTGCTCTGACTTTGCTTTGTCAATGACTCTTTTGTAGGGCCTGGAGGCGGAATTATACTTCTTTTTTAGGGTGTTGGTGTTTAACACCCGTATTCACAAACGTTACTGTGCAGTCTCACAGTGCGCTCGAACGCACAGGGTACAGAAAACGTATTCATAAACAACACTTGAGGGACGAACGACACTATGCGCTCATTATAATGAACGCACAGATAAAGTAGCTCGCTAGCTACTTTACGCTACGCATAGTGCGACAAAGCAACGCAATTATGTGAAACTGTTTACGGGTATATAGGTGTTTGTTGATTTGTGATACGCTGATTTGTTTTGATTAATTAATTGCGATGGTTTACAGCAGCGAAGATGATTTTGATAATTATATCCTGGAAAGAATAAACGTATACTAATTAAATATTTGCACACCATATAAAATGGTAGAATGTAAATGGGCCATTATTCATAATTTAAGATCATACTTTATTGTACACATACATTCTGGCAAATAAATGAATTTGAATTTGAATTTGAAACGTGCAAAGAACGATTAGCACAAGAAAAGTGATAAGTGACTTTCAAAATCCTTTTGATTATTACAGTGCCAATGAATTTAAAAGTCGCTATAGGTTTTCAAAAGATTCCGAATTCTGAAGAAGTAAATGGTAACTTCTTTGAACTGTAAGAAAACAACACCTGTTATTATTTGCACGAAATTGACAACGAAAAAAACAGAAACATAAAATGTAATACTTACCATATTTTAGGTGATTTCACATTCATTATAGGCAAGCAACTCGTATTCAAAATGAAAATAAAATAAAATTGTATAAGTAAACTATGTTTAGAATTCAAATGACAAAATAATATCTTGGTTGAGTGACGTTTAACAGTCATTCAACTCGACTGAAGTCGCGTCACAACGTTAACCAATCACGGCGCCCCATTCAATACTATGTGTCCGCACAACAAAGAGTCCACTAAGTATTGTTTATGAAATGAACGGCCTGCCATGACGAACGCAGTGAGAAATATCTTACTTAGCATAGTGTTGCTGCCATACTTATGTAAGTATCGTTCGTGAATACGGGTGTAAATCTTGGGATGTTGATGCGTCAGCCCAAGCCCGGGTGCACTCCTGCTCATAACATGATGCTATTTTACAGGAGCGACTTAACCACACCACAGAGGAAGGAATAAAAAGTTAGTCATCGACAAAAGTACGAAATACGTTGTGATCGTCCAGCGAGAAACAAATCCACCCCCAAGGGTAGGCTACAAGCGACAGTAGCGTAATGGCAGGGCGCGGATCACGAACTCAACAGGTCGTGGGTTCGAATCCGCCATTCGACTACTGGCGTGAACCACAAGCAATTTAAGTGTGCCACGAGTGGTTAAGAGGAATATTAGTAATGTTTATAGCATTGTTAATATTCTTTAAAAAAGGGTATAATGCAAAAAAGGACCGCCTCCTATCCCAATCGGCCGACCTATAGTGCCAAACATAGCGGCAACCTGCAGAATACAACCACGATTTCAGCGTGAGTGGTACCACACTCCAGACTAGACATTGGTCCGAGAAGTCAAGAGATGCGTCGATGGCGACCTGATATCTGTCCGAATGAGAGGTCAGTAAAAGGTCCAACAGGTAAGCTACATGATCCTTCACATCTGGAATTCGTGTAGGTTAAGTAACCAGTTGAGTCAGGCCATATGCCAAGGCAAAGTCGTTAACAGATCTCCCCACATGATTGGTTGAACGTGAACCGAGCCATTCAGCTTGGTGGGCATTAAAATCGCAGAGGATCACGATCTTTGCGGATGGGATCTGATGTAGCATGGAATCTGTAGCCATTTGGACGTAGTCGATGAGTCGGTCTGTTTCGGAATTAACGCTATGGGACCTATAGAGGTACCCGTAGATGCGCGGATGGTCGTCGCTATCTACGCGTAGCCAAAAGATGGATAGGTCCGAACCTTTAAGTCTGTCGAGGCGTCGATAACAGATGTCATCTCTGACGTATACGTAAATTCCAGCCCGAAACACAAAGGAGTGCTCCAGTTTGTATCCTGAGTAGGAGAGATACGAAGTATCAGCCTTAGTGGACACTTGCGTCTCAGTCAGAAAGAGCAAGACGGGCTTCACCATCTCTAGATGGTAGTGGACGGTGTATATATTGCAGAAATTGTGAATAGCGTGGCAGGGGTCGCTTTGGTGTTGTTGCTCAGCTTGCCTCGAGTAGTTATTATCTGTAGTGGAAATTGCCCCCCCTCCCCCCTCTTTCAGAATACGCATGGCAGCCTGAGCACTCATGCTCAGGAGTGTAGTAGCTTAGTCGTGAATGCTCAGCAAGGGATTCTCCCGGGGTGCTGGTTCCCTACTGGTCGTCTTACACTGGATTCCGAGTATGTTGATGGGTGAGGGGAATTGGGTCTCTAGCCACCTGCACTTACAAGATGAAATTCATAAGCAGAGCTTCCACTTCACGCCGGTATTCAGTGAGGTCGTGGTACCACCCCGGCTCAAGCTGGCCCATACGTGCAACAGCAAAAGCTACCGCGTGGCTCTATCACTGTTAACTACTTCTGGTACCACTAGTCAAACCGCTTGCATAGCGTGTCGATTAAGGCATTAGTTCCCTGCAACATGATATGTCTAGATGTGGTCTTGTAAAGATAATGATAATGATGATAGTGTGTTTTTGTATAGAGTAGGTGGGCAATACGCAGTGGCGCGCCGCACCTCGCGCTGGCTCCACACTCGCCACCGCACGTTCCAGCGCCGGTGAGTGTGCGGCGCCGCCACACTTACCAGCAACTACTCAGGTCAGATATATAAACGAATTCATCTATACTATACGTGCTATATTATATATTATAATGTTTTATTACTCTACTAGAAATCCGCCCCAGCTTCGCTATACAATTAAAAAATAGATGAAATACACCACACCTAGATCTTTCCTGGCATTGCTCTCTATCTGTTCTTCAAGTTTCACCACGATTGGTTCAGCCATTTCGAAGATTAGTCCGAACAAACAAGGAGATAAAGTTAGTAACAGCCTATGTACGTCCCATTTCTGGGCACAGGCCTCACCTTATTTTCTAACAGTTTTTCTAGGGCAGGGAAGTGTACCCTGCGCTGCCTCAATGCGTGTTGGCGAACTTCACATGTCTTCGAAATATTTATTTTTCTTATTGCTCAGACGAATTTTTCGGACTAATTCCTGGCACACAATTTCATCATCGTACATCGCGATAAAAATGACTGGCCGTACACCACTGTGCGATTTAAAAGAAGTTTTCTTTCTCGCACAACTTCCTTGTGGAATCGACTACCGCCAGAGATTTTTCCAAACCGATACGACTTAGGAACGTTCAAAGAGCCTACTCCTCTTTAAAAGGCCGACAACGCATCTGCAATTTCCCTGGTGTTGCAGTTGTTTATGGGCAGTGGTAATCACTTACCATCAGGTGATGGTAAGTGATTACCATCACCTGATGGTAAGTGATTACCACATGTTCGTTTCGTTCCAAAAATCCTATGAGTCTTAATATACTACAATTTAAATAATATTATGGACTATGGTACTTACATTAAAATTGATTCATGATTACCTATGTAAATAGGTAGGTACTCATCTATTTTCAGAAAATTACAAAAAAATGTTCAATTTTTTTCAACAAATATATCACTGTTGATGTAGATAATCTATATCTTCGGAAAAAATCTACTTCATCGAAATAATTGAGATAATTTTTCAATATATTTTAGGTCTCCGACTACGATTTATATCAAATATAGTATCAATCGTGTCTGAATTATTAAGAAAATTAAATAGATCACTGTCCATATCGTCCACTAGAAGCCTCTTTTCCTTATGTGACGGTTTATGGGTACAAAAATCTATCTTATAAATTTAGGGGATTGTTTAGTCAGTAACGGACCCTTTAAAATTGGTGAAACGAAAACTATCCCCTAAATATGCTAAGGGGTCCCATAAAATTATGGGTCGTTGGTGTAAGCGGGCATTAGTCTCCTAAAAAACATGAAGAACCATAAAAGACATGAAGGTTTCCTCACGATGTTTTCTTTCACTCCCAATCACGCGGTAAATCAGCACTTAAAATTGCAATTAACAGTTTCATTTGTACCGGTGGGGGTCGAACCCGGGTTGCTCACGTACTGTGAAACTTACAGCTGGCGCCAACCATCTGAGCTAATACGATTCACAGAGAGACAAGAAAAACAAAAATTTCAAAATGGTTATTCATGTCTTCATGGCATGCAAATATCTGCCTGAGCAATAAAAGGCTGTTATTTTTATATTACGGACAATCACTTCAACTTTATTTTTTATAAAGATTATAGTTACGTGTGTAACAGCAAAATTTTAAGAAGGTCCAAGTCAAAGCTTGACCTGGTAAGATATGCAGGAAGCTGGTGGATGCAGGTGCCTTAGGAACGTACTTTGTGGCATTCTTCGGGGGAGACCTATGTTCAGCAGTGAACTTGTGAAGGTCTGTTATGATGATGATGAGAGAAGCCAGAAAAATCTCATGGCTACCGATAAAAGGCGCTATAATCATCTCATCACCTACGATGTATTTATATCACTTTTGATAATAATTTGAATCGGACTCATATCTGTTATTAATTATCTATGGCAGATTGTTACCACCTCCGAGCATTTCGGGTACTCCCACCAGCAGTCGCAGTTCAACACCGAGTCGCTCGAGATTTACCAAGTTATGAGATGGTAAGTCATCATTTTCCGAAAGGAAACAAAAAATAAAATACTTTCACGCCAGTGCACTGTGGAATGAAGTATCCTAGGCATTAAGAAGTGGTTAGTGATAAACGTTAGAGCGAGGATATTCGCAAGAAAACAAAGTTAATAGACGCAAGCCAACACAACAGCTTAAGTGGATATCGACAAAACGTGTCACTGAATAGACGGGTCCAAGCGGAAAAGCATGGAGTAAAGGGAGTTGCGTGGTGGAACAATGCTGCAGCTATGTTATGCTTGTAGCATGAATGGGCCGGCTCGACCGGGGAAGGACCACTCTCTCGTATAATACCAGCGTCAAATAGCAGCTTAATGGTGCTGTGCTTCGTACGGTGAGTGTAGAAATCCGGAGACCCTTTTTACTGGAAACGAGGCATTCCATTTCAGCCCTCGGGGGTGACTTCCATTTTGATTCTTATATATATGAAGATAAATGTAGATGTCTATGGGCCGCAGCATCCAATTACCATGCGGTGGACTGTGCTGTTTGTTGACTTATATATTACTAGCGTAAGAACCGGGCCGACCGAACAACTAAAACGGACCAATGCGTTGGCCCTAAAATTACAGTTTAGGGCCAACGCGAATCGATCGACAGTGGTGCGAGCGCAGGACAGATTTGTCTGTCACAAATATGTCTAGTTGCGTGGTAAGATAATGAAAAAATTACGATACAAAGTGCAGTGTTATGCTACTTACATACCTTTTTACACTATTTTAAATTTATTTTTCCATTCTGTTTTTGATTTTCTGCATTCATCTCAAAACTGGATATTTTGCATCACCTTTATTTCCATAGGAACCTGTAACATTTTAAAACCATAAGAACACAACAACAAATCATTTTCACGTCGTATTTTCACGTTATCAGCACTTTTTAAATCGATGTCAATGGAGTCTACCTTTTTCGGTCCTTTATTTAGTTCTCCGTAACTCTGCAATTTCGGGCTTTATGCGCGCTGTTGCGCTACTTTTTTTTCTATATCAATAATATCTCATTTTTCACTTAAATCTTGCCGTTTCTCTATTACGAGCCTAAAACCAAAATTTGACATGTTTTGACATCGTTGTTTATCTGGTTGTCATGGCAATTTTTATTCAAATATCGTTACCGGCCTGATGTTTTTACTTCAAAAATACTCTTTTCTTCTTTGCCATTTACAAAAATTTGCTTTTAATTTAAATAATTTCAAATTTAATTTAAATAATTTCTCATTCTTATCCCAGATCCGTCAAAAAGTATAAAAGCCGAACAATCGGCCAATAAAGGGTCTCACTTCAGCTTTCATACGAGAAGCACCTCCTAAAGGCCTTATCCGCACTGCCTCGGGATCTTCCAAGCCTCTGCCTTCTCCTGAAGTCGTCGCCTAGCCACGCCTACGCCTCCACCTACTAGTGCCCGCGCTATCTTCGGCCGCTGTGCGTGCTTGCCTCAAGCGCTGCGTGTGCCTACTCCAGACGCTGCGTGGACCTACTCCAGACGCTGCGTGTCTACTCCAGGCGCTGTGTGTGTCTACTCCGGGCGTTGTGTGTGCTCACTCCGTGCGCTGTGTGTGCCTACTTCAAGCGCTGCGTGTACCTAGATTAGGCGCTGTGCACCTACCATAGGTATAGCCTGTGCATACATTGTTTCAGTACTCATTTATCTTTGTTATTAACTTTTTTTAAAAAAAAAATTGTAATTCACTATCATCATTACAGCCCATCATCACCTTCATACCTTTTTTATAAAAGAAACTGTAAATATCTTTACAAATTTTAAATAAATTATTTTCTTTTTGGTTGTTTTGTTGTTAGGTTAGGTTCTTTAGTTTTTAATTGTCGCTTTACGACATTTTATAAAAGAAACTGTAAATATCTTTACAAATTTTAAATAAATTATTTTCTTTTTGGTTGTTTCGTTGTTAGGTTTGGTTCTTTAGTTTTTAATTTTCGCTTTACGACATTTTTGGCGCCCGACGTAAAAGTTCTTCTCTTAATTTTTCTTTTTTCTCTTTTCTTCACCTTAACTACGCCTTATCCATTTCCTTTTGATTTAATTGCTTTCTCTTTCGTTCTTAACTCTTTATTTACTCATCCTTATCATATCTTTCAAATTCTAAAACAAAACTTCATCTAGTTTTTCAACTTATCTGGATTATATTTAGACCTACATATAACACTTCACTTACATTCATCACTTTAATATTCTTATTTTAGATAACTTAAAGAGGTACATTTTTTTATTAAATTTTTATTTCTTAAACTTAACTTTGCACTTAATTATAACAATGAAAAGGGTTATTAAGTACGAATTCCTTAACAAGACTGAACTCGAATACGAAGTGGAGATTAGATGTGAGGAACCAGCTGTTTTGCTTCTAAAAAAAACAGATTTTGCGTTTAGTTGAGAATTCTCACCCTGAAGATATTCTGACCTCTCCAATTCCGATCGAAGATGACTTGTCTCAAATTGGTTCTACCTTGACCTACCTGGACTGTAAAATTGAAAATTTTTTACAAGCTAATAATAATAATAATAATAATAATAAGTTCTTTATTTCCAAGAGGTTGTACATCACGATATTTGCATAACATTATTTAATAAAGCTACATTAGTACATATACTTGAAAACATAGCATCTGCAGCCGAACTAGGAGACCTGTGCATCAGCTGTCAGCGCCATATCCCCACCGTTAATTTATCGAAATATTAGGATGCAAGCAAAAGTTAAATAATCAAATTCTATCTAAAAATTTGTACATTCCGCTAATATAACCTAAGTACAATGAAATTAATTGTATCACATATTATGTTTATATACTATGTTACCACTTATTACTAATACCAAGGTACAAACAAAATAATAAATTATACTACTAATGCCGTTCCTCTCTCATAGGATGTGTAATGTATGACTGTAAGAAGTAATTGTGTTATGAGTGTAATGTGTGTGAGCAGTTATGGGAGAGGAGCGTGTAAAATATGTGTCGTGTGTGTGTGTGTGTGTGTTTGCACACGTGCGTGTGTGTGTGTGTCTGGTTATTATGATTTTATACGGGTAGTATTACAAGTGACAGTTATATAAGAATTTATTTTAAGTCTGAATACTAAGCAGGTTTTCAGTTTCATTATAAGTTAATTTTTGTAGGTAATTATGTACAGTTTTTTTACAATTTATTTTATTTAGGTGGTAAATGTCCAATGTTTTATTTAGTTTGTTATATAAGTGTGGTCCCAAAAATGCAAAGAATTTTCTTATAAAAGTTGTTTTAAAATTAGTTGTATCTACGGAAAATTTCCTGCGTTTATTTAAGTTTGATCGGTTGTATACTAATAAGTAAGTAAGGTGAAACCAAATACTTACGACTAATAGAAACTTTTATTAATCATGTTTATTACGGATTGGAGCGAATAGATACTGACTTATATCCAGACTTTAAAGCTATTTTCGATACTTTGAAGATGAAATTTGACGCTATTACTAAACAATTCGAATCCTTGACTCCACCTCCAACTGAAAATGACTCTCCATCATTTGACCCTCCTGTTGACCCGACTGTCATGGAACCTCCTCTTGTTTCTCAAACTTCTGTTAAGATCCATACCCCGTATCCTTCACCACCACCTCAATCTTTTTCTCCAACTAACGTCTTCAAAGATCTGAAAAGACACACCTTCAATGGTAAAAGCTGTCCAAGATTCTTTCTTCAAAAACTTGAAGAATACTGCTTAGCTCGTGGCTTATCCAAAGACTTGTTGATCTCTCAAGCGTTTGAAATTTTTACCGACAATGCTCTTCATTGGTTCAGATTTAAATATAATCAGAATCCAAACTTAACTTGGAACGAACTTTCCTCTTTATTAATCAAAGACTTTGGTGGTTTTGATTATGATTATAAACTTCTAGAAGCGATTAGGAACCGAACTCAAGGCCGTGATGAACCTATCGTCATCCATATTTCCATCATGTCTGGAATGTTCTCTCGTCTTTCGAAGAAACTTTCTGAAACAGAACAATTGGAGATTATTTTGAGGAATATTCGCCCATGTTATTCAGTCTTCGTAGCTCTAAAAGACATTGACTCTATCGACTCTCTTCTGGCTACTTGCCAAAACTATGAAAAGTTCCTTGACAGAGATAAACAATTTAAAGAACCAAATGTACAACAAAGTCCTCTTATTTCTGAATTCAACTACAAGCATTCCACTTCAAGTTCAGTTGGCTCTTCAAATTCTTCTAATAACTCACAACCTTCTCCTCCCCTTATGAATAAATTTACTTCATCCTATAAATACCCTTCTAGACAAGTTAATAGTCTCTCTCAAACTAAAGCTCCTCAAGCAAGCTCTTTTTGTGTTCGTTGTCGTAAACAAGGTCATACTTTGAACACTTGTACTCAACCACGATTCGTGATTTGTTTCAAATGTGGTCTTAAAGGTTTTAAAACTGCAGATTGCTATTGCCTACTTGTTCTCCCAAACCACATACTAGTTCAAAAAATTAACTGCTGACTTGAAAAGTAACTTAAACTTTGATAATGACGATTGGACTAGTTGGATTAAAACAATTCAAAACTTCTTTTCTTGTCACAAAATCTCTTCTACACTCTACTCCAAAGAACAAGATCTTAATCGTCCATTCGTTAATGTCAAAATTTATGACTTAACTTTATCTGGTTTACTAGATTCTGGCAGCTCAGTAACTATTCTGGGTAATAATTCTCATTTGGAAATTCTTAAACTGGGCTGTAAACTTTTCAAGTCAGATCTTATTACTGTCTCTACTTGTAGGGGGTATTTTGTGAATTGTGACCCTCTACATATAATTGATATGTAGTATATTAATGTAGGTAGTATCTTCTACGTTACGGGATGTGGTAATTAAAACTGTGTCCGTTTCCGTAGAGAGCGTTTATTGTACTCAAAATACTTATGAATAAAAAATGTAATTATAGTGAACGTGTCGCGCGCGCAGGCGCGATATCAGCATTATTTTCTAAACTGTTGAAATATCATGTACTTGCTCGTACATCTTGCCAATTTTATAAACAAGAAGAAAGTTTAAGGCGATGAACCCCTATTGAGTTTACGGGCAGCCGTAGCGATCACCGCATCCACACTATCGATGTCCGAGACCCCATGCTCCGATGAATGTCCTTGGGTTGGCTGCTCGACATTGTTGGGGTCTGGCTTGTTGCGAAGATTCACGCTGCAGCCTTGACGTCTTCTTTTCAGTCGGAATGTCCCCCATGCAATGAAGGCTACAATAATAAATCCGACTACGGTGTACAACACATAGTTGTGTGTGTCATGTGTGAGTGATTGTACACTCAGTGTTTGTTGCTGTTCCTTGACCTTATCAATGTTGTTTTTCAGCTCTTGTAAGGCGTCTTTATGATCTTCAGGTCCAAATGTATGATTAAAGTCTGTCAGTATGTGGTTCAGGCTTGATTCACGCATGTACATTCTTTCTTCACTGCCTGTTAGTTTCAACTCGCTGTGATAGTCGTTGCGAGCATGAATGATGAAGCTTTCTCCCTTGAGCATACACCCAAGTCCGAGTAACATAATCCCCGTGCCGTGTAAGTGCTGTGACGTCACTCCAGCTGGGCAGAAAATGCGCATCGTGCAGTCTTCGCAACAGGAGAACAGCCACGCGCCACGATTGTGTAATCGCACCCACCTGTCGTTGCAATCCAATACTCTTGTGCGGCATGTTGATGAGTCGCCATTGTTTATGAACCGAAGTATCCAACTTAGGATTCGAGTTACGCGTGCCATACAGCTGTGTTTGTTTAAAAGTTCTCCGATTAATGGCATCGACCTTTGTGACACGCAAACTTGTTTGACCTTTTTCTCTTCAACAGTTGTGTGGAATTGGTCTTGAAGTGGGAGATCGTTGTCCTTTAGCCAAATAGGTCCCCACCATAAATGATGATTCGCCAGTTGTAGTGGAGTTAGGCCTCTGCTGGCACAATCTGCTGGGTTATATTCAGACTTGACGTGCCTCCAGCATCCCGATGGCATGATGACAGTGATCTGTGTTACGCGATTAGCCACAAATGTAGTCCATCTTGAAGGCCCCCCTTGTAACCAACCCATCACGATCATAGAATCTGTCCAACCATGTATTGTTACAATCTGTGAGTTTATTGACTCTATGACCTTTTTCATAAGTCGAGACAGTAGTAGGGCACCGCATAGTTCAAGCCGTGGTAAAGACGGGGGTTTTCTTAATGGTGCGAGCTTAGTTTTTCCCGCCACCAGCGTGATAAATTGTTGCCCTTCTTCACTAATAGATTTACAGTAGATAACGCAGCCGTAGGCTTTCTCGGAGGCGTCACTGAATCCGTGTAACTCGATGGGTTGTTTAGTGTTACCAATCCAGCGTTGTAAAGCGATGGTATTGATAGTGGGCAATTCTTGTTGAAAGGTTGTCCACTCTTGTTGTATGTCTTCCGGAAGAGGTTCATCCCAATTTGTTGAAGCAAGCCAAGCTTGTTGAAATATGAGTTTTGCCTTCATTGTTACCGGAGACAGCCAACCAAGTGGGTCATATAATTTTGATAGATCAGAGAGCAATGTCCGCTTCGTTGTGACGTCACGTGTGTTACTAAGTGGCGCCTTGAATGTAAACTGATCAGTGTGCGGATTCCAGGTTAAGCCGAGTGTTTTGTTACTCTCTGCGTCCTTGAAGTCAAACATATTCTGGCTTATGAGATGTTCAGGTAAAGGTTGAAGCAATCTGGGGTGGTTACTAGCCCATTTGCGAAGATTGAACCCACCGCCTTTTAACAGGTCAATCAATTGGTTTTGAGCGTCTTGTGCTTCTAACATGTCGTTGCTGCCACCAAGTAGGTCATCCACATACAGCTGGTGAGTAAGGATCTCTGCCGCGAGAGGATAGCGGTGTCCATCGTCCATTACGAGTTGTATTATGGTGCGCATTGCCAAAAATGGTGCAGCTTTGGTACCATATGTTACAGTGCACAGTTGGTATTCTTTGATGAGATCTGTAGCAGAGTCACGCCATACAATTTTTTGCAGGTGTTGATCTTCATCGTGTATCAGTACTTGACGGTAAAACTTCTCAATGTCTGCAGTGTAGACGTATTGAAAGGCTCGCCAACGTAGAATCATAGATTGTAGGTCTTGTTGGAGGTTAGGCCCGCACTCCATGAGATCGTTCAAGCTTTGTCCTGTACTTGTCTTGGCAGAGGCATTAAAGACTACGCGCAATTTTGTAGTTGTTGAGTCCAGCTTTTGTACGCCGTGATGAGGTAAGAAGTAGCTTGGTTTATGGGGTTCAGTGCATAGCTTCATGTGGCCGAGTTGTAGATATTCGTCAATAAACTTCTTGTATGACGTAGAAAATGTTTCCTGTTTGGCCAATCGTTTTTCTAACTGCCGAAATTGTGCGATTGCCTGTGGCTTAGAAGTGCCCAAGGTTTGTTCGTAGTTTATTTTCATTGGAAGTCTGACTGCATATCGTCCGTCTTCTTTTCTTGTTGTTGTGGTTGAATAAATAGATTCACAGTATTCTTCCTCTGATGTTAGATTGTGATTGGTTTCGGTTATCTCCTCCATCTCCCAAAATCGAGATACATCGTCAAGATTAATGAGCACGTGGCAGTTGAAGGTTTTGATATTGCCCAGCAGTACCCAGCCCACTTTTGTCTGTTGAGCCATGGGTGCGTGTGAGGGTCCTCGTAGCATACCACTCATTACTATGTCAGCATACACTCCAGCGTCTAACAGAACGTCCACTGGTCTCGAGATGTTGAAGTCGGGATCCGCCAGTTGTATGTTCTGAATATGTGGCCAGTCTTGTTTTTCGAAGGTGTAATTAGGCAGGTTGCTGAGCATGTTGGCCATTACCATGGCTTCGATTGTAAATGAATGGCCTCCGTACAAAGACTCACAGTCTAACCGTACGGTTCCGTTGCTATGATGTGCTGACGTCCCTATGCCTGAGACTGTGGCGTTTCGATTTTGTCTTTGCAGTCCCAGCCGTTGCGCAGCATCTTCAGTTATTAGATTTATCTGTGATCCTTGGTCGAGAAGGCATCGCAATTGAACAGTCGATCCATCAGCTGCCATCACCTTTAATTGAACGGTCGCTAGTAGGACTTCGTTATAATTTCCAGACACGTGGTTTGCCTTTTGCTGTGACGTATGTGGCTTGTTGCTAGGTATAACGTTATTTGAGACCGCGATTTCAACTTTGCGGTAAATATCGTGCAATGTTGTGTGGTGTGCTTCTTTGCACACGCGGCATCTTTTGTTGGAGTTGCATTTATTGTCGTTGTGTAAGTACAGGCAATTGCGACAAATATGTAGTTGCGAAATTGACCTCATTTTGTCTTCCGGTGACATGTCTTGAAACGACTTGCAGTAGTGTAAAATATGATTGTTTTTACACAGCGGGTAATTTTTGTCTGTGCTTGTATGATATGCTCGAAGAAAACTACGCCTGTTGGTGTTGTTAAAGTCCTTCTTAAATTGAGCTGTTGCCTCCTTGTTGGTCGAATTGTTTGACTTGTTAGGTGTCTGTCTCTTCTTTTGAACAGGTTCAAGCGCAGTAAACTTGTTTTCCAAGAAGTTTATCAGCTCATCCAAGGAAGGTAGCTCTCTCGGAGCCTTTCTGATCTCCATGTAGGCTGCATACGTGTCGGAGTCCAATTTGCCAGTGAGAATGTGCACCAGGATCGGATCCCAAGTCGTTGTGTCGATGCCCAGATTGTGAATAGCATGTATGGTCTCGACACTTGTGTCATGTAGCTTCTTCAGTTCGTATGCATTCTGTGTTTGCAACGCCGTTTGTCCCATAAGGGTTTGTATATGTTTTGTAAACAAAAGTTGTCGGTTGTTGTACCTATGGGTGAGTATCTCCCAACAGGTGTCGTAATTATCAGCTGATACTGTAAGATGCTGTACGATGCGCTCCGCCTCGCCTTTAAGTTTGCCCTTGAGGTGCTGCATCTTTTGCGTTTTTGTCAACATGACATTGTTGTGGATGGCTTCACAGTAGAGGTCCATGAATGTAGGCCACTGGGTATAATTACCAGAAAAAGAAGGAATCTCAATTGTAGGCACTTGCTGATGCTGTTGAGATACTGAGTTAAGCTTACGATTCAAATCCCTTTTTGTAGTTTCGTACAAGGTTTCGTATGCAGAAAACTCTTCTTCGTAGCCTACATCACCGCCAGAAGTCAGGTTATCGATTTGCCAGTGGAGTTCGTCGATCAGTTTCCAGCGAGACTGCAGCGAATTCAGTTTGTCACAAATTTCCCACTTTTCTGTCAACTCTTTGGTGTTGATGTTTTTAATCACCCTAGAGAGCGCCCGGAAATTAGTGCGTTGTTGGCTAATGAACTCATCAGACCTTGATGGTACTCCAGTTTCCGCAGTTTTCACCTCGTAGTTCGCCAGCATGTCACGAATCGCTTCGTACCGCTTCTTTGTGGTGGTGTAGGTATCATTGATGAAATAGTCGTCATCCAAGTCACTGTCTGTTTTTTTTAGAACACCATGATTCATGTTGAACACCTCCCATTGAGCATTCAAAGCATCCAACCTTTTCTGTATGTATGTTCCTGACTTACGTGAATCAGAATCCTTTTTGAAGTTAGCCTCAATTTTAAGGATAGATTCAATGATTGTTCTCTGTTGTTGAAGTAGGTTCTCCATGGTTTAAGAACGATGTTGTAAATAGTTGGTTTCAGATACGTGTGACTGCGACTTTTACCGTAGTATGCACCTCAATCAAGCTGGTGAGACCCGCTTGTGGGAGGCCAGCAACCAAAGTGACACTACAGATAGAATCACGAATTACTCTTTTTTTTTTTCTTTTTTTTTTTCAAATACACTTTACAGTTGAACTATTGTAGACGTAATATGCAAGTCTTAGTTCACGTCGAAAGCTCGAAGGACCAAAATGTAGGGGGTATTTTGTGAATTGTGACCCTCTACATATAATTGATATGTAGTATATTAATGTAGGTAGTATCTTCTACGTTACGGGATGTGGTAATTAAAACTGTGTCCGTTTCCGTAGAGAGCGTTTATTGTACTCAAAATACTTATGAATAAAAAATGTAATTATAGTGAACGTGTCGCGCGCGCAGGCGCGATATCAGCATTATTTTCTAAACTGTTGAAATATCATGTACTTGCTCGTACACTACTGCTAATAATCAAAAAGTTAATTCCTTGGGTTATTTTGACTTACCTGTTCATTTCAATAATCAAACTCATTTGGTTAAAGCTTATGTTTTTCCGGAAATATTTCCTTCGCTAATACTAGGTATTGACTTTTGGAGAAAATTTAATCTGTTACCTAGTGTTTTATCTTTTCTTAACTTTACAGAATCTAAATGCTCTGCTATCGAAACTAAAGATATTAAAGTTTTACCTTATGAGCATTTAACTCCTAACCAAAAGAACATCGCTAACGACATCATCCAACGCTTCAAGACAATTTCTTTTGAAGAAAAAGGTATCCTGGGAAGCACACACTTAATCACCCACAAGATTGATACTGGTGATTCTCTTCCAATCAGACAAAGATGTTACAGACTGTCTCCTGAAAAACAAAAGGCGTTAATTAATGAAGTTGATAAGATGCTGGGATGAAACGTCATTGAACAATGCGAAAGTCCTTGGTTATCTCCAGTTCTCATCACTCCGAAGAAGAATGGTGAATGGCGTTTCTGCGTAGACAGCAGGAAGCTTAACTCAGTTACACGTCGTGATGCTTATAGTCTACCACTAATAAGCGAAATTTTGGACAACCTGAAGAATGCCAAATACTTATCAAGTATCGACATTGCGAAAGCATTTTGGGAGATTCCCTTGAATCCTGCTGATAAAGATAAAACTGCATTTTATGTACCTGGAAGAGGTATGTTTAGATTCAAGGTAATGCCTTTTGGTCTCACTAACTCACCTGCAACTCTACAAAGATTAATGGATATGCTTTTTACTCCTGAATTTGAGAACAAGGTATTTTGATATCTGGATGACATCGTTATAATTAGCGAAACTTTTGATGAACACATATCGCTTCTTATGAAAGTTCATGAAAAACTTTCATATGCTAATCTGACTATTAACTTTGAGAAGAGTCAATTTTTCAAGAAAGAACTGAAATACCTTGGTTTTCTAGTGGATAAGTATGGTCTACGTGCTGATCCAGATAACATAAAAGCTATTTTAGAATATCCTGTACCTACTTGCAGAAAAGAAGTACGAAGATTCATAGGCACCTGCAGCTGGTTCAGAAGATTCATTCCAAACTTTAGCACTATTGCCTCTCCACTCAACCGACTAACCTGTTTCGGGAAGAACGCTCCTAAATTTTTATGGAATTCACAAGCTGCAGCTGCTTTCCAGAAACTTAAAGAAGCTTTGGTAACTGCTCCTGTCCTTGCTTGCCCTAACTTCAAACTACCCTTCTCTGTACATTGTGATGCATCAAATTATGGCATAGGAGCAATGCTTATTCAACATCAAGATGACAAAGAAGTCGTGATTGCTTACATGAGTAAAGCACTAAATAAAAATCAACAGAACTACTCAACTACTGAAAGAGAAATATGGGCTGTAATAACTGCGTTAGAACATTGGTGATGTTACCTAGACAATGGTAAAGAATTTACAATATATACTGACCATGCTGCACTTAAATGGTTTCAGAATTTATCGAATCCATCAGGAAGACTTGCTCGCTGGACTTTACGCTTATCATGCTTTAACTTTGTCCTGAAACATAAAAAAGGAAGGGATAACGTTGTTCCAGATTTATTATCAAGACATAAGAATCAAGAACGTCCTGATACACGAGAAACTTCACCTCAAGGCGTACATCCTATTACGATTGAAGAACCACCTGATCGTGAACTTGAGCACTACAACAAGATTTTTCTCGGATGCTCCAACAACCCAGACGCATATCCCAACTACACTATCAAGGATAACAAACTTTACCGCTGCATCCATTTAGTTAGTTTAGTTTGCAACGGGCTGTTTTCCGCAACTCCACGTCTCTGCGCGTATTTTGCGTGTGGGCAGGAATAATGTGATTATTCGAGCCATGAGATCTCTCCGAAGAAGTTCAACAGTCCCTTGATGTTGCATGCAACTTCGGGGAGTGATCCCGGCGTGCCGAGATGTTTAGCCCTGTACGTAGCGACCTCCGGACATTTCAGTAGCACGTGGGCCGCCGTTTCTTCCTCCCCCATACATGCCCTGCACAGGGGACTATCTGTAACACCTATAGTAAATAAATGTTTGTTAAAGGTGCCATGTCCTGTGATAGCACTAGTTACTATCCTTATCTACGGCTTGTTCAGTCTCATTAGAACTTTGGTTAAGCGACTGTTTATTACAGGTAGGGCCTCCCTAGCTTGTCTACAGTCTATTAGATTTTTCCAAAGCTGAGCGTGTTGATTAGTGAAGTGTCTACGTACCATTGAACGAACGTTACCAAAGGGGATTGGTATGATTGGTTCCGGCCCTATAGTGGCCAGAGCCGATCCTCTTCTGGCCAGTTCGTCCGCTGCATCGTTGCCTCTGGATCCACTGTGTCCCTTTATCCATTGTAGAGTCACATTGTTGTTTTTACATACCTCATTTAATCGTTGATGGCATTCATATATTAGTCCCGAGTTCACCCCATTGCAACTCAGAGCTTGTAGTACCGCCCTACTGTCGGTCAGTATTCTGATGGGGAAGTCATTAACCTTCCTAGCATCTATTGCTATGGCCGCTTGAATGATACCCATACATTCCGCCTGAAAGACCGTGTTATAGGTACTCAGCGGTGTGCATATGTGAATATTGAGGTCTTCAGAGAAAGCTCCAGAACCTACACCTTCCTTTGTTTTAGAACCATCGGTGAAAATTCTAAGCTCTTTTGGGCTTAATCCTTCCGGCTGGTTGTTCTCATTTAATTGTATCTTGTATTTCTTATCGAAAACAAATTGTTTAGGAATCCTATCGTATTTGGCTTGTAGGATAGGAATTGCTGAGTAAATTCTATCAATTATGCCTGTATGAGGGACACTATTCTTACTCCAAAGATTTAGGGTCTTGAGTCTGATGGCAGCTAAAGTCGCTTCTTGTTGTATATGTAGATGAAGCGGAGTTAGCTCCAGCATCGCTTCCAAGGCTGCTGTTGGCGTAGTTCTTATGCAGCCTGTGGCAGCCATACATGCCAGTCTCTGGTAGCGCTGAAGCTTCTTAATTGTGGTGGCTTCATTGGTCTTGGTCCACCATACCAGAGCGCCGTATGTGATCATGGGCCGGATTACAGTTTTGTAAAGCCACAGTATGATTTTTGGCGTCAGTCCCCATCTTTTGCCAATCATGTTTCTGCATTGCCAGAAAGTTATACTAGCTTTGTTGATTTTGTTTTCTATGTTTTTATTCCAGTTAAGTTTGCTGTCCAAAGTAAGACCTAAATATTTTACCTCAGAGGATAGCTGGAGTTTTGTGCTGAAAAGACTTGGAAGATGATAGTTATTCAGCATCCGTTTTTGTGTGAACATTACTAAAACCGTTTTATTTGGATTGACGGTTAAGTCGTATTCCCTGCACCATCTCTCCACTATACGGAGAGCCGCTTGGGTCAGGTCGCACACTATGCTAGCTGTCTTTCCCGAGACCAGTATAGTCAGGTCATCAGCATAACCTACTGTATAGAAGTGATTAGTATTTAATTTGCTGATGAGTTCATTAATGACCATATTCCACAGGAGAGGTGAGAGGACCCCACCCTGCGGGCAACCTTTCTTAATTAGGATTGGTTGAGATTCACCAGCAATCTTTATTATTCGTGTACTGAGCATGTAAACTATCCAGTCAATCAGTGCCGGTTCAACTTTATGTCTACTGAGTGCACCTTTTATGCTGGAGAAGTTTGTTCTGTCAAAAGCACCTTCTATATCTATGAAGGAACCTAGACATATTTCTTTGTTTTGGATGGCCCCTTCAATCTTAGTAATTACCTGATGAAGTGCCGATTCTGTTGATTTGCCTAGACTGTAGGCGTGTTGCTTGTCGTGTAGTGGTAAGTTCATTAGCGCCGACCCCCTTAATTCCCTTTCACACATCCTCTCCATCGTCTTTAGGAGAAAGGATGTGAGGCTAATGGGCCTGTAGGATTTAGTGTCAGTGTAATCGCTCTTACCTGGTTTGGGTATAAATGTGATTTTCACTTCCCTCCATCCCCTAGGAACATATTTTAGAGCCAGACAGGCTCTCATTATGGCAACAAGTCTGACTATTAGGGCTTTACCCCCCCACTGTAGAAGTGCCGGGAATATGCCGTCAGGTCCTGCCGCCTTGTAGGGGAGGAAACTGTGAATGGCCCAATGGATTTTGTCCATCGTTACCACTCTCTGTGCTAAATTCCAGTCTTCTACTGTTGGTGTCAGTATGTCGTCATGCCGGTTTGCCTCCTGGGTTAAGCAGCAACCTGGGAAGTGCGTTTTAATTAGGATGCGTTGGGCTTCATCCGGCGATGTTGAGTAGCTACCGTCGGGTTTCTTTAGAGACATGGATCCCGACGTGTTCTGTTTAGCTAGAATATTCCTTATCCTATTTGCTTGTTTGCAGGTTTCTATGTTGCCGCAGAATTTACGCCACCCAGTCGAGCGTCGATACCTGATACATTTTTTGTATTCAGACTTAGCTTTCTTATATAGTAGCCAGTCTTCATCCATTGAGGTATTCATGGCCCTGTTTAGGGCTTTTCTTACCTTCTTGCGTTTCCTATCGAGTTCTGCATCCATTCTCCCGATCGTCTAAACGATGACTTTATTCGGAAAGAAGTTCCACTACCTCAAGATAGACATGCTCTTATTTAAGTTAACCATGGTTCCCCTTCAGAACTCCATCTTGGTATCTTCAAGACATTCAAGAAAATATCTTTAAAATACTATTGGCCTGGTATGTTTAAGGACATTGCCAAATTAATCTCGTCTTGTGAAACCTGCTTAACCTACAAACACCCTAATCATTCTCCCTATGGTCTTATGGGTAAACCCAAACTTTGCTTCAGACCTTTTCAAACTATATCCTTAGATCTTATGGGTCCATTACCTATGACTTGTAGACGAAATCAGTATATTCTAGTAATTAACTGCGATTTTACTAAATTTACTATGATTTTTCCCCTTAAACGTGCTACTTCAGCTAATATTATTAATCTTTTGGAAAATTCAGTTTTTCTAGTTCATGGCATTCCCCAAACTATTATAATGGACAACGCGGTTCAATTTCAGTCGCGAGAATTCCACTCATTCTTAAATTCTTATAACGTTCTGTAAGGTATTTGTTAATTATTATTGTAACGTCACCGCTCAGTCCGCAATTAAAGCCGTTACGAGGAAGACATCTTTTATTCAAATCCCAAGATATCGCATTGGCGACGAGAAAAAAAAATATATATCGTAAAAGTTCGCGTGTGTATAAGCTTACCGGCCTAAACCATGTCGATTGGTAAAATATCGGAATTTAAAGTGGCCACAGACAATTGGAGACTATATGTGGAAAGGCTCGAACAATTCTTTGTTGTGAACAAAATACCAAGTGAGCTACATGTACCTACATTAATCACGGTTATGGGGGCGGAGAGTTATGAACTACTTGTGAGTTTGTGTACCCCGGAAAAACCTACATCAAAAACGTTTTTAGAGCTAACAAAAATTTTGGAAAATTACCTTCAACCAAAACCCAGCGAGCTGGCTGAAAGATTTAAATTCCGACAAAGGAAACAAAGGGACGGTGAAAGTATATCAGAATATGTAACGGACCTAAAGAAGATGTCGAAAACTTGCGAGTTTGGTAGCTGGTTGCAAGAAAGTTTGCGCGATCAATTGGTATGCGGTATCAGCAGTGAAACAATTCGGCAGAGATTATTTGCCGAAAGCAAACTAGACTTTAGCAAAGCTTATCAATTAGCCGTGAGTATGGAGGCGGCGGAGAAGGATGCAGCCAGCGTCGATGTGCATCCGAAAATATCTGGTGACTCGAGCGCATCCACAAACTGCCATGCGATTGTCAGTACAAGACGGACCGGGCGCGCGATCGGTTGTGACGGCGAGCGGCGCGCGGGCAGTAAGGGCGAGGTCGGGAGGCACGGCGAAGCATCCAGGGTAGCAGCAGCAACGCCCACCGGGCCGAGGGTATCAACATCGGTGCTGGATGATCGACGACGACGCCAGCGAGAGTGTCGTGCGTGCGGTAATGCACACGATGTAGTGACCTGCAAGTTTGCTCGGTACGTGTGTCGCGTGTGCAATAAACAAGGACATTTACAAAGGATGTGTCCTTATCTAGCAGGACAACACAGCGTCAACGTAGTGCAGAGTGAGACTGATAGTTTATTAAACAGTGAAGGAAGTGACGAGGTAATGGTTTGCATTAATCAATTAAGCGGTAGTCATTACAAACCATTGTTTATATCATTAACAGTACACGGTAGGGATGTTCAAATGGAGTGTGATACAGGCAGTGCCGTTTCATGTATTAGCTACGAGTTATATAAACAACAATTCAGTAACCTAAAACTGAATATGTGTCCTTTGTTGCTAAGGTACTATACGGGTGAACAAGTGAAACCTGTAGGTGTGATAAAGCCTTTAGTAAAGTACAAAGATAAAGAAAAGCATCTCGATTTATATGTTATTAAAAATGGTAAAAGTATATTGTTAGGCAGACAATGGTTAGCAGAACTCAATATAAAGTTACCCCCATTTGGAAGCTTAAACTGTTTATCGAATGATGTTTTTAACTTGAACGATTTCAGTTCCAGATATTGTAAGGTTTTCGCGGACGGCCTGGGACGGTTCACTGGGCCGCCGGTGAGCATCCGTGTGCGGGAGGGAGCGCAACCCGTGTTCATGCGAGCGCGTCCGCTGGCTTATGCGCTGCGTGCACCCGTGGAGCGCGCACTCGAGCAGCTGGTGGCGGACGGTATCCTCACGCCCGTCGACCGCTCCGACTGGGCGACCCCCATTGTACCCGTAGTGAAAAAAGACGGTAACATTAGGATTTGCGCCGATTATAAGTTAACTTTAAATAAAGTTATAGAAGTCGACCGTTATCCTTTGCCTAGAGTAGAAGACTTACTGGTACGTTTACAAGGGGGGCAGCGGTTCAGTAAAATTGACCTTTCACAAGCTTACGCACAATTTGTACTTGACGAATCTGCCAAATATACGGTGATCAACACACACAAGGGCTTGTTTAGGTATAACCGCTTAGTATACGGCTTATCATCAAGTCCTGGCATTTTTCAAAAGCATTTAGAGCAATTATTTAATCTACCGTATGTAGGCGTATTTTTGGACGATATAATTATTACAGGGCGCAACACAGAGGAGCATATTAGTAATTTACATAAAGTATTTGACCGTTTGCAGTCGTACGGACTTCGAGTTAAAAAGGAAAAGTGTGTTTTTTTTGCTGAATCAGTCAATTACTTAGGTTATGTAATTAGTAAGGATGGTATTCACACTTGTCCGGATAAGATTAAGGCAATAGTAGACACTCCCGTTCCTACGAACGTCTCTGAGTTAAGGGCCTATATAGGAATGATAATGTATTATGCAAAATTTGTAAAAAATATCAGCACTATTCTCGCACCCTTATATAATTTATTGCGCACGGGAATAAAATTTGATTGGTGTGACGATTGTGAAAGAGCCTTTAAAAAGGTAAAAGAACTATTGAGTTCTAGTAAAATTCTAATGCATTACTCTAGCGATTTGCCTATTGTGCTGACGTGTGATGCGAGTAGCGTGGGTGTAGGTGCAGTCATCTCGCACCTGACGCCAGAGGGCGAGCGGCCGGTGGCGTATGCGTCGCGCTCGCTCACGGCTGCAGAGCGAGCCTACTCGCAGATCGATCGGGAGGCGCTCGCTATTGTGTTCGGTGTAAGAAAATATCATCAGTATCTTTATGGGCGAAAATTCATATTGCGTACGGACCATAAACCGTTAACACACATATTTGGTAAAAAAACGGGAATACCGGTTATGGCCGCTTCGCGTATCCAACGTTGGGCCGTACTTTTATCTGGTTACGACTACAATATCGAATACGTAACGTCTAATAAAAATTGCGCCGACGGTTTATCAAGATTACCAATTTCTTCTAGTAATAAAAAAACGATAAATAAAGAAATTACTTATATTAACTTCGTTGAAAATTTTTTACCGGTTACTAATGAGGATGTTACGAAGGCGACTTCAAAGGATATTATTCTTAGTAGAATTTTCGCCTATATCAAATCGGGTTGGCCGACAGTTTGCCCTGGTGAAGAAGTTAAACCTTATTTTGTTAGGCGCAATGAACTATATTTAGATAACGGATCGATTATGTGGGGGTATAGAATGGTAATACCTTCATATTTACGTCCAATTATTTTAAAACAACTACACAGCAGCCACATGGGCATCGTGAAAACTAAGGGGCTTGCACGGAGTTATGTGTGGTGGCCTAACATCGATGCGGATGTGGAAGCGCTATGCCGAAGCTGTGAGACCTGCGCTTCTGAGGCGGACGCCCCGCCGCGCGCGCCTCCTAACCCCTGGCCCTACTTGCCTCCCTGGTCTAGAGTTCACATAGACTTCCTAGGGCCGTATAAAGGTAAAACTTATTTAGTTTTAATAGATTCGAGCTCGAAATGGCTTGAAATTATTGAAGTAGCGCGAACGAATGCGACTTCCATTATTAAGGTGTTGAGGTCAATATTTGCAAGATTCGGTTTGCCCTTAGAACTAGTGTCTGATCAGGGACCGCCTTTCACAAGTGTTGAATTTAAAAGTTTTTTGAAAAATAATGGCATTCAGCAAAGGTTTTCACCGGCGTACCACCCTGCATCTAATGGGGCAGCGGAAAATGCTGTTAAGCTGTGTAAGAGGGCAATTAAAAAAGCTTATAGGGATGACGTAGATATTGATACCGCCCTGCAAACCTTTTTACTAAGCTATCGCAACAGTAAGCAAAGCACCACGGGTGAGAGCCCAGCGATGCTGCTGCAGCGACGTTCCTTGCGTTCACGGTTGGATTTACTTCGCGGTGGGTACGTGGTACAAGCGCGTGTGCTCGATGCTCAGCAGCGTCAAGTCGAAAATGCGGGTGGTGTTCCACGTAATTTCTCTTTGGGAGATACCGTCTGGATTAGGGACTACGGCATCCGGGATAAATGGGTCAAGGGCACGGTAGCCCAGAAAGAAGGTTCTGGAAGATACGTTCTCGACGATGGTGACGGTCGACTTATTAAAAGACATATTGATCAAATAAGACGTAGGTCGCGCCTATCCCATGTTACTTGTCCAGATATCGCTAATGAGGTCGATGAAAATGATAAGGATGAGTTTGCAGATGCGTCTTCTGAGTTGCAAACGGAAGTGGCGGTTTCTGCTGGAAAAGATGACGTGGATACCGAGCACGTAGCAGATACGCAATGTCCCAGTGAGACTGTACCAGACCCCGCCACTCCTCTACAACCACCGCCACCGTCGTGGCCAGTGACCCGTTCCAGGCGAATCCGAAAACCCGTAATTAAATTCCAATGTTAGAATAATGGTATGGTTAAATTATAAGTTTAAAATTAGTTATTAAGTTCATTTTAATATAATTATGCAGATATTTAAGGCTGGAGGTGTAAGGTATTTGTTAATTATTATTGTAACGTCACCGCTCAGTCCGCAATTAAAGCCGTTACGAGGAAGACATCTTTTATTCAAATCCCAAGATATCGCACGTTCCTTGTATTTTTCACACAGCTTTATATTGTCCTCAGGCTAATCCTACGGAGAAGTTTAATAGTACAATTATTACAGCTCTAGCATCTCTAGTAGGAGACGATCATAGATCCTGGGACAACCATCTTGCTAAGATTCAGTACGCAACGAACAGCGCTACAAATGTAGCTACTGGCTTTACTCCAAACTTTTTAGTCTTTGATAGGGAAACAATACCTTGTGGTTCCTTCTATACTCCAACTCAGAACCTCGAGGAATTGATATTTATGCCTCGTGATATTTACGCGTCTAATGCTGGTCTCCTCTCATCTATTTTTCACAAAGTTCAAACTAAACTTCACATAGCTCTCACGCTAAAAATAGCGCTCGCTATGATCTTCGCCGGTCTTTTAAAGAATTTAATGTGGGAGACACTGTTTGGCGTAAAAACCATGTTTTAAGCAATGCCGGCGCATACTTTAGTGCTAAACTTCCCCTAAGTTCATCAAGTGCAAAGTGATAGCTAAACTGTCACCACTAGTCTATGTGCTTGAAGACCCTAATGGGGTTAGAGGCAAGTGGCATATCAAAGATGTAAAATCATAAATATTCTTAACTTTTATTAACTGTTAATTTGTATATATGTATAAATATCACCATCATTCTCACCTTATTATTTTTATTTCTTTGTTTGTTTGGTGATCCAGTGTT
Source organism: Parnassius smintheus behrii (assembly GCA_036936625.1). Lineage (NCBI taxonomy): Eukaryota > Metazoa > Arthropoda > Insecta > Lepidoptera > Papilionidae > Parnassius > Parnassius smintheus. The sequence continues at coordinate 42,802,485 of JAUPFT010000022.1, forward strand.
CTTCAACACATCTTGCTTTAGGACCTCGAATTTTCGTTGGTTAATCTTCACTTTTTATTTTTATTTCAGACACATCTCGTTAGTGATGTTGCTGATCTCTGGCTTTGAGCCCTACCGCTCTGGCCGTTCTTAATCTTTACTAAGTCATAGCGACTAAAGCTTGCTTAAGATTAATTTCCTTATCTTTATCTTCACTCAGGAGCGGATGATAACTCCTTAAATAAGCCTGAATGTCCTTTCGAAATGTTTTTTTTTCCACGCAGGAGCGGATGACAACTCCTTAAATAAGCCTGAATGTCCTTTCGAAAACACACTTTTAGAGTGGTAGTCATTGAATGTGAACTCCACCCTTACCTGAATGCAGATGATGAATGTAAGAGATGGTATATCTGATTTTGCCTGGTGATGTCTGTTACTGCAAAGCTGTGTTTTTATGGTTTATTTTAGAATGTACATGTCAAAATTTTTGCTAAGTCAAAAATTTTCCAGGGTCGGGGGGAAAATGTAGTGTTATGCTACTTACATACCATTTTACACTATTTTAAATTTATTTTTCCATTCTGTTTTTGATTTTCTGCATTCATCTCAAAACTGGATATTTTGCATCACCTTTATTTCCATAGGAACCTGTAACATTTTTAAACCATAAGAACACAATAACAAATCATTTTCACGTCGTATTTTCACGTTATCAGCACTTTTTAAATCGATGTCAATGGAGTCTACCTTTTTCGGTCCTTTATTTAGTTCTCCGTAACTCTGCAATTTCGGGCTTCATGCGCGCTGTTGCGCTACTTTTTTTCCTATATCAATAATATCTCATTTTTCACTTAAATCTTGCCATTTCTCTATTACGAGCCTAAAACCAAAATTTGACATGTTTTGACATCGTTGTTTATCTGGTTGTCATGGCAATTTTTATTCAAATATCGTTACCGGCCTGATGTTTTTACTTCAAAAATACTCTTTCCTTCTTGGCTATTTACAAAAATTTGCTTTTAATTTAAATAATTTCAAATTTAATTTAAATGATTTCTCGTTCTTATCCCAGATCCGTCAAAAAGTATAAAAGCCGAACAATCGGCCAATAAAGGGTCTCACTTCAGCTTTCATACGAGAAGCACCTCCTAAAGGCCTTATCCGCACTGCCTCGGGATCTTCCAAGCCTCTGCCTTCTCCTGAAGTCGTCGCCTAGACACGCCTACGCCTCCACCTACTAGTGCCCGCGCCGTAATCTTCGGCCGCTATGCGTGCTTGCCTCAAGCGCTGCGTGTGCCTACTCCAGACGCTGCGTGGACCTACTCCAGACGCTGCATGTCTACTCCAGGCGCTGTGTGTGTCTACTCCGGGCGTTGTGTGTGCTCACTCCGTGCGCTGTGTGTGCCTACTTCAAGCGCTGCGTGTACCTGGATTAGGCGCTGTGCACCTACCATAGGTATAGCCTGTGCATACATTGTTTCAGTACTCATTTATCTTTGTTATAAACTTTTTAAAAAAAAAATTGTAATTCACTATCATTATTACAGCCCATCATCACCTTCACACCTTTTTTTATAAAAGAAACTGTAAATATCTTTACAAATTTTAAATAAATTATTTTCTTTTTGGTTGTTTCGTTGTTAGGTTAGGTTCTTTAGTTTTTATTGTCGCTTTACGACATTTTATAAAAGAAACTGTAAATATCTTTACAAATTTTAAATAAATTATTTTCTTTTTGGTTGTTTCGTTGTTAGGTTAGGTTCTTTAGTTTTTAATTGTCGCTTTACGACAAAGGATAAAAAAAAAACATGGGATATCGTATCATCGGTAAATAACCCTATATTAATTTTTTTACAGTTAAATTATTATATAAACACATTTTAAAGTTTTATTTTGCAGTTAGTTTAGTTAGGTTACCAAGATTAGGGCAGAGTTGGATTCAGACCCTCAAAAATATTGTACATGGCAAATAAAATTATACTATTTAAAAAAATTATATCACGTTTGACGTTTCATGTTTCTTTTTTCCAATATGCCGGGATTTTGGCGTCACGCGTCTAGTTTATCTATACGTTTCGTTTTTTGACGGTTTTTTTATTTCTGTTTAATTTTTGTCTAAAGAATTTAGTGTTAGTAAGATTTTGAATATTTGCACCTAATATATTTTTTATTCAATAAGTGTAAAACGAAAAGAGTACAAAAGAAAAGAATCGATCGAGCATCGGTGGACCAGAAAGGGAGCTAATTCAAATTTTATTTAAAAAAAACGCGGTACTCATTTACAATACAGAAATTCTCGATATCGTATGGTTAATATTAAAATGTAAAATCACCCAATAAATTATTATTTTACCTAATATATAATTTTACCTAAAGGTCGACTTGTATTAACAAGTGGGCCTTTAGGTAAAATTATGGTATTTTCACTTAGTATTATTACGATACTACGTACTACAAACTATGAAATAATATATTAAAAAAATCTACAATAAGGATAATTATACTACGAAATCCGGCCCTGGTTACGTAGTGTTTTGATATGACGTTTGTATTATGACAGATGCGCTACTTTTTCTTGTATAAAAAGGTTATGAGTAAAATATTTAGATGGGCCTATCCTCCCTTTTGAAATCATTGGATGAAAGCGCAAAACAGGAAAAAATGGAAACAGTTGAAGAAGGATTATAGCCGGAGCGGGGCCATGCCTTAAACAGCAACTAATTGTAATTTAGTTTTTCTTATATGTATGTAAATTGCATGGAAATATAAAGGTTATTATTATTAATATTAAGTCATCAAATTTATTATTCCACGTTGAAAACGAAATAAGGTCATACTTAACGTTTATGTCACAGCTTTGCCGATAGTTGTTGTGAAATTGAAGATCGAAGTTGTTGAATAGTGTGTTTGCTTAGAAGCCGCAAACTATCCGACTAGTTATTTTTTTATAAGGGTTGTTGTTGTTGTTTTTAAATCAGGGTAACAAATGATCATAAAGTCCACCCGATTGTTTTTTTAAATACTTTTTATAAGCCAGTGCTTGATAACAACCTCACGTGAAGGTAAGTGGTGATGCAGCCTTAGATTTTTTTTATAGGATATGGTGACAAACGAGCACACAGTCCACCTGATGGTAAGTGATTACTGCGGCCCATAGACATCTGCATCTATCCTCGATTACGAATCAAAATGCAGATGCGTTGTCACTCGTGAGGACTTAGATGGAATGCCTCGTTTCCACTAAAGAGGGTATCTGGTTGTGTACACTCACCATACGAAACACAGCAGCATTAAGTTGTTATTACACGCTGGTATTCTGTGAGAGCGTGGTCCTTCCCCGGTCGAGCCGACCCGTTCGCGCTACAACTATACTATGTACTAATATAATTGCAGCATGGCTCTACCACGTAAAAAGATGGTAAATCAATGTGAATACCTCATCTAAATCTATTCTCGATTGAGTATCAAAGAGCAGATGCGTTGTCACCCGTGAGGACTAAGACAAAATGCCTCGTATCCAGTGAAAAGGTTCTCTGGTACTTTACACTCACCATACGAAACACGGCAACAGTAAGCTGCTATTTACGCTTGTATTCTGTTAGAGCGTGGTCTTTCCCGGATCGAAGCAACCCACTCGTACTACCATCATAATATAGCTGCAGCATGGCTCTACTACTTGCTACTTTCTATCTTCTGTTTTATTTTGTCTCTTTCGCTGCTTAACTTACATGATGTATGTGCTAGTGAATTATCATACACCGCCACTGCTCGGCAAAAGATTAAATTATTAAAAAATGTTGTATAACAGTTGTGTAAGTTATCAAGAGGTCATATAAATTTATCAATAAGTAACTGTTTTTAAAAACATCATTGTTTATTATGATAAGATTCAAAATTGCTCATTCGTTGCATGCGATTTTAAAATGAATATTATGTGTATTATAACTTACAAGTAAGTCTACGCAAGTAGATCTGCATAATATGTCATATTCGTATGTCTTAAAACTTAAAGTTACCGTTACCGTACAAATGGCCGCTGCTAAATATAGGCCTCCCTATCATGGTGAGGGGGGGGGATATTTGCCATCGTTGCCACCCTTTGCAGGTGGACTGGCAACCGCAGTTGTTTTTTTTAGTTGTAGTTAGGAAGACGCTGCATCCCGTCTCCCGGTTTATTGATTTATTATTTTATAGGTTAAGGGTGACAAACACATCTACATCTATTCCTCTTTTCCAGTAAAAAGAGTATCCGGTTCTCGACACTCATCATACGAAACACAGCAGCAATAAGCAGCTATCTGACGCTGGTATTCTGTGAGAGCGTGGTCCTTCCCCGGTCGAGCCGACCCGTTCGTGCTAATACTACTAATATAGCAGCAGCATTTCTCTGCCACGTAAATATCCCTCTGCTGTTTCTTTCAACGCTCATAGAAAGATATGGATAGTGGATATTCTTACACCACCACTACACGGTGATGTCAAATTTTTTTTTAAGTTAGTAATTTCGCGGTAAAGACCTTGTGAGATCCAGTTTTAGTATCCGACATCAAGCGCCAGACATTCACTAACACTTCAACGGAATTTATTTTTTTTAATTGGATCCAATTCATCTTCATTTAGCATGGCGTATTAAATGCACGGAATTGTTGCACGATCATGTAATTTTTTTAAAAGATCCTCATTCTACTTACTACTTTTTAGATCACTTATTAGACCACAAATTTAATATGCAACGTAACTGTGGAACCCCTATTGTAATAAAGACGGTGAAGTCCTGGAATCATTACAAGCAAAGATTCTTTGTTTTATAAATTATAAATGTTACCACGCTAAATCATTGTATAGAAACTTATTTAAAAAGTTTTAAATTCACACTTTAAAAGCAAGAAGAATATACTTTGATCGAATACTATTATTCAAAATAGTTCGAAATGATTTAGATTGTAATGAACTACACAAAATATAATATATTTATATCCGTGTCCCTAGCCGTTCTTAACGAATTGGAGATGTGTACACAAATAAATTGTTTGCGTCTAAATTATGTAAAACCAATGCAGGTGAACGCGCCCCATTAAGACGTATTATGAAAGTATATAACACTTTTTTTTTTTCAAATATTGACTTATTCTCTTTATCACAATTACAATTCCGCAAGAACGTTCTAAGAAGTTTGTTAGACATTCAATAGTGTCCTAAAATATTTCACAAGACAAACTTGTTATTATTAGCAATTTTTTTGTATTCCTTTTGTCTCGTTTTGATTTTTATGTTACTGAGTTTTATTATTTATTGTTACCAATTTGATATTACTTTGTTGATAACGGTGCTGATTACATGATGACTAATATTATTAATAAATAGTTATATAAGCATTATTATGTAATTATTTGTTGTCCTGAATAAAAAGAGAAACATACTACACAACTAGGAAAAACAAACCACCGCACCGCCGAGAAATAGAAAAGTGTTTCGCCTCTAAACGAGGCATCACACGAGATATATACTTTGTGGTGACTATCTTAACTGTCGTTTTAATAAAGAAAAAATAATGGAAAAATAATATGTAAGGCATACAAACGTGCTTTTCTTTTCTTTTTGAATATCATTGTCTGATTCGCTCATTAAATTCATGCATGTTATACATTTTGATCTGACCCCATTTGTTATGCTCATATTTGTGCCAAAGTTCTTTAAACGACGAAAGATTATGTTATTTTATTTCTTTTAGTGAGAAACTGTTATTGCCTTCTTGTAATTAAACATATTATTTACTTAAGATTTGTAAGCTGTTGGTTTTGCATAACAAATAAATATATATCTTAATATATATATACATAAACACTCACGCCTGTCACCCAGACGGGTAGGCAGAAACTACGGACTTCCATTTGGCACGATCCTGACATACCTCTTTCGCCTCCTTTACATCCATATATCTACGTATACATGCTCGTCGTTTAAGGGTACTTCTAACCTGGCCCATTTTCAAAATATCGCCAATTTGGTCGATACACTTTTTTCCTGGGCGTCCCTTCCCGACTCGGCCGTTCACATCTGCCATATAAATTTGCTTTGTCACTCTTTCCTCATTCATTCTTTCTACGTGACCAAACCACCGAAGCATTCCTTTCTTAATCCTGGTCACAACATCATCTTGCATACCACATTTATCATCACCACATATATATATATATATATATATATATATATATATATATATATATATATATATATATAAATTACGTGTCACGTTGTTTGTCAGCGATGGACTTCTAAACTACTCTACCGATTTTAATAAATTTTTCACACCGTGTGCAGTTTGGTCCAACTTGAGAGATAGGATACTTTTTTTGCTCATTAGTGACCCACAATATTTTTTGGCGATTTAAAGGACATGACAGGGTCGTCGAAAAGGGCCGAACAACGTCTGCCTGAGTTTGGTCATATATATATATATATATATATATATATATATATATATATATATACCGTTCATGAGTATGCAATTACATAATAAAAATCACAATAAAAATTTTAGTATTGCACAAATGCTGCTATTCGAATTCTTTACCCACAATTTATAACCAGATAGTGCAACCAACAAGCCGTTGTATTCTATAAAATATGAATTCATCATTATACGTATGTCTCAATTTGACAAGTATTCACCAGCAGCGCCCAAATCTAAATTCGCACACTACGCCGCCAACTTCTGACGTGTTGGAACTCAATTCGCGTCGTTCACACAAGTTGGCCAAAATATTATTACGAAAAACATAAAAAGTTTAGGCGGATGTGAATAAAACAAATCCTTAAATTTAATTTTTGCGTGAGTGATATAAAACGGATTAATTTTTTTAATATAATCAAAAAAGGCAACATGTTTTCACCGTTGAAATTTCAACCAAACTTAAAACTTTTGAAGAAATTACTCTACGCGCGAGCCGTGTACAACATACGTTACTCTTCCAAATTAAGTTACTCGGACGATACCCCTGAAATACTAAAGTTCTACAGTGATACCCCATGGGATTTGGGGGATAAGTACCCGATTTTAACCGAACAAGATTATAATCGGTTCATCAGCAAGAAAGCTTTGAAGAGAGAACCAGCGCTCACTAGGCAAATAAGTAAGTTATTATTTTTCTTCTTAAACTTGTGTAAAATGACGTTAATATTGGAAATTTATATTTTATAAATTCATTGAAATTATCGTAGATATACAAGTTTTTATTAAATAAGCGTGGAAAAAAATATTGATTTTTTTCCACGATTTTATTCTATTTCATTTACTTCACGTTCATTTATCTATCTATCTATTTAACTGAATCTCTTAATGTAATTTTCACCAACTTGTGGACGACCGATTGAAACATTTCACTTGTATCAAGGACCGATGACAGTAATACTTTAGTTTCATCCTGATTTTACCCTGGTGATCTTGGTTAGGATCACCAGGATCCTGATAATAAATAATAATTGTCAGCATCATCACAGCTCATAATCAATATGTATTAAGTTTTTTTTTAACTTTTATATCATATAATTACGTAATTTTTATAATGTTCGAAGTTTTTATTATGTTTATATTTATTGTAATATTTGAAACTTCAACGAGGAAATTAAACTAAACTAAAAAATCTTTTATAGTAAAAACCACAAGCCGACATAAGAGAACAAAAAAGGGTTAAATAATTTCCTTGTAACTGTTTCAAAGCTTTAGTTATTACATGTAAGCACTAACTTTAACGAAATTATTTAATTATTTCTTCATTTATTAGTTCCTTAAAGTTGACTTTTACTTTTTAGTAAAAGTTTTATTTTTTGTATTTCCGAATGGACTAATTAAATTTATCGTATTAAAAGCTCAAGTAACAACCAGGATGTTGTCTAAATATTAACATTTATGACCTCAATCCATCCCGTCCGTCACAATCAATCCACTGCTGATCATAGACCTCCCCCATTGTCTCGTAGGGGGGATGTTTGCCTTAGTTTAGTGTAGTAAGACACTGCTGCATATCTCCTGATCTGTTTCCCCTGTCGCCTCTTACGCCACACTCGGGATGATACACGGTAAATAACTAAAATAGTTTTCCCATTTTTTTTGTTCAATATTTATTTAGGACCACGCTTGAAGTGTAACCTATTATGTAAAGAAAATTATTTAAATTAGTTTACAATTGACGGCAACATTACGTAATATACAAAAAAAAAAACACGTTAACTTACAGTTATGTTTAATACTCTATTTATACACCAAATAAAGATTATTTTGCAATCACGTAAGTGAATTGTAAATGCTTATTAATTATTTGTGAATAAAGTCCGCGTGTTTGTCACTGAACTTCTCGTAATCAGCTAGACCGATTTTGATAAAATTTTGTGTGTGATTAAGTTGATCTGATTTGTGATCTGTTTGTGATAAGTGTCGCTTTTGTCGAGATTCCAGAAATCACCCGTGCGAAGCCGGGGCGTCTCGCTGGTTTTAATATACTTATATATAATTCTTTTGTTGCGTATCTGTACTGTTCCTAAATGGCTGGACCGATTTTGATAAAATTTTGTGAGTGCAGTTAAGTTGATTTGAGAATTATTTAGATTCACAATTAGATCCAGGGTCGGTGTCGCTTTTATTGAGATTCCAGAAATCACCTCTGCGAAGTCTGGGCAGCTCATACAGAAACAGAAATAATAACAGAAACATATACTTTTTATTCAATATAGATTATAAATAATACTTATTGAATGTCAATTTTTTGTTAAATTTACAACCGGTTCGGAAAAAATCCTCTGTCCTGGGAAGAACAACAACCTGAAATCCAGATTGTAAACTGTTTTTTTTTAAGTTTCTCATCATGTGTGTTACACAATTAACAACAATTTAGAAATAGCCTGGTAGCGATCACCTCTTCCCAGAAGTTATTATCATCCATAAATTCCTTAATATTATAATAACCCGCTTTATACAAAATTTGTCAAATAAAGCTATTGAACTTCGGGGAGGTCAAATTTCGTATACGATTACGGATGTACCAAACACTGAACACCAATTTCATTCCGATTGTGCCGGCGTAAGAGAATACATCAAGCCATTTCGTACTGTGGGTATTTTTCGCGGCTCAGACTACCGCCGCGAGTAAGACTTCCGCCGCCAATGAAAAACTACAACACCAGAGGAATTTCAGCTGCGTTGACGGCCTTTTAGAAAGAAGTAAGCTCTTTTCTTGAATGTCGCTAAGTCGTATCGGTTCGGAAAAATCACCGGGGGTAAATGATTCCACAGAGGGGTCGTACAAGGAAGAATACTCACGAAATTTGCCTCTACAAATTGTTTAAATGTATGCCATATAAATGCGCAAAGCATCCCTGCCCATTACTCAGATCTACTTGACACATTTTCCTCACCATACATCCATGCTCTACTTATCTCAGAGTCCTGGCTAAAACCCTCTCTATCCTCCACGTTGTACAGTCTTCCTGGATTTGTACTTATACGTTCTGATCGCACTGGCAAAGGTGGAGGTGGCGTAGCCATTTACTTGCGATCGGAATATGCATATGATGTCATTGCAATATCACCATCAGAATATAGAGGATCTGCTGAGTACCTATTTCTAGAAGTAAAAATTAAGGGTTTGAGGGTCGTGCTCGGAGTTGTTTACTGCCCTCCTTCAACTGATTATTTTTCCCATATTGAATCGGTAATCGACTCCATCAGCACTGATAACAAACATATTATAATTATGGGAGATTTCAATACCAACTTGCTAAAGGACTCTCCCCAGAGTCGCAAACTTAAAGCCATCATAGACTCGGCAGATCTCTATATTCTACCATCTGGTCCAACTCACCACAACGTGGACACCGAAGATTCATGGTTAGACATCATTTGCACTAGTTCAGCGGATCACGTTTTATATCATGATCAACTGGCTGTTCCCGCGTTTTCTCGACATGATCTTTTGGTCATGTCGTATAAATTAAAGCCTCCCAAGCCAAAGCCAGTGATTGTGTATTTACGGAATTTCAATAAAATTGACGCCATTCGACTACACCGCGATGCTAAGAATATAGAATGGGGCCCATTGCTGGATGCAAATAATATGGAAGACAAAATTGCTCATTTGAACACCCAAATTCTCAACCTGTTCGATAGGCACGCACCAGTTCGAGCAGTCAGGTTACGCCGACCTCCTGCACCGTGGATAAGTGACGAAGTGCGTAGAGCAATGAGAAGAAGAGATCGAGCTTTTCACATTTTTAAAAAGAATCGGAACAGTACCACCTTTCAACAATATAAGCGAGCACGAAACCGCTGTAATCAGGTGGTAAGAACAGCCAAACGCCGCTACTTCCACAATAGTATTTCAAACTCCTCTTCTGCAGATATATGGAAGTTCCTTAATTCCCTGGGATTTGGAAAATCACATTCCAATTCTCTAATCCCAAATATTTCACTCAATGACTTGAATACACATTTCTCTTCTGCATCACGTCTGCATTTGACCACCAAAGCTACGACTCTCCAGGAACTTAATTCCATGCCTTTGTTATCATGTAATTCTTTCGAATTCAGTTCAGTGACTGACGATGATACTAGAAAAGCCATACTTTCAATAAAATCTTCCGCAACCGGATATGATGAGGTTAGTAGACCTATGATACTTCTCATACTCGATATTATTACTCCAGTTCTCACTCACATCATCAATTTCTCCCTCTCTACTGGTATTTTCCCTAAGTTATGGCTAAAAGCTTTTATCTTGCCTCTTGCGAAGGTACCCAATCCATCCCTACCCTCCCATTTTAGACCTATTTCTATACTGCCGTTTCTTTCCAAAGCCCTTGAATCATTGGTACACAAACAAGTCACCTCTTTCATTTCGAAATGCAACTACCTTAGTACATATCAATCTGGCTTCCGCCCGGGACATAGTACCACCACAGCGTTACTTCAAGTTACAGAAGATTTTAGAGAGGGCATGGAGAGGTCTTGTTTGACTGTTCTGGTCCTTATGGACTTTTCAAACGCATTTAACTGTGTCGATCACGACTTACTCCTTGGATTACTTTCACGCCTAAACTTCTCCCCGTCAGTACTGAACTGGTTTTCCTCTTATCTTCGCGGTCGCCAGCAGGCTGTTCGGGCTGGTCAGGATTTTTCCGACTGGTGCGATCTATATCTAGGTGTACCGCAAGGCGGCATTCTCTCTCCTCTCTTGTTTTCGTTGTTTATCAATCTTCTAACTACCCACCTTCAATGTTCTTACCACCTCTATGCTGACGATCTTCAGTTATACTCACAAGCGTCCTCGGTTGAAATTGCTACCGCTATTGCAGCTATTAATCAGGACTTACAACGCATTTCAGACTGGTCACAGCGATTTGGTATAACGGTAAATCCCAGTAAATGCCAGGCTATTATCATTGGTAGTAGTCGTTTGGTGTCACAACTTAACATACCTGATCTACCATCCATTTGCTATGAGAACTGTGTAATTCCTTTCCGCACTAGTGTCAAGGATCTGGGTTTAATAATTGACCCGACCCTTAGTTGGAGGTTACAGGTGTCCGAGATTTGTCGTAAAGTCACAGGCACACTTCGTTCCATCTATCGTCTTAAGTTCTTTCTGCCTCCTTCAACTAAGCTTCTACTCATCCAATCTCTAATTCTTCCATTATTTGACTATGCCGATGTTTGTCTTTCTAATATCTCTCAGGAGCTGCTAAGCAGGTTGGACAGGTTACTTAACAACTGTATACGATTCATCTTTGGTCTGCGCAAATACGATCACGTATCAGAATTTCGCTCCCAATTAAAGTGGTTGACTATACGCCAGCGCAGAGATTTTCGAACGCTGTCCTCTCTGTTTTCAGTTCTTAATGATTCTTCCTCACCCCTTTACCTAAAAGAAAGATTCCAATTCCGCAGTGACACTCATTCTCTCAATCTCCGGTCTTCTCACAATTTATTACTGTCTACTCCCCTCCACCATTCTGGGTTTATGTCAAATTCTTTCACATTAACTTCCATCTCCCTTTGGAACAAATTGCCTGTTGACCTGCGCATAATACCTACTAAAAACGTGTTTAAAAGAAAACTATACGAATATATCCGTAACCAACAAATTTGAGTCCACTTAATTTATATGTTTATAGTTATTTGTATATAAATTTATGGAGATATATATTTATATGTATATGTATGTATATATATGTATATATATATATATATATGTATATATGTATATATGTGTGTAAGTGCATATAATATGTATGTGTATATATATATTTTATGTATGTGTAGCATGTACATTTTGAATTGAATTGAGATCATTGAGATCATGACAACTTTACTGCCCATAACTCACTCTCTGTTCTACCCAAGGTTAGCTGGTAGAGAATGCCATATAGCATTAAGCTCGCCTTTTGTACAAAATCTTTGGTGCAATAAAGAATAAAATAAATAAAATAAAAATAAATAAATACTCCTAGTAAAACGTACAGTAGTGGACTGCCAGGAATCCAGTTGGTGTGGACGGTATCGTGAGTTTTTTCGCAATGTGCGTTTGTGAAATTTTGCAGCTGGAATTAATCCAAACAACTCCTCAGAGCACTCCACGTGGTAGATGCGACAGAAAATCCAAAAGGGATGCCACATTTTTTCACAGCACCTGAATTGAGCCAATTAGAGAGGACTCAGTCGTCGATGATGCGGCCAAGTGAAAGGAGCTGGTGATACTGGGGAGGCCAGGCCTAAAGATGGGAACAGTATTCCAAGTGTGGCCGAACCTGCACCTTGTAAAGTTGCAGTGTATAAAAATGATAAATCATTGATATACAGGAGAAACTACGTTGGTGATAGTACGCAGCCTTTTAGAACACCAACATTAATAAGCTTCAAATCGGAGCATGCACCTTGATGCTTCAATTGCAAAAATTCACACTCGTACTCATTTCACTCTTTCTCAAACAGGGAAAGGGAACAAAAATGAAGGGAAAAGGGAGCTTCGAAAGAAGCGCTTTGTGCCAAACTCAATCGAAGGCCTTCGCTATATCGAACTAATAGCCAATGCCTCTCCCTTGGACTCTACTGCCTTCGCTCATCTGAGTCAGGTAGACCAGAAGATCACCTGCTGATCAAACCCAACAAAATTGTATCGGCGGTCACTAATCAGCTGTTGATCCTCAAGGTTCCGCATTAAAAGGGCAGATTATAAGGGATTCCACTATTTTGGAGGACAAGGAGGTGGTGGTGACAGGCCTGTAGTTAGATGGTCCGAGCGGTCGCCTTTTTTAGGAATCAGGTGGACCATAGCTGTTACCCATGAATTCAGGATTACACCCTGGGACTATAATGCAATGCATTCCATGTTAGTGTCCTCAGTCATTCCGGAGATGCGAGACCGGATACTATTTTTACAAAAAGGATCTCCAGTTCTCTATACTCACCATACGAAACATAGTATTAGGTGAGAGTGTGGTCCTTCCTCGGTCGAGCCGACCCATTCGTTTCATCCACAATTCCATCATAATATAGCTGCAGCATGGCTCTACCTCGTAATAAAAATTAATAAACCTCATTGTCTGGGCTTACTATATTTTTTGAAATGTTGTATTGCTCGACGGTAATGGTCAGTAATTTTCTAAAAGTTTCGTTTTGATATCACACTATTCTCATAAATATAATTCTTTAATACATTGACATACACATAACATATGTTAATGAAATCGATTTTATAATAATAAAAACGAGTTCCTCAATAAACTTGAAGTAGTAAACACGTCTGGACGTTCACTTTTAAAGTTTTATTTAATGTAATGATACATTTGCATAAATTTGAATATAGTAGCTTTGAACTTGTAATAGCGTCGGACTTTTGATGTCATTGGTAAATTTTAAATCTCTATTTTCTTTTTATTATGAAACTGAACTAATAAACGAACATACAGCCTATCTGTTGGTAAGTGGTTAATGCAATGCCTTTTTGTTTGTTTTTATACTGGCTCTCTATACCCATCAGACCGAAAGCCGGCTGTGCAGGCACTGCTTTATGGCAGTAAAATTAGGTAAGAGGGTCCCTAGAGGACCTAGATGTACCTAGGCGAAAAGTGAACGCTACCACATAGTAAACTAACTGAAAGTTATCAAATTCATAGGGAGACTAATAGAGCTCCACTTTCATATAGAAGGAAACGTCACAAATGAGCACTCAAGTTCACTTACTGGTTCGTGATGCTGTAGCGTCTATAGTATCATTCATCTCCGACTAATAATGAAAATGAATAATGTTGGCCCCACTGAGGACCAAGATGGCATGCTAAGCATCACGCTATTATACTGTGCTTTTACAATACGCTATGAGCCACGCTACAGCTCTAATAGAGAACTGTGGCCTATAGACATTTATATCTATACTTGATTAAGAATCAAAATGCAGATGCGTTGTCAACCCTTTTTTTTATTATTTTTTTTGCGGATGGAATATCATCTAATGACGCCATTCGCTCTGAGTGGAGCGTAAGGGAGTGTCAGACTTTTACTGACTAAAAACCATCCGTGTTCCTTCAGTGCCCTTACGTTCCGGAGCCGCGGCATCTCTTTCGAACAGCCCGCAGCCCCGGCAGGCGTCGGCCCTTGCGGGCCCCGTCACGCTGCTGACAGCTCTTTGAGGCGCGCATGGAACAAAACGCGCCGTCGACACGGCCTGTCGTCGTTAGACGGAAGGACGGTGAGCTACCCATTGCTCGCCGTCCACAGGCCCGCGCCTACGGTGGCCGGGGGCCACGACGTAGCCCCCGACGCCCGGGGCGTCTCCCGCGACGGCCGGGGAGGAAAGCTGCTGCTCTCTCCTTCTTCCGCTCCACCACCTCCTTCGCTAGCATCACTGCTTCGCAGAAGGTGGTGACGGCATCCCATTCCGTCTCGCTCCGGACCATGGCTTCGACCAGGGCTGGACGCGAGAGGTCGCCGCCGCCTATCGCCGCTACAAGGACACGTCGGTGCTCCACCCAAGCAGGGCACACCTCCACGGTGTGTTCCACCGTGTCCTCCGGTCCATCCTCGCAGTGGGAGCACCCGGGCGTTTCCTCCCGCCCGATTCGGTGCAGGAACCTCCCGAACACACCGTGTCCGGTGAGGACCTGCATCAGGCGGAAGGTGAGGATGCCGTGGCGTCTCTCAAGCCACTCCTCAAAGAGGGGTCTTATCGCCGCTATAGTGGCGTGCCCAGCACGGGGTTGCGACAGTCGCTCTCTCCATGTCGCCATGAAATCGTGCCGGAAGTCTGTCCGCTGCGCGACAACTTGCCGCGGCAGCGGGGTTTCCCCCCGGCATAGTGCCTCCGCGCGCCATTCGTGCAGGTGCGCGAGGCCTATCGCCTCCAGATCCCATGGCGGCAATCCGGCAAGGAGGCTCGCCGCCTCGCAGGAGATCGTGCGGTAGCCGCGAACCATTTTCACGGCAACCACCTTTTGGGGCGCGTTCAGGTGGTGGACGGCAAGCCGCGCCAAACCACGCGCCCACACCGGGGCCCCGTAAAGGGCCATGGACCGCACGATCCCCGCGTAGAGCCTCCGGCAGGAGGCGTTTGGCCCCCCCAGGTTCGGCAGGAGCCGCCTGAAGGCAGCCCCAGTCCGTTCCAGTTTAGGAGCCAAACGTCGGAAGTGCTCAACGAAGTTCCATCGGCTGTCGAGGACGAGTCCTAGGTACTTCAGCGTCGACTCGACGCCGATGGATACCCCTCCTACCATCACTGAGGATCCCGGTGGTGGCCTGTTCCGAGGACCATGGAAGTGCATGGCCTCGGACTTGTGCAGAGCCACCTCGAGACCCAGTTGCCGAATCCTCTCAACGACTATCGCAACCCCGCGTGTCATAGTTTCCGCCGCCGCCTCGTACGACCCCCCTTGTGTCAGTACCAGCGTGTCGTCAGCGTAGCAAACTACACTGACGCCGGTAGGGAGGTCGGCGCGCAGCACCCAGTCGTAACGGATGTTCCACAGAGGTGGCCCCAGAACCGAACCCTGTGGGACACCGCACGACATCTCTCGCCGGTTCCACTCGCCGTTGCGACCGGGGTAGATGACGGCCCTGTCCGTCAAATAGTCCCCGACTATACGACGGAGATAGGTCAGCACCCGATGATACCGAAGTGCCTTCCTAATGCAGCTCCGGGACACCGCCAAGACAACCCCCCCTCTGGCCACTGCATCCCCCGTCGTGAGGGCTCTCACGCGCATGATGGCGTCCACCGTAGAGCGCCTCTTGCGGAAACCAAACTGGTGTTCCGCAAGATCCGGCCCCGTCCCCGCAAGGTGCTCGGCGAGGCGGTTTGCAATGACTCTTTTAAAGAGCTTGCCCACCTCGTCGAGCAGCACCACGGGCCGGTATGCGGACGGAGAGTCCGCAGGGCGCCCCGGCTTCCGCGTTGTCAACCCTGAAGACAATTCTGTGAGAGCGTGGTCCTTCCCCGGTCTAATCGATCTATCCTTCCATCTTAGTCCTCAGGGTTGACACCCTGAGGACTAAGACGGAATGCCTTGTTTCTAGTTAAAAGGTCTCCGGTTCTCTACTCAACTTACGTACCACAGTAGCATTAAGCAACTATTTTACGCTTGTTCTTTTATAGCCCCAAGGTGACATACCAGGCGGTCCCATAATGAACTGGCCTGATATAGTTCAACGCGACATGTCATGTGATGTTGTGTGTGTGTGATGACATGACATGTTGTGTTGCATTAAATAGTACGTTTTTCGTGCACTTAATATAAGAAACATGCATCGACATGAAATGCCTTAGTTTAACAGGTTTTTGGATCTTTGTGGCGAAAATCCAAAGACTGTGATCGACTGGTGATGAAACTATGATCTTGTATTATGATCAACAAAGCAAGCGCGAGTCAATGGAATGGCGTTATAAGGGTGAAAAGCCCCCTAGAAAGGCAAAGGTGCAACAATCGACTAAAAAACTGATGTGCACAATATTTTGGGATTTTCAAGGCATTTTGATGGTGGATTTTAAAGAACGTAATACAGTCGTGAACGGCGAATATTATGCTTCTTTAATATACAAATTACGAGACAAGATAAAGGAAAAACGAAGAGGCAAGCTGTCTAAAGGTGTCCTGTTGCTCCATGACAACGCCCCTGTTCATACCGCTGGTGTTTCGAAGGATGCAGTTCGTCAATGCGGGTTCACAGAAGTTCAACATCCACCTTACAGTCCAGACATGGCCCCGTCCGACTATTATTTATTTCCAAATTTAAAGCGGGACTTAAGAGGAAGAAAATTTTCAAGCGATGAAGAGTTGCAGGCAGCCGTCTTCAGTCATTTTGAGGTTAAAAAATGTGATTTTTTTTATAAAGGTTTAGAGATGTTGATTCACTTATGTCAGAAGTGTGTTAGTATTCATGGTGATTATATTGAAAAATAAAATTGGTTTCGTTTCATTTCCTTCATTGGTTCATAGTTAGGCCTATTCATTATGGGACCGCCTACGTACGTGCACACAGTCCACCTGATTGGTAAGAGGATGCTGTGGCCAATAATCTACATTGATCCTTTATAAAGAATAAAAATGCAGATGCATTGTTACTCTTTAGGACTAAAATGGAACGCTTTGTTTTCAGTTAAGATGATCTCTGGTTCTCTACTCTAACCATATACTCTAACCATATTATAAGTAAATTATTGTAATTCAGCCAGTTAATTATAGTTTCAATCGTAGTGTTTATATCATTATCATAAAAATCTTTATTTAAGAGCTGTAGTGTCGTCGGCAAATAATACCATTGGATGATGGATTTGACGTGGGAGGTCAAAAATAATAGAATATATATATATATATATATATATATATATATATATATATATATATATATATATATATATATATATATATATATATACATATATATATACATACATACATAAACACTCACGCCTGTCACCCAGAGGGGTAGGCAGAGACTACGGACTTCCATTTGGCACGATCCTGACACACCTCTTTCGCCTCCTTCACATCCATATATCTACGCATACATGCTCGTCGGTTAAGGGTACTTCTAACGTGGCCCATTTTCAAAATATCGCCAATTTGGTCGATAAACTTTTTCCTAGGGCGTCCCTTCCCGACTCGGCCGTTCACATCTGCCATATAAATTTGCTTTGTCACTCTTTCCTCATTCATTCTTTCCACATGACCAAACCACCGAAGCATTCCTTTCTTAATCCTGGTCACAACATCATCTTGCATACCACATTTATCCCTTATCACGCAATTTCTCACCCTGTCATTCAGATTCAACCCTAGCATATTCCTTAAAGACCGCATTTCTACAGCATTTATTCTACTTTCGTGCTTCTTCTGCCACACCCAGCTTTCACTACCATACATTAAAGTAGGGACTAACACAGAATTATGAATCACCATACGTGCCTGTTTTGACACATTCTGGTTCTCCATAATAGAGTGTAGTGCCCCATTCACTCTATTCCCTGCATTTACTCGTCGTTCTATATCCCTATCATATCTACCATCCCTGCTAAATACACATCCCAAATACACAAACTCATCCACTTGCTCAATTAACTCTCCTTCTATTCTTATTTCACATACCGTTTTGCTTTCTTCTCTTTCAAAAACCATCACTTTCGTCTTACATGTGTTCACTTTCATTCCCCTTTCTTTTAATTCCCAGTTCATTAATGTAACCATCATTTGCAATTCAGACGCCGATGACGCAAATATGACTTGATCATCGGCATACAAAAGGCATTTGACGGTTAACTCGCCCATTCTTAAACCACATTCTTCATCTTTCAAAGTTTGCAAACACCGGTCCATAAATAGGTTGAACAGCCAAGGGGAAGCTACACAGCCCTGTCTGACACCTTTTTGGATGCCAAACCAGTCCGAGTAGACCCCATTGATCCTGACACAAGCACTAGAGTCCCTATAAAGGTCCCTATATATATATATATATATATATATATATATATATATATATATATATATATATATAGGGACTAATAGGGAAATATATATATATATATATATATATATATATATATATATATATATATATATGGTAACTTTCCAGGTGTAACACAGCACAATTGAGCTGCTATTTTACGCTGGTATTTTCTGAGAGCGTGGTCCTGCCCCATGTATACACCTGCAGTATGGCTATACCACGTTATTAATTTAGTTGCTAAAATTCTCAAAGTTTTTATACAAATCAGTTACAAATACTACAAGAAAACTCACTGCATTGCTGCGAAGCGAGTTCTTTCCTGAGAAAAGATAATAGGGGGCAATAAAGCTATAAGAATAATAAGAATATTTTGGAGCAAGACAAGTTGTGAAAATGTCAAGGTCAAACTATATGAGGCGTTCGCTTTGTAACATTTTGAGAACTTGCTTATTTGATTAAGTTACAATTCAGGAATATAACATAAGACCAGTTGATAAATGTACAACACGTTTTTGATAAAAATTGCATATCGATAATCTATATTAATTAATTAAATAAGTAAGAAGGAAACTCCTGTACTTTTTATAGTCGCTACATTTGATTTGCAGAATATGATCTTTAATCTTTCATACATATTGGCGTTGCTTCTGCCTACCGTACCGGGGATTTTAAATCGGGTAAAAGATTTTTGACTTCGCTTCTAAAGGTAAGCTAACTATAAATCTTCCGTCAGTATCGCGATAAGTAGTTTTCATTTCATTTCATTTCATTTATTCAAGCAACCAAGGCTCATATTTTGTTAGTATTATTTATAAAATTAAACTTATAGCTATGTTAGTAAGCATAATATTATTATTACATATAATTATGTGAAGTATTAAAAAAAAATACATTTATATTTATATGTGCCATTTTCTCACCAATCCACCCGATATGGCGCTACAATGGCACATGTATAGGCAATCCAGCCTGCTAGCAATCACTTTCAGGATACTATTGTTACTCCCCCGCACCCTGCGCACCAGAGACGCGCATCTCTTGCGCATGGTCGCGTAAAAACAGTCCACTCGCGCTTCCGCGAACATCCCTGATGCACTACAGAAGCGAGGCAGTCCCAGCAGCACCCTAAATGCGTTGTTATATTGTACTCGGAGGGCGTTGTAAGCCTTTTGAGTATATCTAGCCCACAGGCTGCACGTGTAAAATGACGTGCAGTAAGCTCTAAATAGGGCTATTTTAACTTCCCTTGAACAGCGTGCAAACCTGCGAGCTATCATGTTCGCTCTTACTGACAACGCCCTCCGTTCCCTCTCAATGTCATCATCATCCCTGAGACGAGGGGTCAGAACATGGCCAAGATATTTATACCTAAACGCTCTTTGTAAAATATTACCATTAATTGAAATAGATGGTACTAAGTCATGTTTCTTACTCCCGGTCTCAAAGACCATGACGTGGCTCTTTTTTACATTATAATTCAGACCATGTGTGAGGGCGAAAGCTTCACAAATCTTCACCAGTCTTCGTAGGCCGCATATAGATGCACTCAACAACACCATATCATCTGCGTAACTGATGTTGTTGACGCAGACATCGTCTATGTGACAGCCGACTCTGATGCTGTTGAGTTCACCTATCAGCTCATTCACATACAGGTTGAAGAGCGTGGGTGAACTCAAACCCCCCTGTCTCACCCCGCACTCCAAACTGTACGATCTAGATAGGGCACCTTCCCATCTCACATTATTGACCTGGTTCCCGTACCAATACTTGAAAATACTTATGAGTTCCAAAGGTAGTTGGATCTTCTCCAGTTTATCCCACAGTAAGTCGTAGGACACAAGGTCAAAAGCCTTTGACAGGTCTAAGAAACAAGCGAAGACTGGCGTTTTGCGTGCCGTGTGGTAAGTGACAGTGTGCTGACACAACACCGCGCTTTCTGTAGACAATTTCGGTCTGAACCCAAATTGACTGTCGTATGGTTTTATGTATTTATTTAATTGCGAATTAAGCACACTATCAAACACTTTTGAAATGACAGTTGCTAACGATATAGGTCTATAGTTGTTTTTATCCGCGAGATCGCCTGTTTTATTCTTCACTATAGGCACTACAACCGTACGTATCATGTCATGGGGCATGTATCCATGTCCTAGGCAGAGATTAAATAATAAATAAAGTACCCTAGGTAGGTGCGGGCCAGCAAACTTGAGATGTTCGATACTGAGCCCATCGTGGCCAGGGGATTTACCTCTAGACATAGATTTAACTACCTGATCTATTTCTTTAATTGTAAAAGTTATTTTCTTTTCTTTGTTATACACCGTATTTAGTAACGAGCGTGAAGCCCCAAGAGGAGATTTAACTGCAAAATGATCTACGAATAAGTTGGCAATTTTTTCAGGCTCACTTACACCACTAATGCTCACGGGTAGGCCCGGTTTACATTGTAACCTATTGGTATGTTTCCAAAAAGAGCGAAAATCATTTTTCGAATGATGTGAAGCTAGAATATCCATCCTAACTTGATTTTCGTGATCTTGACACCACTTTAAGCGAGATTTGAATATTTTTCTAGCTTCACACATTTCCTCATATATGGTACCGGAAGTAGGTTTACCATGCCACTCCCACAGGTGGAACTTTAACCTGGCCCTTCGATGTGCTTCCGCAACATGCCTGTTCCAGCCCACAACCACCTTATTTTTCGATTTTTTACAGTTACGTCCTACTACGGAGGACGCCTTTAGAGCCGTTACAATATTTTTATACAAATTATCAATAACAATTCTATGACTAATATCAGAACACATGTTATCGCTACATTTATGCAATCCATTTGGGTAGTCAATGAGCCGTAACTTTTTATGACATTCATTCCGATATATGTTTATTTGTTCAGGCGTCCTCTCCCCCCAAAAAACTAGATTCTTACTAATACAGTTAGGTAATTTTACAGGCGAAACGATGTTTAAATTACATTCTATTACAAGTGGGTTGTGGTCTGACCAAAACACATCATAAATAACATAGACATTTTGTATGGACTTTATCGCCGCTTTAGTCACCAGACAGTGATCGAGCCACCTCTTCGACCCATGGACATCACTAACAAATGTATACGTATTAGATGATATACCTAACATATCAATATCAATGCAAGACCACTTTTGATCAATACAAAAGCTCGATAATTCGTTATAAAATCGTTCATAGGGATGAGCATTAAAGTCCCCCAGTATATACACACAGTCTATGCTACAGCTGTCTACAATGGCACTCACCGAACTAAGTAAATCCGTAAAAACCACCATGTTGACTGCCTCGTCTGTTGGCATGTACACGCACATCACTAAAAATGACCTATGTATTAATGATGTTTTCGCATAAAACTCTTTACATTTTATTTTCTCTTCTGTGTATAGAGGTTTAAGTTTTGTATCCGACTCAAGTTCCCAAACCTTCTTGAGTATGTCATCGTCTTCATTATGCAAATAGAACCTTGAATTAGGTATGATTTGATTGTGACTGAATATTTATACCTCCTGACAGTACCCAACCCAATGCCGTGGATTGAGATACTGTTAAGCCACAAGGTTCCTTGTTTACTCCTTCTCGCAAAATTTGAAAATAGACTATAAAGGTCTATTTCCAATAAGAGATCTATTTCATTTCATGTTCCCTGGATCTGCTAACTCCGTTTCATCAATATCTAGCCAATCCACTGGAGGGACTTCCTTAACTAGTAAAAAAGCCATGATTAGTTTTAAGACTAGATCCTGGAGCATATTTTCAGAGTAACCATTGCTCTGGAAACTATATTATGATTTCCGTCTATTTCTGAAATACCTACTTTAATAGGAGTTTTCTTGAGTCCGTTAGTAAATACTGCGCAGTAGCTTCCGTCACGAACGATGCTTGTGAACCCTAATCCAAGAGCACTCTCAAGACATAATTATTTTCATTTCTTTACTTTGCTTAAACTAATGCACTGGCCAGTAATACTTGATCGTATATTCTATCTCAAGAGAAACAAGTGACAACTTCGTCTTGTAACCTGATCGCACTAGATGGTCCTGCATTTGAATTCCCTGTTTCTGTGTGACTGTTATCCACGGTGGTTAGTATGGTAGTAATATGAGAATGTAACAAAGTGTGAAGTCGTTTCCTACATTTAAGACATTTAACCAAATTTTTGCAATACTTTGCCGATTGATTACTACCTAAACAACTATAACATAATTGACAGTCCCGGACAAAATCAAAACATGCTTCAATACTTTCATCGCCAAACTTTTTACATTAACGTATATTATGTTCTTACGTACGAGCCGTGGTAGCTCAGATGGTTAGCGCTCACTATAAATTTCACAGTACACGAGCAAACCGGGTTCGATCCCCACCGGCACCAATGAAATTGTTAATTGCAATTTTAAGTGCTGATTTACCACGTGCTCGGCGGTGAAGGAAAACATCGTGAGGAAACCTGCATGTCTGAGATATAAGAAAAAAAAATTCGAAGACATGTGAAGTTCGCCAACACGCATTGGGGCAGCGTGGCGGACACTTACTTGCCCTAAAACCTTCTCAGAAATGAGGGGAGGCCTGTGCCCAGCAGTGGGACGTATATAGGCTGTAACTTTACTTTTATATTATGTTCTTCCGAACAAATTTGACATTTTACAATAAGCGCATGTAATACTTTAGGTCTTATTACATTAGGTCTTCATACATTAGATGTTTTTGATTTTGTGGACTCTATGCCTCCAAACTTAAAAACAAGTAAGTATACTTTTTTAAATTCACTGAATGTGGACAAAGTATCCGAACAACTATTATTATTACTTGCAAATTCCCATTGCATTCTAGTTTCTGAATCAGGTTGAGTGACAACACTTAAGTTAAAAAGACAAACCAAACAGTCGCGTGTAGTATCAACAAAAGTTTTTAAACATTGAGCTGACTCTTATGTAGCATATTTATGACTAAATTACATTTTCAAAATATTTTTGTTAAGTATTTCTTATTGTCATAACGAGACTTCAGTGCATTCCATGTGTTTTCATAATTTTGTTTCGATATTGGAATTTGCCTCAATAATTGTTCCACCTGTCCACTTATATATCCCTTAAGATCATGCATTTTGCACATTATCCAAAGTTTCACAGTTATGCACTAGGGAAGTAGAAAATCTAAAATAATTTTACTTAGTAAATATAACCTAATAATTGTTTATCTCAAGGTATATTTCCTACGTTTCGAAAAAAATATATGGTATTTCCAATTTACAAGGCAGGTAAACGAGACTGTGTCAATAACTACAGGCCTATATCGATACTTCCATCCATCTCTAAGCTTATGGAACGCATAATCAATAAAAGACTAGTCAAATATATAGAAATAAATAACTTTATTTCTAAAAGCCAGTTTGGTTTTAGACCCGATAAATCAACTAGTGATGCAGTCCATGAGGTTACTGACTATATAGTAGGTAATCTGGATAAGGGCAAGAAAACTATTGGTATATTTTTGGATCTTGCCAAGGCTTTTGACACAGTCTCCATTCCTTTATTATTACATAAGCTTGAATCTCTTGGAATACGTGTGGTGGATATTGGCGTTTGGCCTTCAACCACCAAACTGCTGGTTCAAATGTATTAAATAATGTTATGCGGTGTGGCTATTAATTTAAATAGAATAGTGGACTGTATATGAGCGCGGTGCGAGCGGTGAATGGAATTTAATTTATTCGTGATACTGCAAATCCCCTGAATTCGGGATATAGGAAGGACGTGAAGGAATGCATGTGCACCCACCTGGACTTCCGCTGATCTGCCTCGTGTCTCGATGGCTGCCGGCTGTCTTCACACTTATCAACTTCACAGATAATCACGAAATATAGCGTTATTGCAAATGTCTATACTTTTTACTATATGCTTGTATAATTCAATATCCAAATTACACAAGGGCGGGAGCGATGATGCGAGATATAAGCGGTGCGGTTGGTTGCGTGTCTTCTCAACTTGTGTGAGCCCGTTAACACACGAATGCACATGCTGGGCATAAAGCGGTAGATAGGAAACCGGAAATGGGCTTTGCAGTAATCTTATTGGATAATAATTAACGAATCCCTTATAAGCATTAAGCGATAGTGCAAAGTGGCGCGAACACCCCCCCGGCCTTGAGGTATCCTCAACTAGCAAATAAAGTATAAAAATATAGATATATATATAGATAAATACTTATATAGTAGCGAAATGAAGCGACGTTATGACCTAAGAATTAAACTAAATATATAAACGATAATGTAAAATTAACTATATTAATCACTGTGTTGGTAAAGGACACAGTTTGATAAGAGGGCGTTTTAAAGTGGAATTCTTAAGTTTAACTTGCGCAACGCGTACCACACCATCCTTACCGGGAAACAATTCGGTGACAACGCCTAGAGGCCACTGAAGCGGTGGAGTATTATCCACGTCTATTAGAACAATCGTCCCTACAGAAATGGCAGTAGAGTTCTTATTCCACTTCACTCTACTCTGTAATGTATGTAAGTATTCGAATCTGAAGCGTTTCCAAAAGGACTGAACTAAATAATCTATTAAAGAAAAGCATGATAACAGATTAATACGTTCCTTGCTTAAATCTGCAGCTGGTAAGCATTCAAGTGGTTTTAAATTTAGAAAATGTGCGGGTGTAAGAGCGGTAGGTTCCGATGGATCACTGCTTAATACATAAAGCGGGCGAGAATTTAAGATACACTCGATCTGACAAAGAGTAGTAAGCATTTCTTCATACGTGAGGATTTGTTTACCTATTACGCGAAACAAATGGGTTTTTACAACCTTAATATTGGACTCCCACAAACCCCCGAAATGTGGAGCGCTTGGAGGGTTGAGTTTCCAAACAATGCGATTATCAGTGAGCACCTGACTGAATGCCTTATAATATTCTTTTGATTTTAAAAATTCATGTAATTCATGTAAATATGAACGCGAGGCGACAAAATTAGTACCGTTATCGCTGTATATAAATCGACACGGACCTCTACGAGAGATAAATCTCTTAAAAGCGTCTAAAAAACCCGCCGAACTTAGATCAAACGCTAATTCTAAATGCACTGCCTTAGTAACGAGGCATATAAATAAACATAAATAAGCCTTCTGGCTTCGTATACCACGTTTACGCGTCAATGTGATATAAAGTGGGCCCGAAAAATCCACACCTGTGTGTGTAAACGCATTACACTGCTCTAGGCGGCAAGCAGGCAAGGCAGACATCATGGGGTAAATAGGTTTGGGTTTATGTCGAAAACAAATGTTACACCTATGAATGCGGTATCTCACTACACGGCGAGCTGATAATATCCAATATTTCTCCCGTAATGCAGCAAGTAAATACTGAGGACCAGCGTGGAAATGTTTATAGTGATTATAATCAATTATAAGATCAAAAATATGCCCCTTTTTTGGTAGCAATATTGGATGCTTTTGGGAATCCGATAAAGACGAATAATCTAACCGACCACCTACTCGAAGTACATCGTCCGTGATAAATGGCGATAACCTTCGTAATGTTGATGAACATAGTTGTCCTTTTTTAATATTTTTTATATCTTCGGCGAAAGCGATGCCTTGCATAATTTTAATAACTGTGATTTCAGAAATCTCTATGTCGGATGCGGTTATAATTTTATTTATGCGCGGTAATTTGTTTAAAAACCTTAAAACGTAAACAACGGATCGTAAATACTTATTCCAATTAGAAAATTTTAAGCTTAACGAGATAAATGGGTTTTCTTCCATGTCACTGACTCCAAGCGACACAGTCTTTTCTTCTGGTAAACTGACATGAGTTAATGCGAACCTTTGTACAGGCCATTCTTTACACGGCAAGGAAACCCACGAAGGCCCATGTAACCAAAGGTCACAATTTAAAATTTGTGAGGGTAACAGTCCACGCGAAATATGATCTGCAGGATTTTCCGAGCCGGCGATGTGGTAAAAGTTATCCGGTAATAAATAGGACTGTATTTGGGAAAAACGGTTAGCAACAAAGGTGTTGAACTTATGCGGTGAAGAACACGCCCAACAGAACGCAACTTCCAAATCTGAAAACGCATAAATGTTGTCGATCGGATGCCTCAATGACAACGAATCGTAAACGGTGCGTACTAACTTAGCGAGCAAAACTAAGGCACACAACTCAAGCCTGGCTAAAGTTATAACCTTTAATGGGGACACCCGAGATTTAGAACATAGGAGCGTTATAATTGGAGGATTATTTCCGTTAACAACATGCGAATAGATGACACACCCGTAAGCTTTTTCACTAGCGTCGGCGAAGGCTAGTAGTGACATATGGGATTTTTCATTTACGCCGATATGACGTGGAATCTGTAAATGTGAGATTAAAGGTAACTTTGATATATATCGCTGCCATGTATTGACAATATTAGTGGGTGGAGTCTCATCCCAGTTAAGTTTAAGAACCCACAAGGCTTTAATTAATAATTTGGCGTAAAGTATTACTGGACCGACAAGTCCTAAAACATCGTACAAGCGAGCGGTTGCGGAGAGGATAGCGCGTTTGGTACAAGTGACCGGTGGCGGCGAAACAAGAAAGGAAAACTTATCGGTAGTGGGATACCAACGAAGGCCTAAAATTTTTAAAATGTCATTATCATCAAATGATACCGAGTCTTGTTGACGATGTGACGCTGGTATATGTTGTAAAAGCTCCTTGCAGTTACTTGTCCACTTAACCAAATCGAATCCACCTCGGCGAAACATTTGGATAAGTTGAGTGGCGGTGTTGACTGCGTTGTTAACGCAAGGCGCGGAGGAAACGAGGTCATCCATATAAATATCCCTTTCCACCACAGAAGTAGCAAGGGGATAGGACTCCCTTTCGTCAGCGGCTAACTGGCGTAAAGTGCGAAGTGCGAGGAAAGGGGAAGAGCGTAATCCGAATGTGACGCGATTAAATTCATATGTTCGTATAGTTTCTTCTGTAGAAAACCAATATAAAATGCGTTGAAAAGCGCGATGGGATTTTTGGACTTCGATACACAAGTACATTTGCCTAACATCTGCAAAGAAAGCGATGCGATAAACTCTAACGTTTAATAAAATATTAAAAATGTCTGTTTGTAAATTTTGCCCGGTGTGCAAAATCTCATTCAAAGAAATATCGTTATCCGACTTAGCACTAGCGTCTAAAACGATGTGCAACTTCGTTGTACTTTTATCATTCCGTACGACAGGGTGATGCGGCAAATAAGAAGAAGGCTGTATACAATCATTATCAGAAACAGCGGATAAAATACCCTTATTAATGTATTCCCTTATAACAACATTATATTGATCGCGAAGATCGGGATATTTGTTAAAGCGTTTTTCCAAAAGTAAGAAGCGTTTTTTTGCATTCATTAAAGAGTCACCCAATATGTCGGGCCTTTTCTTAAATGGCAGGGCGACCACATACCGTCCGTCGTTTTGGCGGTAAGTAGTAGAAGTATAAATGTCTTCACATTCCTGCTCATCACGGCTCAAATATATTTTTTGCGGAAGTTCTTCAATTTTCCAAAATTTTTCCATTATATCATTAAGACAATTTTGATTTAAATTTGTATCGTAAGGACAGGAAATAAATGAACGCGGGGAATGATGTGATATAGCGACTTCAGCATCACCCATAATAATATATCCGAGTGATATCTACGTGGTAGAGCCATGCTGCAGTTATATTAGTAGTATAATTGTAGCACGAATGGGTCGGCTCGACCGGGGAAGGACCACGCTCTCACAGAATACCAGCGTGAAATAGTAGCTTAATGCTGCTGTATTTCGTATGGTGAGTGTAGAGAACCGGAGACCCTTTTTACTGGAAATGAGGCATTCCATCTCAGTCCTACGGGTAACAACGCATCTGCATTTTGATTTGTAATGGAAGATAGATGTAGATGTCTATGGGCCGCAGCAACCACTTACCATCAGGTGGACTGTGTGCTCGTTTGTCAGCCTATTCTATAAAAAAAAAAAAAAAAAGTGATGTTTCTATGGCACTAGGCCATTGCGAATGAATTAAGTTTTCAGGCGACAAAAGTTTTATGTAGGTATTAACCTCCAATAAAATATCTATAGACCCAGGTTGATAAAACTGACTCCTAAAATCTTTTGGGACACACCACCGATCCCGTGTACTTCGGTAAAACGATTTATTCGAAACGGAAAGAAATAAGCGTTTACAACAATCCTTCGTAATATAGTCGCTTTGGGATCCGGGGTCAACTAAACACCGAATAAAATGTTCATTGTCGTATTTATCTACGACCTTTATTTTTGCAGTCCCCAATAAAGTAGTATAGCGTGGGAGAGTACTATAATCGCGAGAAATATTACATGAAGAGGTAAGTGTTTTTTAATTTTTCTCCGTATTCGAATTGTGAGCGACAGAAGAATTTACCTTATTATCGGTAACTGCGCGGTAATTAATCGAATGCGAGCTGTCTGCATTAGCGTTACGCGTCTGCACAACCTCTGAGTGTAACGTATTGCTACTACAAAAAGCAGTCTTAGAGCCATTCTGATTCGGGTCAGAATGAATTAAAGAATGGTGGCGCCGCGCGCAGTATATACACTTACGCTTCGATTTACAAAAAGAAGTCGAGTGTTTATTACTTAAACAATTAATACAACAATTGTTTTGTTTAATAATATCGTAACGTTGTTGTGTATTTAATTTTAAAAAGCGTGGACAAACATACAAGTGTTCATGATCACTTGATTAACAAAAGATAGATGAATGCGAAGGATCTGTATTAATAAATGTTTTACTAAATTTATTTGAAAGTGATTTGTTTCGATTATTATTGGATGTAGATAAAGTATGCGAATTATTAAATGTATGGCATATAGCCCTATTCTGTTCGTATAAAAATTGTACTAAAGAGGCGTAGTTTGGTATGCTAATTGTGCGACAAGACATTTCAAATGACTTAACAGTGTCATGATCTAATTTTCTAAGTGCAATATTTAAAAACAAAAAATCAGCTAAGTCCTCAATTTTTAATTGCTTTAGAGTATTAATTGAAGCATCAAATTTGTCCATAAATTTATGATAACCTCCTGTTGTGTTTGCGTTCACCTGTGTTAAATCCAATAGTTGGTTAATATACGTAGATGCGAGTGTGCGTTCGTCATTATATCTTCTTATAAGCGCATTCCAAATAATGGAATAATTTTCTACGGTAGGGGCTAACCCGGCACAAATTGATAACGCCCTGTCACTCAATTTGTTAACCAAATAATAAACACGTTCGGCATCAGTTAATTGTAAATTGTCGTGAATTAATGTCTTAAATTGTTGATAAAACATGGACCACTGGCGTATGTCTCCGTTAAATGACATTAATTCAATTGGCGGAAGTGGAGTTTTTAATTTAGTAGTAAATCTATTTTATAACGTAACAGTGGAAGGCGATGTGGATATTTTCGTAATTTGGCACTTAATACGACTATATAAATCTTCAAATGAGTTCCAAGCCTCGTAATGAACGTCTGCAATAGGGTTTAATTTTAAATTTTTAGTATTATAATTATCCAGAACTTCTTGAAACTCACTACGTAATTGTTCTATATTCGAAGCGATGCTAAGAAATAAATTCTGCTCGTCCAAGGAATTAAATGCGCCCTTTGAGGTCTCGTAAATTTTTTGTAATCGTTCGTAAATATAATTACGTTTAGCGATAATAATTTTTAAACTAACTTCTTCATCCGAAACCAGTTTCGATTCTTTGCTTCTCGTCGTCATTTTCAACAAACAAATGCGGACTAAAATTATTGCGATAAGTGACGGTAGAATTAGTTAACTGGGGAACGAAGCAATCTCGCGTTACTAGAAAGATGGCGGTTAATCAACAAGAAAAATATCATTAATGGAATAATGAAGCGGTGTGGTATGCGTTACAAAGGTATTATAATACGTGTAATAAGCGATGCGGGACAAATAAATATTGTAGTTAGTATAATTAGGACTACAATTTATTATGATTTAATAATATATACGTATATAATTTTTTTGTAATATAAAAAAAATGAATTTACTTCTCCGGGCCTAAAGGTTAATTTAATCCCGAAGTGACCAAAAAATATATTGTGGATATTGGCGTTTGGCCTTCAACCACCAAACTGCTGGTTCAAATGTATTAAATAATGTTATGCGGTGCGGCTATTAATTTATATAGAATAGTGGACTGTATATGAGCGTGGTGCGAGCGGTGAATGGAATTTAATTTATTCGTGATACTGCAAATCCCCTGAATTCGGGATATAGGAAGGACGTGAAGGAATGCATGTGCACCCACCTGGACTTCCGCTGATCTGCCTCGTGTTTCGATGGCTGCCGGCTGTCTTCACACTTATCAACTTCACAGATAATCACGAAATATAGCGTTATTGCAAATGTCTATACTTTTTACTATAAGCTTGTATAATTCAATATCCAAATTACACAAGGGCGGGAGCGATGATGCGAGATATAAGCGGTGCGGTTGGTTGCGTGTCTTCTCAACTTGTGTGAGCCCGTTAACACACGAATGCACATGCTGGGCATAAAGCGGTAGAGAGGAAACCGGAAATGGGCTTTGCAGTAATCTTATTGGATAATAATTAACGAATCCCTTATAAGCGTTAAGCGATAGTGCAAAGTGGCGCGAACAACGTGATGTTCAACTAAATTTAATTAAGGAATACCTTTCTAATAGATGTCAATGTGTCAAAATTAATGATCAAGTTAGTGGAGATCTACCGATTACACACGGTGTGCCACAAGGCAGTATATTAGGCCCAAGCTTGTTTATAATCTATATAAATGACCTCTGTCAGCTAAATATCCCAAATTGTAAAATAATTTGCTATGCAGATGACACTATCTTGCTATTCTCTGATGACTCGTGGGAGAATGCTTACAAAAATGCACAATTTGGTTTAAATCTAGTTACTCATTGGCTACAACAATATTCTCTTACTCTTAATGTTGAGAAGACACATTTTATCTCCTTTAGTATGCGAAACTCTACTCAACCAACGCCGTCTCTTTCACTAATAGCTCATAGTTGCTGTAATAATAACTTTTGTTCATGTCCTTTCATCACTAAAACTGCTTCCATAAAATATTTAGGGGTAATATTAGACCAAAATTTAACCTTTCGTGAACATATACTTCTGGTTTGTGCCAAACTCAGAAAACTAAGCTTTATTTTCAAAAATCTTCGACCTGTGGCGCATCCCAAATTGCTGAAACAGGTATACTTAGCTCTTGCTCAATCAATCCTGAACTATTGTATTACTGTGTGGGGAGGTGCATCAAAATCGATCTTAAAACCTCTTGAAATAGCACAAAGAGCAATCCTTAAAGTATGCACATTTAAACCCTTACTCTCCCCTACGTTTCAGTTATATCAATCCTTTGGAGTACTCACTGTTCGTCAACTATTTATTTTAAAAACAGTGTTGAAACAACATTCGTGCTTATCTTATAATAAAGATCTATTGTTATCTAAACGAAGAAAAGATAAGGTTTGCAAAAATAGACCTATTTCTAGTCATCCTTTCGTTAATAAATATTTTTATTACCTTGGACCACTTCTTTATAATAAAATCAATAAAAAGACTGAATTGTACTCTTTAAATAAAAAGAAATGCAAAATTAAATTATTTGAATTTCTTCATCAGTTAAACTTTGAAGAAACTGAAGCATTACTTACTACTAGTTAATGTTACTTACGATAGATAGATGAATGTGAAGGCGATGAAATGCGCCTCTTACACACACTCATGCTTTCAACATATTATACACAAAGAGGTACATATTAATACACATTATACCATTTTTCTTTATATCAAAACACATTTTGTTATGTTTAAGATTCACATTTCATCTGTTGTATACCTTCTATTTAAGTTATACTTATATTAGTCTGTTTATATGTAATAGGGAAGAGCACTGTGATCTGAAATACAGATATATATTTATCTAGTTCAGACACAGATGTTCCATCATTCTTTGTGAACTAGGTATAGATCATAGAATAGTTATTTATAAATGTGATAGTTATGTAAGTTTTGAAAATAAAGTATTATTATTATTACTGTTGCGCGGCTAAGTTGACATCTGACACTAGCGCCATCTAGTGTCGGGTAACGGTGCGAGGGGAGAGCTTTCCAGAAAATGACATCACTAACCTTTCAATCGACAGCGCCATCTGTTGTCGAAACGAAGAACTAAGCTTCGGGAAGCTGACTCTCGAACTTTCTGCGCTTTGTCGATTGGTGCGCGTATTTACTTGAATGTTCTGGATGATTCGGTACTAATGTGTATTTATAGGCGCTGCAAGGTGCAATCGGGGAAGTATTGAATCTGGCGAGACAAGCGAAGCTTCGGAGCGGAATAAAGTGAATCAGTGTGATTAATTATTAGTGTTTTAAGTTTACATTTGTTTAAAGAAAATTAAAGTGTTAATTTAGGTAATTTTATCGGCAATTGTTATTGTCACGAACCTCAAGCTCGTAACAATTGGTGTCAGAAGTGGGATAAAATCATGCCGATTTTACCTAAGGAGGAAACGGAGGGTGTCCGTACCCGCAGTCAACGCCAGCATGAGACGGACCAGAGGAGATTTGGTGGTGCAACGCCGCAGACGTCGGAGGGCCAACTGCCAGCCACGGAGGCTGCGGGCCCGTCAGTAGCTCCTACATCTGCAGCACCTGACTTAGGTGCTCTGATGGCGATGCTACAGGAGCAGCTGCAGCGCGGACGAGAGGAACAGGCCCGTCTGTTGAAAGGGCAGCAGGAGGAACGGGCTCGCCGACAGGAGGAACAGGCTCGCCGACAGGAGGAACAGGTCCGTCAGTTAAAAGAGCAGCTGCAGAGCGGACAGGAGGAACAGGCCCGCCGACAGGAGGAACAGGCCTGTCGGTTAGAAGATCAGCAGGCGGAACAGGTTCGTCGGTCGGAAGAGCAGATGCTCTTCATGAAGGACCTTCACGCTACCTTTGGGAAAGAGATAAGGGAGGTGAAGGATAGGGTTGCTCAGCATGACAACCGCCTGTCGGAAGCTGAAACCCAAATCGCGAAAGCTGAAACCCGAATCGAGAAAGCTGAAACCCGAATCGAACGAGTGAACAATAAGGTTGACAACGTGATGGCTGACGTGAAGAAAACGCTGGACGACCTCAAACTGGGGGTGGAATTACAGCTCCCGTAGTAGCTACAACACCTTCGCTACGTGGGTTCAAAGTCCCACCGTTCGACGGGACTTCTTCCTGGTCAGCTTACAAAATCCAGTTCGAAGCTGTTATAAAGGTGAACGGCTGGAATAAAAGCCAGGCCATGACTGCTCTCACACTAGGCCTGCGCGATCAGGCCTTAACAGTTCTGGAAGCTCTCGGTGAGGAAGTGACTTATGAGCAACTCCTTGAGGCATTGGAGGCGAGATATGTCGACGCTCACCTGGAGCACGTCTTTCGTGCGCAGCTTAAAGATCGCGTGCAGCGCATCAACGAAAACCTGCAGCAGTGGGCTCTAGAGGTGGAGAAGCTGGTGCGAAAAGCATACCGGTCTGTACCTGCGCTCATTGAAGGGAACCTGGTGCAGACATTCATCGACGGCATCCGCGACCTGGAAGTCAGAGCTGCTGTGAGGCTCTGGCACCATGAGACGCTTAAAGACGCCTTGGCCCATGCACTGGAGGTGGAAGCCGTGCGGCAGGATCATCGTTCCCATCGCATCAGGGAGGTTGCAGCAGCTACAGTACGCGACCGCAACAAAGGATACAGCCCTAGGTGCTATGGCTGTGGGGAAAAGGGCCATCTTCGATCCGGCTGCCCTAAGCGAACCCTAGAAAGGGAAAGTGAACGACCTCAGGAGGGTAGTGCGGCCAACAGCACCGCCCAGCAGCAGCAGGGAAACGATTAAAAGCCAGAACTGCGGGGCGGGTGCTGGCTGATGTTAAAAGAGCCCCAAGGATCTCGATCTCACAAACCCATGATGGGAACAGTTTAATCATCAAGGGCGAGGTCAACGGAATGCCGTGTAAACTGACCATAGATACTGGAGCCTCTCGTACGGTTGTTAGTTCCCAACTTATAAGTCAGTTCCTTGGGGACTCCGCATACAACCGAGAACGCATTAATTTGGTAACAGCCACCGGTCAGCGTATACCCGTCCGTGGAGAGAAGGAGATGGAGTTGAAACTAGGCAACGTGATCTACCTGCATAATGTCATCGTGGCTGATATAATGGATGACTGCATCCTTGGCCTAGACTTTATGAGGTATAATTGTTGTGAGATCGACGTTAAGCAGGGTGTTTTGAAATGTGGACAGGAGGAACTTTTTATGGAAGGCGTTACCAGGGCACGTGTACAGCATTAAGAAGATTGTTCTTCCGCCGAGATCAAAAACGATTGTGCCGGTTAGTCTTCCTTGAAGCGCTGTGCAAGCTCATCGTTGTGTACTTGTGGAAAGGGTAAATAATGACCTTCCATGGAAAGGAGCTCGAACCTTGGTCAGGACCACTGACATCTCAGGAGGACGTGTGCTGAACCTTTGTGACCGGGAACAAATTATAGAAAAAGGCACGCTGGTTGGTACTTGTGAGGAAGTGGATTGGTTACTTCGGTGCCGATATCTATCGAGTGAGACCCCTAGCAAGGATGCACAAACGAGAGTGACCACACTTATGAAAGACTGTCGCTGCGTTCTCTCCCCGAACGAAATGGTCAAGGCAAAGAAGTTGTTACTCAAGTACGCCGATGTATTCTCATCCTCCTTCCTCGATTATCGGATCCTTGGTTAGGTGCGTAGTTCCATGATTCGCCGTCCTTCCAAGCAGCTCCACACACAGGGCAGCCGCACCGTGTTGTCTTCTACGTCCCGATGTAGTGCAGTACTGCCAAGGTACGAAGCGTAGCATAGGTTTTTCCACATTGCCGCTGATGACACCACCACTCACTGGTCTCCGTAATCCAGCTCACCGAAGGACTGAATGCACATTTTGTACACTAACTCATGCAACGACGTAATATATAGACTAAATGAGTAGGTTTCGAAAGTTCTGTTTTAAATAGCCCAATAAACAATACTTGGCATGGTGCATACAAAATATATTTTATCCAAAATTAATATACTATTTTATATCGCGATTCAATCACGTCATCGCGTCCTCTGTTGACAAAACATAAATACATATTTATTTTTCGTGCCTTTACATTTGAATTTTGATTACATTATTATTTGAATTCCGTAGACAGAGAAACCTATAGACTAATGACTAGCGTGGCCTCGAGTGAGAAAGGACGATAACGTAGTTTTAGGTTATACAATAATCTCAAAAAATTGTAATAAGTATATGTATCTAAAATCATACGTATTTACATTTTACGTGGTTGAGTCACACTGCGGCTATATTATAGTTGTAGCATGAATGAGTCGCCTCGACCGGGGATGGACGACGTTTTGATAGAACCAGAGTAAAATAGCAGCTCAGGGTTGCTATTTATGTATATGGTAAGTGTATAGAACCGAAGACCCTTTTTACTGGAAATAACGCTTTCCATCTCAGTGCTCACGTGAGACAACGCATCTGCATTTTGATTATTATTTGAATATAAACCATCAGGTGACAAACGATTATCACACTTATTGTGTAAAAAAACGCAACTTACAACATGGCTTAGGTGCATAGCTGCGTGCGTCCAACACTGGACTTGGACGTTTACGGGCACGTAAAAAATAAAGTAGAAAGATGTATGCGTGTGTGCGTGTGAAGAATTTAAGCGAACACTACACATTTAAATAATACTAGTTTTTACGGATTTTATGGCATATATTTAACTTTTTAAAATACCCGACGTTCCGAGCGCTTTACAGCACCCATGGTCCCGGGGAGGGGGGGACTTAGATGTTCAATGTCCGGATGTCATAGTTAACCGCGATTACCATAGATTAAAATTCAACTTTTGTTCCGAACTATATAGTATGAACTTATGGTATCTTGAAGTCTTGCAGTTGTATGCTTGTGTTTGTTGCTTGTGTTGTTGTGCTTGTATGCTTGGGTTGCGATTTAATTTTATTGTTATAGGATCCCAAGGTAGCTTTACCTTAAGTCTGTAGCAGCCAGACTAATCAACCCTAAACGGGAATAAATAATATATACTCTGCTGCTACCATAACGCGGAAGGCGAGGATAAAAAACATTTATTTCCTAACTATCCCTGGCTACTGAGATACTGCGGACCGCATATAGATAATTTGACGTTCTTATAAAGAAACAAGAAGCAGCCGCAAATATCATTTAGCGCCACATCGACTTCACACGCCGCTATCGTCACGTATCCGTCGACCAATGGTGAGCCGCTTCTTCAACGCCGCAGCTCGCTTCTTCTTGCTGTTCCACGCCGCCGCCGCTCACCGACTACGCGCGCGCACTTTTTTTTTTGCGCCCGAAGCAATTAAAGGGCTACCCTATACGTAGGGAGGCGGAAAATGCATTACGCATACCACGATAGCCGGTCTATCGTGGTTATGAGGGACACACTGTCCTACCGGGGATCCTAAGTGATACCCTCTAAAAACCGCCTTTGGGGACAGGCAACTGGCTGATTAAGCTGTATTGTGCCTTATCATGAGCGACCCTCTTATGGGAAAAGAGGGCGCAGGCGGCTAAGAGCCGCTGAGGGAGTGCCTACGAAGGCAAAATAATATTAGTATAATAATAATTAATTTAATTAGAATTGGCCTGAGCCGCCAGGAGGCAGTTCAGGTCGTTTGTCAGTTTATTAGGCGGGTCCGAGAGAGAGTTTCTCGGCCTGCGGACTCGATAGCGAGAGGGGGGTGGGGCTGCATAAGTAGCTGCCTCACGAATTAATTGGTTTGGATGCGACTCTGAGGCTTTGAAGAAGTTCTCAGAGAGTTTTTTAAGAAATTGTTGAATTGTTGGGAGCTCTAGGTCCCGATGAAGGTCAGCATTACGGACGTACCAAGGTGCGTTCGCAGATCGACGACAGAAAAGGTTTTGAACTATTTGGAGTTCATTAATAATTTTGGGGTTTGCGTGGGCAAAGACGGGGCCCGCGTAGGACATGTCTGGTCGTATACAGACCTTATAAAGGGTACGCTTGTTTGGAAGGGACATTTTACTGTGTCTGCCCAACATACTGTTGAGCCTACTCAGATAAAACCGTACGTGATGGGTGACTCGTTTGACGTGGGGCCTAAAAGTGAGCCCTGTGTCTAGAGTGACACCTAAATATTTGGCGGTCGTATGCCAGGGGACAGGGGTCCCTAGCATACGTATTGGAGGGGTGTTTTTAAGACGGCGTCGTTTATAGTCGAAGTGAACGGCGGAGCTCTTCTCCGGGTTCACATCGATGCGCCATTTTTTGAACCAAGCTCCTAGGTCATCGACTGACTTTTGGATCTTGTTCGGTATGAAGGGCAGTGAGACGCCTTTGCAGTAGATAGCAGTGTCGTCTGCGAAGAGGGAGAGCTGAACACCTTTCGACGGGATGGGAATGTCGTTGGTGAACAGGATGTACAGCAGAGGAGCAAGTACTGAGCCCTGAGGGACACCAGCCTTGATACTTCGCTGTGAGGATAGCGTGCCTTCATGTCTGAAACGAAAGGTACGATACTCTAGGTAAGAGGCCACGCGACGTACTAGGCGATCGGGGAGACCTATCTTGTATAGTTTGTAGATAAGGCCTGTATGCCAGACCCTATCGAAAGCTTTAGCTATGTCGAAAAAGACCGCGATGGTCTTATGACGACGAGGATAGAAACCGCTGAGGATGTATTCCACAATACGGTGAACTTGTTGGGGGCATGAGTGTTGGGTTCGGAAACCGAATTGGTGGGGAATGATGAGAGGCTCACCGTCTGTGGGAAACAGATAGCGCCTCATACGTGTTTGGATGACTCTTTCGAAGAGCTTGCCCATTGCCTTGAGGAGGCTAATGGGGCGATGGCTGGAGGGGAGGTTGAGAGACTTGCCTGGCTTGGGAATTCCAATCACAGTTGCCTCTTTCCACGTAGTGGGAAAGTAACTAAGGTTGAAGCAGGCGTTGAAGATAATAGATAAAAAGGTTAACACCTGCTCAGGAAAGTGTTTCAGGGCTTGGTTGGAGATGCCATCCGCGCCCGGAGCCTTTTTAGGCTTAAGTCCTTTGATGAGGGATGAAATCTCATCATTGGAAACAGAGATAGGTTCGGAGGTCGTGGGGGGTGAGTTCCGGCGGCGGACCTCATCCTCCACTGCCTGGACGTGTGAGGGGTCGACGGGTTGAGAGCTAGGCGAGCATTGAGCGGCAATGCTATCTGCAAGGCACTCAGCCTTTTCCTCGTCCTCGAAGGCAACCGTGCCGTCGGGACGGGAGAGAGGGGGAGTGTGGGTGATAGCGTCTATGCGGAGGGCTCTGGCCATCTGATAGTACGCTGTATGAGATGGAGAGATATTCTCCATGAGTTCACTCTTTTCGAGGTCTCGAAATTCAGAGAGGCGGAAGCGGAGTTCTCGTTGAAGACGATTTGCCGCGTGCCTATATTCGGGGGTGGGATAGTTTGCTGCTCTCCGGAAAGCAGCTTTTTTGGCTTTTAATAGGTTGCAATATGTAGGGGAAGCCCACTATTTAGCAACCGGGACGACCTTTTCGTTCTCCTTAAGGGAGGATTTAATAAGGGTGGAGAGTGAATCGACCGCGGTGTTGATTTTTTCGGGATTGTCTAAGTCCGACGGTAGAGAGATGGTAGAGTCCTGTGATTCCAGAGCTTTAGCTAGGGACTCCTTGAATCCCTTCCAGTTGGTGAAGGTTTTCGTATGTGTTGGGGGAGGTGGCTGATGGCCAAGAATGAGGGAGACCGGTCGGTGATCGGATCCTAGATCGTCTAGAGTCTCGATTGCTCTGAGGTTGAGAGAAACTCCTTGAAGTAACGCAAAATCTATTACATCGGGGGCGTGATCGGTGTTATTGGGAAAGTGAGTAACACCGAGGGGACTATGGACGGTAATATCAAGAGACTGCGTGATATCGAGCAGTATCTTGTCGCTATGGGACGTAGTACGGCATGTCCAT
Organism: Parnassius smintheus behrii; assembly: GCA_036936625.1. NCBI lineage: Eukaryota > Metazoa > Arthropoda > Insecta > Lepidoptera > Papilionidae > Parnassius > Parnassius smintheus. The sequence goes on from JAUPFT010000022.1 coordinate 42,842,585, forward strand.
TCAGTATGCTTAGAGTTAAAATCTCCAAACATAATGACTGAATTGCCTAAAGATATCATCATCATCATCATCATTACAGCCCTTCACAAGTCCACTGCTGAACATAGGCCTCCCCCAAGTAATGCCACAAAGCACGGTCCTGAGCCACCTGCATCCATCGACTTCCTGCATATCTTACCAGGTCGTCACTCCATCTAGTGGGGGGTCGCCCTACACTACGCCTACCGGTACGAGGCTGCCACTCGAGAACCTTTCTTCCCCATCGGTTATCGGTTCTTCGAGCTATATGGCCGGCCCATTGCCACTTCAGCTTATTAATCCGTTGGGCTATGTCGGTCACTCTGGTTTTACTGCGGATGTCCTCATTTCTGAGTCTATCACGCAGAGAAACTCCGAGCATAGCCCTCTCCATAGCTCGCTGAGTGACCTTGAGCGTCCTCATACGGCCAGCAGTGAAGGACCACGTCTCTGATCCGTAAGTCATCACTGGCAACACGCACTGGTTGTACAATCTAGTTTTTAGAGATTGAGGTATACCTGACGAGAAGATATGTCGTAATTTCCCGAACGCTGCCCAGCCGAGTTGAATCCGTCGATTGACCTCTCGGTCGAAGTTGGACTTACCTAGTCGGACTATTTGTCCCAGGTAAACGTACTCGTCAACAACTTCGAGCATAGTGCTCCCAACAACTACCGGCATAGGTGTGACATGGACATTAAACATGATCTTTGTTTTGTCCATGTTCATCTTAAGACCTATCCGTTGGGAGGCACTATTGAGGTCATTGAGCATAGTGCTTAAGTCCTCCAGCGATTCTGCCATAAGGACTATATCGTCGGCAAATCGAAGGTGAGTGATGTACTCGCCATTGATGTTAATACCGTATCCTTTCCAGTCCAGTAGCTTGAAAACGTCTTCCAAAGCAGCGGTGAAGAGTTTCGGGGATATAACGTCACCCTGTCTTACACCTCTCTGCAGTTGGATAGGTTTCGAGCTCTGGTTCTGTACTCGGATAGCCATCGTAGCCCTGCTGTACAAACACTTCAGCACTTCGATATACCGACAGTCAACTTGGCACCGCTGAAGGGACTGCAGCACCGCCCAAATTTCGACGGAATCAAAGGCTTTCTCATAGTCCACATACGCCAGGCAAAGTGGCAAATTGTACTCTTCAGTCTTCTGTACAATCTGCCGCAGGGTATGTATGTGGTCTATGGTACTGAAGCCTTTTCGGAAACCGGCTTGTTCGGGAGGCTGGAAGTCGTCGAGTCTGCGTGCGAGACGATTCGTAATGACTCTCGAAAACAGCACGTAGACGCGGCTCAGAAGGGAAATCGGTCTGTAGTTCTTCAAGAGAGCGTTGTCGCCTTTCTTAAAGAACAAGACCACCGCACTTCTGCTCCACGCCTCTGGAGTAGTGCCTAAAGATAAAATAGCCTCAAAATCTTTTTTGAGGGGCTGGGTTCCTGAAGGGATGTAACAGGAGGCTATGAGGATGGACTGATGTCCAGTCATAGCTATCCTGCATACCGTGGCTTCCATGTTGGTAAGCTGCGGAGTAGAAATGGGCGAGCAATGAAGTGTCTTCTTGTAATAGTGGTCCGTTCCGCCGCCTCGACGGTCGGGTCTGTCGTTACGAAGAAGAGAGAAGTTTATAATAGAAAGGCCTTTAGCGTCCTTGGTTTTGAGATTAGTTTCCTGTAGGAGGAGGAAATCGACTTCACGATTCCGAAGAAAGAGCTCTGGTAGGTTATTTCGCAAGCCGCGAATATTAAATGATACAAGCGATAAACCCTTAGGTTTGATACGACCGTGAGCGCGCACCGATCTGCATTTCTTTTATAGCCCGGTCCAGCGACGTAGCTTCGTGAACAACACACAAGTCTCACGCCGGGAAACGAAACGTACATAATAGTTGTATATTTTGCTTAATTTTCATTGGTCATAATGTAAAAATTATAATTGGGTAGGGAAAATAAAAATCGTTACCATTGGTAAACCAACACCGCAGCTAGCCATATAAATATAGACAAGGTTGATGCAAATATATTCCATTCCAGTCCACAGGCCATTCCATTCCATATTCATACTCCACTCGGCTTTTAAACAGTAGTTTCATTTCTCCACCTTAAAACCACTCGGAGTCTGTTAATAGCGGACCGTTCATCTCCACTATTACAAGTCTATCAAGCAGAGAAATGAACTTCGACGTAAGAAAATAAAACTTTGTTTGTCAAGTGTTATTTTATATTCAGATCCATAATTCCCTGTTTATATATCGCTGAGCGATCTTTTATTACCTTATATGACCATTAAAGTCTTCAAATTGACGAAAAAAATTGCACAATATATAATTATTGCGAACGTACCCACAGTCTGGTACTGTTTGAAGTCTTACTGTTGTAATTGATAGAATCAGGTGTTACTTTGCGGAAATCCAATATAATAAAAAATAAAAATATAATGACCTTTTGAATGTCTGCCAACGAAGGTTGCAAATAAATTTATATTTTTATTATTCTTACTGTTATGTATAATATGAGTGAAGGAGGTGATATCTGAAGAAGAATAATCAGAATATTTGGTCCGTCTCAAGGCCGTAGAGGACTGTGTTCAGATAACAATTAAGCGCACGAGTGGAGATTACCTCCCTTCCCCTAAACTGAATATAATTTTAAATCAAAGCCAAAAACACTTTTGAAATTTCAGTACCTGACGCTTTACGTACTTCAACAAGATCACTTTTTGTACTTTACTTAAAATCAATTGGCAAACATACAAAATTAATAACAAAAGAAAATTAGTTTCATATAAAAGTATTGTAAAACCAATGCTCATAAAAATCGATCTCAGAGAAAAATTCTCTTAAAGTATGGTCAATAATCGTTAAATGGTAATAATCATAGAAATATTAGGCTTAGAACAGCGTGGGCGCACGCAAAGTGTAGCCGTTTCAAGTTAGCTTTTTAAGGCTAAGTACGACTTTCAGTGTGTCAGTACTAGGGATGTTACGATACCATCAAAGTATCGATACCTACTCATTTCGATAGTACTCAAATCTTTTTTCGATACTACTTATATAAATACTCCTAAGGTATCGATACTTACTGATATCGATACTTTTAGCAAAATTTGTTTTCTACTAACGTAAAAACAATGAACTTTGAAGGACAATAATTAAAACAAAATTGACAAGGAAAAAAATATCTTCTATTATAAACGTCAAACGACTCTTTCTAAATACCTCTACTATTACACAGTATTTTTATTTCTAAAGTAGTCTTATTGTTTTAAAATACACTGCTTTTCCAACCATCTTTTCTGAGATAACCGCGCCCTAATGTCAAAGAGTTTTTTGTTTAAAGTTTAAACAAAAAATTCTAAATCTAAATTTAGATTTCCCCAAAACAGTACCTTTTTCAGGTATTTCGGAGACAATCTGTTCCTTGTGTGAGACATTGTAGCATCGGTTTTGGAAAAAAGGCACTCGCTAGGAACTGACGTTGCCACAACTATTAAATATCGCTGTGCATACTTGTACAGACAAGGAAAAACAAATTTCATGTCATCCCATTCTGCAAATGGGTTGCTTTCAAGAGAAATTACTGGATTTAATAAATAAAGAGAAACTTCGTCTCCTTGATGAGATTTCTTTTTCTTCTTGTGTCCATGTGCTAACTTCTTATGATGTTTCCAAAAATCATATTCAGGTGGTCAATAGATGAGACATCATCTTCTGACTCACTTGGGTTACTTAATTGTCCGACAACCATGGTTATAAGTTTTTGAATAGCCCTTCCTGACTAATGTGTTCGAAAATTTTTTTTTTAAAATTGTTTATTTAATTCGATTTAATACCAAGTACTTTTGTTTCGATACCGAGTATGTATCGTAAGATTGATTCGATGCTATAAATACTTGGTATCGAATCAAAAGTGTCGAGTACCTACTCGTATTTACTAGTATCGGAATATCCCTAGTCAGTACTCGAGTCCACGTAGTCGTGTAAAGAACTCGCGCCATTTTGCAAAAAAACAACTTACTGAGGTTTAAAAGGGTGTCACAACTCATCACATAATCATGATAAAATCTCATTTCACGGGTAATTACTGCCTAGCATCTTATATTTTTGTAAAAAAACATTCACCAAAACGAAATATTAAATCTTAAATTTGACAGACGCCAATATAATGAAAATGTTGCTAGGCATAGTAAAATATTTTACCCCATATTTTCTTATTATTATAATTACATACTACCAATATTGGACTATTATTGTTGTATTTCTATTTGACAAATAAAAATACCTACAATATTCACGCATGAGTAGGTATTTTTAATTGCCAAATAGTTAGGGTTCCCAATTGCCAAGAAAAAAATGTGTTGATTTTATTTTGTTTTGTTAATGTGCAGTTATTTTTATCTTTTTATATTATGTGTTTTAGAATAAATAATTACCCTATGATAATTTTTTTAAATTCTAATACTGATTTACATATCTTCAACATTTCCTAAAAAGACGATACGGTTTACCACTAGCCAACAGTGGTGTATTATACTATGGTAAAGGCAATAGTTAACGTTTAGCTAAAATAGCAAAAATATTTGTTTTGTTTTAATGAAGTGAAGTTGATAATAACGTGAATGTTATTGCCAGTTTAAAGGTATTCGTTTTTAGATTTTCTTCTGGTCCAACTGTTGCTGCTCAACGCGGGCAACCCAGCCTACGAGACATGAAACCATTATGATTTTCTAATTAAATTAGTCTGTTGAGGTTAGAAAAAAGAAAGGTGTGCGGGTGGCGCGTGAGATGTAACTTAGAGATGTGTCACACCCACACATCGTACGCGTAAATATGGGGGACGCGTAGTTATAAGCAAATGAATGATGCGTAAAATACACCGTTTAATACATGTAAAGTTCTTTAAAATATATACATGTATTTTACATGTCATTTATAACGCTAATTGTTTACCATAAATCCGTTAAGAACGGAATGTGCCTAAGAAATACGCAAACATAATACATACTCCCGAAAACCATAGCTTTGTTTCGGCCTCGTACGCGATAGTCGGGTGAAAATATCTACATTGGGTAAAATTAACGTAATATAAAAATGTAAACGAAAATTACCTTTATTTTTTTTTTGTTAATTACGCTTTATAAAACTGTAATTTGGGTTTCAAATTTTAATTACATATAGATTAATATACACAAATGTTATAGTATGATTGTTCGGCTATACAAAAAATAATAACACAATAAATAGTCGATAAACTTGCATGGATTCTTTTTTGGGCATTTGTACTTACACGTGCCGCCTGCAGCCCCTCTGATTAATAGACAGAGACGTTACTATGATACTGCGTGCTTGACAAGGACAGCCTCAGAACAGCGACCAGAACACGTTGAACAATCACGGTTTTAGTATTTTAAGATTATTAAATGTTGCATTTACCGGTGGAACGTGACTTTATCCTTCTTGAAATCACGTTTCCTGCTATCACTACCACACCACTTTACTGCGCAAGTAGGCATGTTTTACTGTTTTAATTTTAAAAAATTGTAGCGCTAAGGACGCAGTGCACAGGTCCGTTGTCTGGTCACCACTAAACAGGGTAGCGTTCGTGTAATATCGTAAATTATATTAAGCATAATGCACAAAAAAACAATTCAGAGAAAGAGCTATCTCTCGAAATTAAGGCCGAACTCATTGGACGTTCTCTATTTACTATTGTAGAAGAGCACATCAATTCGCAACATCACGACACAAATCTGGCGCGGCTTATTGTAGAACGTTATGTAGGAGTTCGATTCTTATATGAATCCAAAAAAGATAATATTTCGCGGATAGCGTCATCAAAGCGGCAGTTATTTAGAAAACAGTTGCAGATGCAGGGTTATTAAGTAAGAGACGTTTAGTTTAAGTAATTGGGTATATAGTTATTTAATAAATATTTTTAGTTTCGTGTTTTATTTGAATAGTTTTTCTCCTTCCGAATCTTATTTTGTTTTAATAAAAAAATATATCATATATTTATATAAATATATGATACTATATACTTATATAAATATATCTCTTCTAACAGAATAATATAATGACATAATAGATTTGTGAATATTATTATAGCACAAGATATTACGTATATAAATAATTTTATTAAAATATTAGTTAACAAATATAAGTAATTTTATATTTCTTACCTTGTAAATTATTAGTAAATAATTCTAAACGCAACCTAAACATAAATTTTACGACTATGTCTACTATTACACTTTGCCCATTTTTTGGGGAAATCGTCACTTACTTGCATACATTACTCATTTGCTTGTGTGCGTGCGAGCAAACGTAATTACAGGCCGCTTACGCACACATTCATTGTGTTGTTGTTTCAACTTTGAACGGAATTTTGAATGACACTATCACTCTAAGTCTAATTACTCTATGGTTATAATGATGTAGTGTCTGATTTCTGATGATGTTAATGATGTTAGCCTTTTGGCTTTCACAGCTTCATAGATGTCTGATATTACTAATTACTAATATTTGCTGCACTTGCAGGATTCTTGTTTTGAACTATTTTTGTAATTATGACCAAATGTCCGAATCTTATTTTGTTTTAATAAAAAAATATATCATATATTTATATAAATATATGATACTATATACTTATATAAATATATCTCTTCTAACAGAATAATATAATGACATAATAGATTTGTGAATATTATTATAGCACAAGATATTACGTATATAAATAATTTTATTAAAATATTAGTTAACAAATATAAGTAATTTTATATTTCTTACCTTGTAAATTATTAGTAAATAATTCTAAACGCAACCTAAACATAAATTTTACGACTATGTCTACTATTACACTTTGCCCATTTTTTGGGGAAATCGTCACTTACTTGCATACATTACTCATTTGCTTGTGTGCGTGCGAGCAAACGTAATTACAGGCCGCTTACGCACACATTCATTGTGTTGTTGTTTCAACTTTGAACGGAATTTTGAATGACACTATCACTCTAAGTCTAATTACTCTATGGTTATAATGATGTAGTGTCTGATTTCTGATGATGTTAATGATGTTAGCCTTTTGGCTTTCACAGCTTCATAGATGTCTGATATTACTAATTACTAATATTTGCTGCACTTGCAGGATTCTTGTTTTGAACTATTTTTGTAATTATGACCAAATGTCCACAATAAGAATTGTAAATAAATTGAATTTAATTGAATGTATAATCAAAAGGTTAAGGTTAAACGAATGCAAACCAGTTACGCACATGATGTATTTCAAAGCCATAAGGTTAGAAAAACAGATAGTGTGTAATGATTTAACTGTAACGAAAACAAATTTTAACCATGGGTTACTTTCCATAGAACGAAATGAATTAAAGCCACGCCTAAACCTGTCAATATTACAACTTTTTTGTCAATTTATTTTATGATATGGTCTTCGTGAAATCTACATGTGATGTGAATCATTGTGATGTAAAATTAATACTTCGTTATTTACATCTATTTATTATACTTTATTCGCAATAACTATTTTAAACTTCTTTTTTGTTGTTCACTTGTTTATTTACAAAACATCAAAATACACAAAACTTATTAAAAAAGCGGTCTTGGTGCGGCCCGCAAGTTTCACACGACTAACTTCCCAGTGGAAAGAATAAAAAATATCATATGTTTTAATATTTTACAAAATTTTTCATTTGGCACAATTTTGAGCAAAATCGACTTGACCGTTTTTGCTTAAAATTTAATGAGGTCTAACTGCCGCACTCAGAGAGCTTCATTAAATTAGCCTTAATGTATACGAAGATAATGGTAATATATAACGAAGATAATGGTAATTTGTATACTTATCAAATTACCATTATCTTCGTTAATGAGTGATGCGTCCCAGAGACTAAATTTAATGGTTCATTAGCTAATCAGTTACTTAAGGATGCATGTGGTCGTGCTAAGCAACATCGATAGATGTCGATAAATCGTAAGGGTTGCTATGTAAAAAAATTGGTTTACGGAAATAATAGTTTTCTATCTTTATTCTATGCAAACGTATTAATATATGTTACTAAAAACTTCAGTGTGATTTTTGTAGCACATAACATATAAAAAGTATTTTCAAACCGTACACAGCACCATAATAACTAAAATTACAAATTTATTTTTTACTGTGGCAAGTGACACTAGATAACAGATGTTAGGACAGGAGTAAATCTCTGTCTACGGGAGTAAACGTTAATGGCATTGTCAAACAAACATTCTAACATTTACCAGAGCTTTCTTATTTGTTTTATATCGTGATTATCGTGTTCATTTGTTGTTAATTTCGTAGTAGTATAGGATTCTTGTGGTGTATTCTGTGACCCCAATCTTTTATATCAACGGTACCCGCATACCATATCCAACATATTATAAGTTGGAGAGATAACAAGTGACTAGTAAAATATGGTAAGTAGTTAAACTAGGTACACAAAATTACGCTTTTTATACCATACGAGAATAAAAAAATAAAATTAATGTGCGTTTACTTTTTAGGATGGACTGCCGAAAACACCACGCTCTATAGTGCCGAATTTCATCAGCGATGAAAAGGCCCTATTAGCAACCCTAATAAAGAATAAACCAGTTGTGGAGTCGAAAGCAACTGACGGCAAGTCAGTCGAAAAAAAGAAAGCTGCATGGGAATCCATAACGCAAGAGTTTAATTGCCAAGTTTAAGTTCACAAGGTACATAAACTTACACTTTAGGTATTTAATCATTTTATAGCTATCTGGATCATTGGTTCCTATAAATAACTGATTTGTGTCCTTTGTTATTTGTTATGCTCTTGTACCTTGCTAAATGAAAATAATATTTACTTCCAGCGTGATACCATTAATTTAAAGAGGGCATGGGATAATATGAAGGCTTTTACACGTAAACCTCGTGCAGCCAAACGTGGTAGTTTATTTAAAACTGGAGGCGGACCTGCCAAACCTACACCACCACACCAAGGAGCCATTATAAGCATGGTAGAAGAAGTAGGTATAATTATAAATTTTGTTTAAAAATAAAGAATTAGCATCTTTTCTGTTACATTATTATTATTTTCAGGCAGCACCTGTAATTTGTGAAGTTAAAAATTGTCCAACTGAACTTAATAGGTATCCATCACATATGACAGTGATGGATACCTATTAAGTTCACTTGGAGAGGAGGAAGTGAAATCCAGTGATTGCAATATAGGTATGTTACATTATAACTTTATATCATTTATAAAAATATGACCCAAATCATCTACACATTTAATTCAAATTCTCACCATTCTCTTTAAAATATCTACCTAAAAGCTAAAGAGCTAGCTGTTAGGAATTCAATACTACAGTTCTATTATCTTTTTATGCTTAATAGTGTATAATGTGACATAACTTGATTATTTCAGATGACAATGAACCAGACAAAAATCACCTTACAGAGTCTGAAAATATGCTTACCACTGAACTGCCTACTCAAGTTACAAATAACACAGGTAACATATAAAGAAAAAACTTCATTTCAAAAGTTAATTTGTAAAATACTGTTTGTGTATTTTACATATTTTAACACATATTTTTTCATCAGCAACTCAAGATCAACACAACATTCTATTCAACCAAACTGATTGTGTTCCTCGAAAGCCTGCCGATTATGTGAGAAGAGAACGTATACTAATATTTAAAAAATTGGAAGTAAAATAACGACTGCAGGAAAAATTATTAAATTCTAAGGTATACAATATGATAATTTACTAGCTACCTTTAAGCCAGCGGACAGCAAACTCACATCAGGTTTTTATTTTAGTTTGTTAGTTTTATTTTATTTAATAGTTTATTTTCTTTCTTAGCAGATATATTCATATTTTTAATATATAATTTTAGCTGAAAATAAATAAATAGTTAACTTTAAATATATCTCTATAGCTCAATCAAGTAAATGATATCATATTACTATCAGATCCCAGCAGTTTTTATTTCGTCTACTGTCCATAGAAACAGCACATAGCTGTAATATGTAATTTCAATAACTAACTATAACCTAATATATATTATTTTCTTTTACAGTTGGCTACCCAAGAAATAAAAAAAAACAGGCTGCAGAGCTAAACATATACTTTTGGAAAAGGCTACATTAGAATTGGAGATTTAAAAAAACACTACAAAATAAAACAAGTGATTAGTTAAATTGTGTTTTATTTTAACCTTGTTTGTAGGTATATTTTTATTGTAGAGCCATGCTGCAGTTATAGTAATAATATACAATAGTATTATAGTTGTAGCATGAATAGGTTGGCTCGACTTTGGAAAGACCACACTCTCACAGAATACCAGCGTAAAATAGCAGCTTAATGTTGATGTGTTTCGTATGGTGAGTGTAGAGAACCGGATACCCTTATTACTGGAATATATATGTTTATATCATGAACATATTTTACTTGATCGATATCTTCCACTGTAGATAGAAATTTTACAAACATTTTCATTCGTAATGCTATCAAATTAGACACAGTAGTTATAATTCTTAATATTGACTGTATTGCCATACGTTCATGACGTCTCCGTATAGTTACTTACTGCAAGTAAGTGATCGATTCATTTAATTCAGTCATATATCCTCTGTGCACCTTGCTATAAACATACAGTGATGTGTACAGATATAGTGACCAGGTTGTGCAGCAATAATTTATAAGAGGTAATTTATAAAACACTGTGTTATACACACAGTTTTGCATAGTATCTCAATGTAACGAGAATCATTATTTCTGGAGCAAACGGCAGACCTTTGTTGCTAGGTTTTTTATATGTGGTTCTAATATTGGCATTATGGTATTGTTACGAGCTTGAGGTTCGTGACAATAAAAATTGCCGATAGAATTACCTAAATTAACACTTTAATTCACTTTACACTAATTAAAGTTAAAAACACTAATAATTAATCACACTGATTCACTTTATTCCGCTCCGAAGCTCCGCTTGTGTCGCCAACTCCAATACTTCCCCGATCGCATCTTGCAGCGCCTATTTATATAAATTAGTAGCGAAATATCCAGAATATTCAAGTAAACACGCGCAAGATACCGAGAGTTCGTGTTTCGACTTCAAGAAGTTTATTTCTTCGGTTCGAGACTAGATGGCGCTAGTGCCGTCGACTTGAGCGCGTAACAGTATTTTTATTGCGTGAGGGGTAAACCGATATTGTGAGTAAAATTTTTGAACTAGTATACTTCTGAAATGGATCCGAACAATCACGCAAATAACGTCCTGGTCCTCTTTTTCTAAATCTTCTTGCATAGTCCACAAAATCAATAAACTCTTCATAATCTGACATTTTCTCAAAACATCACAATTTGAATATAATAAACAAATCCTTGAAAACAACTACGCATTCACACATAACCTCACAAATTGACCTGTCAAAATCATTCATTACGAAGTTAAGTATGGGTAGAGCTTGGGTAGAGCGTTACTTAAAGTTAACGGTTCCTTAGGCCTACTAATGAATCATTAACTCACTCTGAGAGTCAACTTTTTTAAATCTTTACTTAGTGACGGCTTAAGTAATAATTAAACGTCTCTGAGTGCGGCAGAGTTACATAATGACGCGTTAAATGAAACTGGTCCCATGTCAATATCACTCTTTGTTCTCGAGATACAAGAGGCGAACATTGAATATACGTACATGTGCACACGCGGACATCCTCTTAAAACCATACTATTCTACTCTAAAAACCTTGAAACGTGGAGATATGCTAAAATTTCGAATTAGCAAAATTGGACCAATTACAATAACTTCCCACTGGGAAGTTAATAATAAAAAAAACTTAAATCATTATTACAGTCCTCGTTTCCGCGGTGCAGTACCAAGAACTATGATTAAAGTTTTTAAAAACCACTGAAACAGTAAGAGCCGATGATCTTCAAGCGGCTGAACAATTTTTTTTGAAACTTTCGATTAAGACACATTTAAAACGAAAACAGTTCATCAAAATAGGTTCATCCGTTCATAAGCCACGGACAGATACTACATCGATATACACTACAAACATATAACACCCCTCGGTTTTCGTCGGTTAAAAACGTTGGATGCGTTCTTAGACCAACAAACAAAAGACAGGCGGAGCGCTACGTAAATCTCATGTGACGCCGAAATCAAAGCAAAAACATTCTGAAGTCATTGTAAGATGACTCATTCATGAGTGTATCAGTGTGTGCGACATGCATATAAAATCATTTGCAACGAACAACATGCTTTAAGGTACAATTCCGTAGCCGATTGCAGACAGCAGCAGCAAGTGACGTGTCGTCGCGACACAACTGGTTTCTATTTTATAATATGTAGTTCTATGAAATACGTTCTGACACGTCGCGTCGTTTGCCTAGTGGCAGACGACACTGTAGCCCGGCCGCTGATCAGTAGTGCCGCCAGCGCCCGAGCGACAACACGTTGAATTTTTCTTAAAAAATAAGTTTCACCGATTCCGAGGAACGGAAACTGATAAACCATGTGGCCCAATATCCCGCACTATACGTTCCCTCGCTTCCTATGCATTTCAACATAGGACGTGTGTCTTTCCGTCTTTTCTCTTTATACTTGTATAATAAAAGCAAGTCATCATCATCTTCTTCCTCTTCTAACTAAAGATACAAAAATAAATCGCGGTCGCTAATTTCAACCATATTAGACGTCATGTCCCACTGAACACTCGCAACAGACTGGATAGTGGACACGGGCTGCTGACGTCTGCAGTCGGGTTCGGAATCATGACTGCAGCGACGTGACGCCACAACACGTCGCAGCGACATATCGCGGCGACACGTCGCCTGCTGCCGCTGCCTGCAGTCGGCTACGGAATTGCAGTAATAGAATAGGCGTATATGTGTGCATCAAACAGACCACTTTTACTAGCACTACTACTAAAAAAGAAAGCAGAAAGTTATATACGTGAGTGCATGAAATTAAAGAATTTAAGCGTGGTCTCTGCGTCACTACGCAAATCAACGTAGTCCTCTGCCTATCCATATTTGTTGGTCTGAGGCTTTGATACGTATTTTACCCACATCTGATTGTTCAATTTTATGCAAATAAATCATTATCTTAATCATTGCTTATACTTTACAAATAGACATGATCCAAACTCAACACGGTAAAATATGCGAAATTAATTATGGTCAAAAACTAATTTTCGTTATACATGTAATGTATAACGAAATGCATACATGCATGCAAATAAAAGAATCACTTTAACAAATAAGTTAGAAGTAAAAACTGATTTTAAAAAACTAAAAAGAATAAATAAAATATAAATCAACCGGGGAAGGACCACACTGTCCCGGAATACCAGCGCAAAATAGTAGCTTAATGCTGCTGTGTTTCGTTCGCTGAGTGTAGAGAACCGGAGACCCTTTTTTCTGGAAACGATGCATTTAATCTTAGTCCTCACGGGTGACAACGCATCTGCATGTTGATTCGTAATCGAGGATAGATGTAAATTTCTATGGGCCACATCAACCACTTACCATCAAGTGGGATGTGTGCTCGCTTGTCACCCTATCCTATAAAAAAACATAACTTAATAGTTTCTGAAGTCGGTGCAAAGACATAGTGTATTGATTAATTTCTTAGCTTCTGAAGTCTTTAGCTTCTGAACCCTGACTTCAGAAGCTATCAAATTATTTGGATTTTTTATATATTTATTTATTTTTTTAATTTATTTTTTCAATTTTTATTATATTTAATTTTTTCAATTCAGTTTTTACTTTTTAATAATATTAAATATGCTTACTCTTTTCAATGAAGTAAAAAATGTAACAGGCTCGAAGTAAACGCTCGCCTTGAAATTTCATAATTATATAGCAAATACATCTTGATCCCCGCGAAATTGTTTTTTTTTTGCAATTTAAACTGCTTATATTTTAGATACGTGAACACTTAAATATTATTTTTCATTCAATTGTTTAGAAAATTCACATTAAATTAATGTGATTACAAACTAGTATGTTATAATACAATAATGCGATGTCTGCAAGATTGCTATTAAGATACACATGATGGACAGATTAATAAAAATCAGCCAAATGTGAGTCGGACTCGCACATGAAGGGTTCCGTACCATCGTACGAGATTTAATAAACGTCTACTGTATGGGGACCTTTATTTTTTAAACATAGTTTCATTTTATTATAATTTTTGTAGCTAGTATAACAATACTAACTTTGTAAAACAAAAAAAAAACACAAAAACACGTTTCTAGTAGGGAAGTCCTTCGAAATTTCATAATACTTCAAAAATTTTAACTGTCTACCTAATACGAATCATGAGATACATCCCGCTGACAGACGGACGGACGCACGGACAGCGGAGGCTTAGTAATAGGGTCCTGTTGGTTACCTTTCGGGTACGGAAACCTAAAAAGGAGCTGCCGTAAATTTGTGCCATTTATTTCTCGAGGTCATAACGTTGTATTGTTCTTTCAATTTTGAGATAAATTATTAGGATAAAACAAACAATAGATATTTAAAAGTTTGCTTGCAGTTGTAATAAATACGATGAAGTCAATTACAGAATTATCGCTTGGCGGTGACAACATTAACCATCATTTTCATTCACTATATAGTGTGGTGACGTGTTACCATCATGACAAGAGACAAGTTTATAATAAAGAGTGGTAAAATATAGGACCTAGACTGATCAACACGCCTGTCTCTCATTGCCACCTTCCAACATTACATGGTGACCGTGAAAGGTGTTGCGCTGCTGCAATTCAGCGCCGCGGCCTGCAAAAATGTCTTAATAAAAATTGTTAGCAAAAATAAATAACAAGGGATAGATGGCCAGATCCCCCCGCTCTGCCCCATAGTAATTACCAAGTCACAATAGAATTGATATGATGAATCATGCACAAATACAACACACGTATATACATGTACGACATAATTAGGTAATACATCATATGTTCAAATCTCGTTAAATAGGTAATACATAATATGGTCTTCACCGCTGCATTGGAAGACGTTTTCAGGCTACAGGACTGGAAAAGATTACGGTATTAACATCATTGGCGAGTACATCGCTCACCTTCGATTTGTTGACGATATTGTTGTGTGAATAAGTCAACTAGCGCCATCTAGTGTCAGGAACGAGAGCGAGGGGAGCTTTGCAGAGAATGACATCACCGATCTCTCGACCGACAGCGCCACCCGAAGAACTAAGTTTCTAGAAAATCTATACTCGAACTCTCGGTACCTTACGCGTGTTTACTTGAACATTCCGGATATTTTGCTAATTTAAATAAATAGGTGGCGCAAGATGCGATCGGGACAGAGTTGAACTCAGCGACACAAGCGAAGCTTCGGAGCGGAATTAAGTGAATTAGTGTGTTTAATTATTAGTGTTTTAACTTTAATTTGTGTAAAGTAAATTGAAGTGTTAATTTAGGTAATTTTATCGGCAATTTTTATTGTCACGAACCTCAAGCTCGTAACAATTGGTGTCAGAAGTGGGATAAAATCATGCCGATTTTACCTAAGGAAACGGAGGGTGTCCGTACCCGAAGTCAACGCCAGCAGGAGACGGACCAAAGGAGATTTGGTGGTGCAACGCCGCAGACGTCGGAGGGCCAGCCACCGGCTGCAGGCCCGTCACTAGCCCCTACATCTGCAGCACCTGACTTAGGTGCCCTGATGGTGATGCTGCAGGAGCAGGCTCGCCGACAGGAGGAACAGGCTCGCCGACAGGAGGAACAGGCCCGTTGGTTGAAAGAGCAGCAGGAAGAACAGGCTCGCCGACAGGAGGAACAGGCCCGTTGGTTGAAAGAGCAGCAGGAGGAACGGGCTCGCCGACAGGAGGAACAGGCTCGCCAGCAGGCGGAACAGGCTCGCCAGCAGACGGAACAGGCACGCCGATTGGAAGAGCAGCTGCAAGGCGGACAGGAGGAACAAGCCCGCCGACAGGAAGAACAGGCCCGTCGGTTGGAGGAGCAGATGCTCCTCATGAAGGACCTTCACGCTACCTTCGGGAAGGAGATAAAGGAGGTGAAGGATAGGGTTGCTCTGCATGACAACTGCCTGTCGGAAGCTGAAACCCAAATCGCGAAAGCTGAAACCCGAATCGACCAAGTAAACCATCGGGTTGACAACGTAATGGCTGACATGAAGAAATCACTCGACGAACTCAAACTTGGAGATGGAGCTACAGCTCCCGTAGTAGCTACAGCACCTTCGCTACGTGGGTTCAAGGTGCCACCGTTCGACGGTACCTCTTCCTGGTCAGCCTACAAAATCCAGTTCGAGGCTGTTATGAAGGCGAACGGCTGGAATAAAAGTCAGGCCATGACTGCTCTCACACTAGGCATGCGCGACTAGGCCTTAACAGTTCTGGAAGCTCTCGGGGAGGAAGTGACTTATGAGAAACTCCTTGAGGCAGTGGAGGCGAGATATGGCGACGCTCACCTGGAACATGTCTTTCGTGCGCAGCTTAAAGATCGCGTGCAGCGCATCAACGAAAACCTGCAGCAGTGGGCTCTAGAGGTGGAGAAGCTGGTGCGGAAAGCATACCGGTCTGTACCTGCGCTCATTGAAGGGAACCTGGTGCAGACATTCATCGACGGCATCCGCGACCTGGAAGTCAGAGCTGCTGTGAGGCTCGGGCACCACGAGACGCTTAAGGACGCCTTGGCCCATGCACTGGAGGTAGAAGCCGTGCGGCAGGATCATCGTTCCCATCGCGTCAGGGAGGTTGCAGCAGCTACAGTTCGCGACCGCAACAAAGGATACAGCCCTAGGTGCTATGGCTGTGGGGAAAAGGGCCATCTTCGATCCAGCTGCCCTAGGCGAACCCTAGAAAGGGAAGGTGAACGATCCCAGGAGTGTAGTGCGGCCAACAGCACCGCCCAGCAGCAGCAGGGAAACGAGTAAAAGCCAGAACTGCGGGGCGGGTGCTGGCTGATGTTAAAAGAGCCCCAAGGATCTCGATCTCACAAAGCCATGATGGGAACAGTCTAATCATCAAGGGCGAGGTCAATGGAATGCCGTGTAAACTGACCATAGACACTGGAGTCTCTCGTACGGTTGTTAGTTCCCAACTTATAAGTCAGTTCCTTGGGGACTCCGCATACAACCGAGAACGCATTAATTTGGTAACAGCCACCGGTCAGCGTATACCCGTCCGTGGAGAGAAGGAGATGGAGTTGAAGCTTGGCAACGTGATCTACCTGCATAATGTCATCGTGGCTGATATAATGGACGACTGCATCCTAGGCCTAGACTTTATGAGGAATAATTGTTGTGAGATCGACGTTAAGCAAGGTGTTTTGAAATGTGGACAGGAGGAACTTTTTATGGAAGGTGCGTTACCAGGGAACGTGTATAGCATTAAGAAGATTGTTCTTCCGCCGAGATCGGAAACGATTGTTCCGGTTAGTCTTCCCCGAAACGCTGAACAAGCTCACCGTTGTGTACTTGTGGAAAGGGTAAACAATGACCTTCCATGGAAAGTAGCTCGAACCTTGGTCAGAACCACTGACATCTCAAGAATACGTGTGTTGAACCTTTGCGACCGGGAACAGATTATAGAAAAAGGCACACTGGTTGGCACTTGTGAGGAAGTGGATTGGTTACGTGGGTGCCAATATATATCGAGTGGGACCCCCAGCAAGGTTTCAGAAACGAGAGTGACCACACTTTTGGAAGACTGTCGCAGTGTTCTCTCCCCGAACGAATTGGTCAAGGCGAAGAAGTTGTTACTCAAGTACGCCGATGTATTCTCGTCAAACGATGCTGACATAGGAAAGACTGGCTTAGTTCAACACAAAATAAACACAGGAGAGGAATTGCCTATCCGTCAGCGGCCAAGAAGATTGCCGGTAGCACGTGAAAAGGAAGTGGAATCCATGATTGAGGGAATGGTGAAGGATGGTGTTATTGAACCTTCATCTAGTCCATGGTGTTCACCCATGGTGCTGGTAATGAAGAAAGATGGCAGCATGCGGTTTTGTGTTGACTACCGCCGTCTGAACGACGTTACAAAGAAGGACAGCTATCCCTTGCCAAGAATTGATGACACGTTGGACATGCTTACAGGAGTGAAATGGTTTAGCACGCTGGATCTAAAAAGTGGCTACTGGCAAGTTGAAATTGACCCTAAGGACAAGGGGAAAACTGCGTTCTCGACGGGAAAGGGTCTGTGGCAATTCAAAGTAATGCCGTTTGGGTTGTGCAATGCTCCAGCAACGTTTGAAAGGCTGATGGAACTTGTACTTACCGGGCTAATTGGCGATGCCTGTCTGGTCTACTTGGATGACATCATCATCGTGGGCCGTACATTTGAGGAACACCTTGAAAACCTGGGACGCGTGCTCATGAAGGTTCAGAGTGCCAATCTCAAGCTGAGTCCGAAGAAATGTTCACTGTTCAAACGGCAAGTCAAGTTTTTGGGGTATGTAGTGTCGGAAGAAGGTATCCGCACGGATCCAGAGAAAATTGCAGCTGTAAAGGATTGGCCGGTTCCAAAAGACAAGACGCAGGTTAGAGCATTTTTGGGTTTGTGCTCCTATTACCGGCGATTTGTGAAGAACTTTGCAGATATAGCCAAACCTCTGCATAAGCTAACCGAGGAGAAGCGACATTTCTGCTGGGATGAAAGTTGTAATATCGCATTCCAGGAGCTCAAGGACCGTCTGTGCAAAACACCTATTTTGGGATACCCTGATGCAAGCAAAGAATTTATAGTTGACACAGACGCAAGTGATATAGGACGTGGCGGTGTGTTGTCTCAACGGAATGGTGACCAAGAGGTCGTGATAGCGTACTTCAGCAAGTCGTTGTCAAAACCGGAAAGGAACTATTGTGTCACAAGACGCGAATTGCTAGCTGTGGTAAAGTCGTTGCAGCATTTTAGCAAATATCTTCTGGGGCGAAAATTTCACTTACGAACTGACCATGCTGCACTAAAATGGCTATTGCAGTTTAAAAATCCAGAAGGACAAGTTGCGAGGTGGATTGAACTACTGCAGGAATACGACTTTGAGATCGAACATCGCAGCGGGAAATCTCATGGCAACGCAGATGCATTATCACGAAGACCTTGTCCTGAAGATTGCAAACATTGTACTAGGCAAGAGAGTAAGGGAGTGGTATCCGTGAGGATGCTCAGGGCAGACCACCTCAGCAACGAGTGGAAGGACAGCTTACAACGTGCACAGCAGGAAGATCCGGACATCAAGCCGATCCTGGAATGGATGAAGGCCAGTGCTCCCAAGCCCAAGTGGAGCGACGTCTCAGCGATGAGTTTGACCACTAAAAGCTATTGGGCCCAGTGGGACAGCTTGCTGCTTCAGGATGGAGTTCTGTGCCGTAAATGGGAAAATGTTCGGGGAGACAGCTGTCATTTACAAATGGTTGTCCCTAAAGCTAAAGTACCGGATGTTCTACAGCTGTACCATAATGATTATTCAGGAGGCCATCTGGGAGTTAAACGAACTCTACTGAAGATCCGAGAACGGTTTTACTGGGTCCACTGTCGAAACGATGTCGAGGACTGGTGTCGCAAATGTACAAGTTGTGCGGCTGTAAAGGGACCTCAGACTCGTAGCAGAGGTGCATTGAAGTTGTACAATGTTGGTGCACCATGGGAGAGAATAGCCATTGACGTGGCGGGGCCGTTTCCGGAGAGTGAAAGCGGTAACAAGTATTTCATGGTTGTGATGGATTACTTCACTAAGTGGCCAGAAGTTTTCGCCATTCCAAATCAAGAAGCTTCAACAGTTGCAGATAAACTAGTTCATGAAGTCTTCTGTCGTTTTGGATTACCTTTAGAGATTCACAGCGATCAAGGAAGGAATTTTGAGTCTCAAATATTCCAGGAAACTTGCCGAGTTATGGGTACTCATAAAACAAGAACGACTTCTTATCACCCGCAATCTGATGGAATGGTGGAACGATTTAATCAGACATTGGAGAGGTACCTAGCAAAAGTTGTAGACAATCGGCAACGAGATTGGGACAAGCACATACAACCGTTTTTGTTGTCATATCGAAGTTCTGTTCACGAAAGTACAGCAGTGACACCAGCTTTCGCAAACTTTGGAAGAGAATTACGGCTGCCTGCAGACCTGATCACTGGGATACCACCTGATGCCCCACGCAGTATAACCGATTATGCATATGACTTGCGGAACAAAATGAATGACATTTATGAGCACGTCAGACAATCGGGCCAGCAAATGTCTGAGAAAATGAAAACCCGGTATGACCGCAAAATGAACAATAAAGGGTTCAACGAAGGTTCATTAGTGTGGTTGCACAATCCAGTCCGCAGCAAAGGGAAATCTCCTAAGCTTCAAGCTAAATGGGACGGCCCGTACCGGATTGTAACCAGGATCAACGATGTGACCTACCGGATACAGAAAGGCGCAAGAGGGACTCCTAAGATCGTCCATGTGGATCGCTTGGCGCGTTATTATGGGACCGATAATGCTCGGGACGAGCATGTCTTAGGAGGGGGCAGTGTTGTGTGAATAAGTCAACTAGCGCCATCTAGTGTCAGGAACGAGAGCGAGGGGAGCTTTGCAGAGAATGACATCACCGATCTCTCGACCGACAGCGCCACCCGAAGAACTAAGTTTCTAGAAAATCTATACTCGAACTCTCGGTACCTTACGCGTGTTTACTTGAACATTCCGGATATTTTGCTAATTTAAATAAATAGGTGGCGCAAGATGCAATCGGGACAGAGTTGAACTCAGCGACACAAGCGAAGCTTCGGAGCGGAATTAAGTGAATTAGTGTTTTTAATTATTAGTGTTTTAACTTTAATTTGTGTAAAGTAAATTAAAGTGTTAATTTAGGTAATTTTATCGGCAATTTTTATTGTCATGAACCTCAAGCTCGTAACAATATCATAGGAAAGGTGGAAATGGAAAGAGAGGCGTGTTACTCTTGCTATGTTTTTAATCGTAGTATCTAATTATTTTACCTTAACACTAATATATATATTGACTGGGGTACACTACACTATACCTCCCACTCACGATGTAGGCATAAGCATACGAATAAAATTGGGATGTTTTGATTTTCACGAAAATTTAAAATATTGTTTCTTCGTATCCTTAAAAATTTTGTTATCATGGCTACCACTTATCTAGTAAGGACAATAATAATATAAATAATACTCTTTTAATTTTCATGTTCTTTTACATTTCAATATTTTATTTTATTCTTTTTTTCCTTCATATATTTACTTCATTCTTAATTAACCATTATTTATTTTTCATTTTACTTTTCTGCATTGCAGCTATTCATTAAATATTTGTGTCATTTCTCTCATGTACATACGTGATCAAGATGGTGTGTGTGGATGGACAATATCCCTATAAAATTCACAATAAATTCTCCTTTTTCTCATTATAAATACATTAAAACTCATCCCGTTTTTTATAGTATCTGAACAACCTTAAAAATTAATTATTTATTAGGTTTCCCAAACTCTCAGCTGATCATGTTGATTGTATGTGGATAGGCTAACCTGCGATAATTTTTACTACCTAAGTCATACCTTCACACGATTAATATTTTTCATTTATAATTATGTATTTCGTGACTTAACCAGAAATTACTTACATCTTTTACAAATTTATATCATAAAATAGTCTCGTATAATATTTAGTTACATCATTGTCGTTCACTTGAGGCTCACAATATGGGCATAACAAAATTTTAATTAGTTAATTGTATACATGATATACAAGCAAGCAAGCGATTTGTGACTCCTTTGTTTTCAATTTGAAAGTACGATTATGACAACGCTTGTAATTACATCGATCTACGATCTCACGGTGCGATTCACACTTAATTTTATGATAACTTGTACAATATGTCATACTATGAATGCAAGTAAAATGTACCTTAAAAGCATTGAGCTATTATGTACTACGTACTAGAGGCGACACTGCATTCACCTACTCTGTCATTCAACTGCGGTGCATACACCACACTTAAATCAGTCACTCGCTAGGCGCTTATAGAGTTGTCACGTGTTGTGTTGATTTAAAAAAAATCTCTTGATAAAATGAAAATGTCGTGTGTACTTAAATATTGTACAAATAATTTAGGAAATGTCAGTTAAAACCAAGGAATTACTTATCATCGGTTAGTAAGATACCTAATCAATAAAAACGTATTATGTAATAATAATAAAACAAATTATTCCCAAGACGCCATCTCGTGTCATGGAATATAGATTATGAAATTAATATGTTCAGATACGACATTTCTGTGGGTGTGGGTTTTGCAGAAACATACGTAAGTTATTATAATTTGGCAAAAATTTTCATGTTTAAATCTGCTTATTATTCTTTTATTTTATTTTAAGGTTTCCACATCAAAGTGAAATTGGTATAAATTCGTCCATTTTTAACTCTCGCGTGCCCAGCATTTATGAACGACTTTTATTCTAATTTAAATAAATATATTTGTAATTTAAATGTTATGTTAATAAGTTTTGTTAAACATACATTTAGTATGTTTTTTATATTTGACTTAGATACCTTTTAAAATATTCAGATAAAAATATCATTAAAATGTAATTGTGATATAATAATATAATAAAAAAGATAAGTTCAAGTTTTGAAAAAGGAACTCTTTGCAAATATTATTATAAGTCACGTCGGCATGAACTTAACGTGAAACAATTATCGTACAATGATTTTTTTTGACTTAAATTTTAATGTTTAATGAGTTTAAACGTGGTCGCACTAATCTCACCGATGATCTGCGTGAGGGACGGTCTTCTACGGCGACGACTGAAGATAACATCAGTGCTGTGCGGCGTACCTTGCGTTTTTTATTTATTTCCGAAAATAAAAGAAAAACTTCGAGGAAACCGTTTTATGGACACCGAGGAAACAGTGGATGCGTTTCAAAATACCGTCGAAGAGACCCCTAAGGACGAGTGGGCAAAGTGATTTTCTCAGTGGTTCCATCGGATGCAGCGATGTTTTGACACTGTTTTGAAAAGATATAATAAAGCTAATAACTTGATAGTTTGTTCAGTTTTTGATTTTCTAAGAACTTTCAGTGTCACCCTCGTAATATAAATCAATAACTGATTAAAAGATACAAACATACCACATCACTTATGTGGTAAGAGACAACACGGAACGGAACACAACTAAAATATTGCATTATGATTATTTTTTCTTAGATACAGTTACAAAAATATTGAAAACTCAGTTGAATTGGGAAGTATCTGATAGATAATTTCAACCGAATCTTATATTGAATACAGGACATTTAATACATAACTTTCTTATAACTATAGTAGCGAAAACAACATCGAAAAAATATCTTAAACAAATGAAGTTTTAAATAGAATTGAAAATTACACTGGTGTGATGTTACCTCTTAATTTATTCTTTGTTATTTTCGGCTCATTTCTTTCTATTTTCTTATCCGCTAAGGCTTGCAGAAATAAGTTTCTTCTATTTTTCTTAAATCATTCACCTCATCTTGGACAACTTGGTCTCACTATTTTTTTATTAATTCGTTTAATCTTCATGTTATGTTTGAAATTATTAGCATTTGTTTTTAAAGTTGATCTTCGTTTTTTTTCATAACATATATCTTTCTTCTAATTGACTTTATAATCATCTTTAAAAAAATCTTTTTGATAGATAGATAGATAGATAAAACGTTTATTTGTATCTCCAATCCCACACGTAAATTCAGTGATTAAACAAGATATACAATCAAGGTATTATGGAAAAAAAAATACATAAACTTATGATCTAAATATACATGTGTGTTGCAGTTAAACAAATGGGTCATAGCTCAGCGATTAATATTGCTCAGAGAGCAAACACTGATTTTCAGCTATTACCCTCGAGGTCATCATCATCATTCATCATTACAGCCTTTCACAAGTCCACTGCTGAACATAGGCCTCCCCCAAGTAATGCCACAAAGCACGGTCCTGAGCCACCTGCATCCATCGACTTCCTGCATGTCTTACCAGGTCGTCACTCCATCTAGTGGGGGGTCGCCCTACACTACGCCTACCGGTACGAGGCTGCCACTCGAGAACCTTTCTTCCCCATCGGTTATCGGTTCTTCGAGCTATATGGCCGGCCCATTGCCACTTCAGCTTACTAATCCGTTGGGCTATGTCGGTCACTCTGGTTTTACTGCGGATATCCTCATTTCTGAGTCTATCACGCAGAGAAACTCCGAGCATAGCCCTCTCCATAGCTCGCTGAGCGACCTTAAGCGTCCTCATGCGGCCAGCAGTGAAGGACCACGTCTCAGATCCATAAGTCATCACTGGCAACACGCACTGGTTGTACAATCTAGTTTTTAGAGATTGAGGTATACCTGACGAAAAGATATGTCGTAATTTTCCGAACGCTGCCCAGCCGAGTTGAATCCGTCGATTGACCTCTCGGTCGAAGTTGGACTTACCTAGTCGGACTATTTGTCCCAGGTAAACGTACTCGTCAACAACTTCGAGCATAGTGCTCCCAACAACTACCGGCATAGGTGTGACATGGACATTGAACATGATCTTTGTTTTGTCCATGTTCATCTTAAGACCTATCCGTTGGGAGGCACTATTGAGGTCATTGAGCATAGTGCTTAAGTCCTCCAGCGATTCTGCCATAAGGACTATATCGTCGGCAAATCGAAGGTGAGTGATGTACTCGCCATTGATGTCAATACCGTATCCTTTCCAGTCCAGTAGCTTGAAAACGTCTTCCAATGCAGCGGTGAAGAGTTTCGGGGATATAACGTCACCCTGTCTTACACCTCTCTGCAGTTGGATAGGTTTCGAGCTCTGGTTCTGCACTCGGATAGCCATCGTAGCCCTACTGTACAAACACTTCAGCACTTCGATATACCGACAGTCAACTTGGCACCGCTGAAGGGACTGTAGCACCGCCCAAATTTTGACGGAATCAAAGGCTTTCTCATAGTCCACATACGCCAGGCAAAGTGGCAGATGGTACTCTTCAGTCTTCTGTACAATCTGCCGCAGGGTATGTATGTGGTCTATGGTACTGAAGCCTTTTCGGAAACCGGCTTGTTCGGGAGGCTGGAAGTCGTCAAGTCTGCGTGCGAGACGATTCGTAATGACTCTCGAAAACAGCACGTAGACGCGGCTCAGAAGGGAAATCGGTCTGTAGTTCTTTAAGAGAGCGTTGTCGCCCTTCTTAAAGAACAAGACCACCGCACTTCTGCTCCACGCCTCTGGAGTAGTGCCACCATGGAGGACGGAATTGAAGAGCTTCTGAAGGACTACAAGTACCGGTGTTCCACCCGCTTTCAGAAGCTCCGCTGTAATTCCATCCTCGCCTGGGGCCCTGCCGTTTTTAAGGTGCTGGAGAGCCATTCTAATCTCGCTTAGACTGACGTCCGGGATATCATCGGAATAGTGTCGGATAAGACTTGCTCTTGGATCGTTACTCACACTTGCGTGTGGCTCCAACGATGATGTGTACAGCTGCCCATAGAACCTCTCAATCTCACTCAAAATCTCAGGTGTCCCGGAAACGATGTTGCCACACTCAGTCTTCAGCTTTGACAGTTGGCTCTTTCTGGCAGACAGATCTCTGGCAAAGACTTTGGAGCCCTGGTTCCGCTCGATCGCTTCTTTAATACGAGAAGTATTAAAGTTGCGTAAGTCTCGCCGCATGCATTTGGAGATCTGTCTGTTCAGTTGCCTGTATGCTGTCAAATCTGTTGACGATTGCAGCCTCATCTCCCGTCTAACAGCCATGAGATTAAGAGTGTGATCGGAGAGTTTTTGTGTTCTTCTGCGGCGGGTCTTGCAGAACTTAGCTCCGACCGCATGGACAGTTTCCACGAGCTTGTCGTTCATATCGTCCACTGCATTGCAATCTTCTAGGCACTGGAAGCGGTTACGTAACTCGAGCTGAAAGGTTTCGGGATTCTGGATTAGAGCACGAGGGGGACGGAGCGTTGACTTCATTAGACGAGACCTCTCCAACTTAACGTTTAGGTTCAGTGTGCCTCTAACCATTCGGTGATCGCTGTCAGTTTTCACCCTTGCGATCACTGAGACATCACTGAACAGTTGGCGTCTGGTCGTCATAATGAAGTCAATCTCATTTTTTGTCGAACCGTCGGGGCTCGACCAGGTCCACTTCCTGTGGGGCCGCTTCTGGAAGAAAGAGTTCATCATAAAGAGTCCCTCTTTCTCCATAAAGTCGACCAGCTGTTGGCCCCTTCGGTTCCGTTGCCCTACTCCAAATTTCCCTACCTTCAGCTCACCGCTTTCTCTTGTGCCTAGTTTTGCGTTGAAGTCTCCCATCAACACCGTGTAGTGGGTTTTGGAGGAATGTATGGCTCTGGAAATATCCTCATACATTTCCTCCACCTCCTCATCGGGGTGTGCCGAGGTTGGTGCGTAAACCTGAATGACCTTCAGCGAATACCGTTTGGTGATTCTGAGTATCAGGTACGCGACCCTCGTCGACACACTCCCAATCTTTACAACGTTGTTGACGAGAGACTTGTGGACGATAAATCCGACACCTCCTTGGGACAGATGGTCGCCCTCCCGGTGATAGAACAAGTTGCCGGACTCGAGGATTGCCGTGTCCTCCCCCTCTCTTCGGACTTCGGATAATCCAATAATATGCCAGCGCAACTTGTCTACCTCTTCTTCCAGCTCCAGTATCTTCTCGTCAGTCCTCAGGGTGCGTGCGTTATATGTTGCCAGGTCGAGTCGTCGTAGGTGGCAACCGAACCTCCACCGGAGATTCTTAGCACCCCCTGCTCCGCCGTTACCATGGTCGCCACCGTAGCCAGGAATAGCGGGGCCGCCGGGGACTGGGGGCCGTCTTTTTGTGTATTTGTTCATTGGGGGGTATTTGCCGTAGTTGCCACGCTTGGCGAGCGGGTTGGCAACCGCAGTTTTTTATTACGTCACAGTTGTCATCAGGAAGATGCTGCTGCCCATCTCCTGCCTGTCTCCCTCTGTCGCCTCTTACGACACCCACGGGAGGATATGGGGTAGTGGATATTCTTAACCGCCACTACCCTCGAGGTGGCGAGAAGAAAATGAGCACAATAGTACAATCAGAAAGAAATAAGGAAAAAACAATTATTTTTTGCACGTTAATATTGTTGTAGTGTAATTATGTCTGAAAGATGTGTCCTTTCAGCTCTATGATTTATATCTTGGGTTTAATTTAGTAAAAAATTTCGAAAAAGATGTGTAAGACTGCGTACCCAATTTAGACTAGTACCCAAATGATTTAAAACCATGATGAGTTAGTAAAAGATAAAAAGGAAATAACATGCCATGGTTTATAGGTGGCAAACGAAGTGTTTGGGAATACCTTGTTTTTGTTTATCTAGAAGATATGTTTTGAACTTATTTTTAAATTTGTAGTTGGTGTTAAGATTTTTTATTGGTGGTGGGATGTTATTCCAACACTTCGTTGCCATATATCGGAAACTGCCGGTAAATGCTGCTGTTTTATGGCTGTAATATAGGAGTGCTGATCTTATTGATCTCAATTGTTTTCCAGAATTTGCTTGCTTAGCAAACTTTATCTTTGCATGCAAGTACTCTGGTTTCTTAAACTTAATAACACTAAAGACTAGACCCCCTAAATGTAGCTCTCTACGTGAGTCCATATTGAGCATGGAAGCATTGTTCAGAAAGGGTGTAATGTGATTTCTGGGAGGTACATCGAAACAGAACCGACAACATGCATTTTGCACGCGTTGTATTAGTCGCTTTGTTTTGCTGAAAATCCGGGGTCCATAAACAACATCCCCGTAGTTGAGCCTAGACAAAACCAATGACTCGCAAAGAGTAATGCGTGATGGTACAGAAAGTTGGTCACGGATTTGATATAAAACCTTTAGGCGATAAAAACAGTTTTTCACCATATTAAGGACATGATTTTCAAATCTGAGATTAGTGTCGAAGATAATGCCAAGGTTTTGCCTATTCTCACATCTTAGATTTATGGTATTTTTTTACATCTGGTCGTGTGTCAATTCAATAATTGAGTATTTTTATTTATTTTAGTTTTTCCGTTAACTCTTTTTTATTTACTAGTTTTTTCCATTCTTTAACAATTTTGCCAGCTGCGGCGGTGCCAGCGCATTGTCGAGCGAACTGTAGAAATGGCATGTGTTGAGTTGGAGTACCTCATTGTTCTAAGTGCTTACAGTCTCCCATGTCTATGTTATACGATACTTTTGAAGAAATTATGGAGGTAGTTTTACGCTAAGTATAATAAACTGAATAAATTTGTTGTAATATGTGGAGACTTTAATATCAATCTCCTAGAAGCTTCCTCCACCAATATTAAATTGAGATCATTGTTTAAATCTTATGGTCGTTTTAATTTATTTTTGGAGCCAACGCGTATTGCTGAATCTGGTGCAACATTTAAAAATAAAATTTTTGCAAATGTAAGCCGTTCAATAAATGTATAATTCAAAAATTGAGATCTGATCTGATATACCACCAAACGTAGAAATAATTAAAAATGGTAAAAATGAATTAATGTAAAAATTATGCATGAAAATGCGCATGAAATTGTATATGTATACAATTTCATGCGGTTAATAATATTGCCAGTAATAAATGAAACACATTTTATATGCTTTGTCTACATCTGTACATTTATTATTATTACTTTTCTTTCTGTAGATTACATTAAATTATTAATATTACTTAATGATAAATAATTTAATTAAATAATCATTTTTCAATTTAAAAAAATGTATCCTTAGAACGTAAGAATAACGTTTTTAAATAAAATAAAATAAATTCTTAAAATACATGCATATATATATATATATATATATATATATATATATATATATATATATATATATATATATATATATATATATATATATATATATATATATCTTATTTTTATAATGTAAGTGTTCCTAATATTTACAAAAATAAAATCTTTTATGTACCTTTACCTATAAAATAAAAATAAAGAAAATCATTATCAGAGCAATGTTTAAGAAAACTGTATCCTAGTATTGTCACATTTGTTTTTCTTTTAGTTGGTGTAATAATAATAATATATAATCAAATTTATAAAGACTATAAATTCAGTCTTATCATCACTCGTTTGTTTGACTCATCTCTTGACATTCGTCCTAGGAGGTGTGACATAGGTAGTAAAAATTTGTCGGTTATTAGGTTTCCTAAACTCTCATCTGATCATGTCATGTTGATTGTATCTGGATATGCTAACGTCGTTAATTTTTACTATATATTTTTTAGTATACTATATATTATTATTTCACAATATATTGTCCTTATAGCAGAATCGCTCGAGGATCTAAGGACTAAACTCAATGACATCAGTAGCGCCTCCCAACGGATAGGTCTTAAGATGAACATTGAGGAAACAAAGATCATGCACAACGTCCATGTCACATCTATGTCGGTAGTTGTTGGTAGCACTGAGCGAGAAGTCGCTGAAGAGTATGTTTACCTGGGACAAATAGTCCGATTAGGTAAGGCCAACTTCGATCGAGAGGTCAATCAACGAATTCAACTCAGCTGGGCGGCGTTCAGGCAATTACGATATTCTTCTCGTCAGGTATACCTCAAAACTTGAATATTAGATTGTACAACCAGTGCGTGTTGCCAGTGATGACTTATAGATCTGAGACGTGGACCTTCACTGCTGACCGTATGGGGAAGCTTAAAGTCGCTCAGCGAGCTATGGAGAGGGCTAGGCTCGTGGTTACTTAAACTTAGAAATAGTAAGCTGAAGTGGTAATAGGCCACCAATTGACATATCGACAACCAATAGATAAAAGAGATTCTCGGGTGACAGCCTCGTATCGGTAGACGAAGTATAGGACGAACCCCACTAGATCAAGTACGATAATAACCCTTATTAAACAATTTCTGATGAATTATAATTTTAAACTGTTTGATAGACAATTCTTGCATATTTTCTGGGATTTTCTTATATAAACGTATACGTCACCCCACGAAGGAAGTACTGACTCTTTGGAATGGAGTATCTGGTAAAAATACGAGCTTGTGCTTGTTCCCCGTATTTACAGAATATACATTACAATTTTTAATAAAATTCCTTTGGTTTTCGTGTACATACATTCAATTTTCGTAAATATATTGAGAGGCCAAAGTTAACATGTTTATTTATTTTTAATTTTTCTCTTAGAGATTTCTTCGCACTTAGGTTATAAATTGCTTTTATGACCTTCTTCTGCATAACAAAGGGAGTTTCAATGTCAGTCTCATTACATTATGCTATGTGAGTATCCAAAACAAACTAATCTAGCTGTTTTATACTTGTAATGTTTCTAATCTTTTTATGGCATATGCTGCAGAACTAAACTTACCAGCTATTTTTGATGAAGGGGGGCCCCACTGAAGCTTTAAATCTACTGTAATTTCGAGAAAAACAGAAGATTCAACGAAACTCAGATCCTCCCCATTTATTAGGATACTGGTATTCAAGTGTCCAAAATTTAGTGTTGTGAAGTTAATACATTTCGTTTTGTTACCGTTTAAAAGCAAATTGTTGACGTTAACTACGTAACTTAACGTACTTACTAATTACTATACTGTATAAATGACTAAGTCATATTGATCAATTGCCGTTTAAGTCTAAAAATAACGAAGTATCATTGGTAAATAAAATTTGCTAAGATTTGCGCATTAACGCGGGTCTTAGCTAATTAATATTTAACATTTTTAATGTATTGGATTTCACCAAAATAACGCTATATATTAAATATATTAAATAATGCAATATCGTTGTTATTCCCTACCATATAAGGTACGTCATCAATATTAACCAAAACATGAGGGGGACAGGAATGGAGCCCTGAGGAACACTGAATACTTCTACTACTACTACTAAAGACCCAGAAGAACTACTCCCATCGATTACTAATGTTCTCAAATTTAAATATAATATCCTATACTATTAAACGAGCAATTCTTGTATATATGTATATATATATATATATATATATATATATATATATATATATATATATATATATATATAATCGGGATCTCGGAAACGGCTCCAACGATTTTCATAAAATTTAGTGTCCAGGGAGTTTCGGGGATAATAAATCGATCTAGCTAAGATTTATTTTTAGAAAATGTCTTTTTGTCCGTGTTTTTAGGCAATTAAAAACTGCTACAATATAGTTAGAATAAGAAGGTAAATTTTGACAGTTTGGTAATGATTATAAATAGCTTATTGGTATAATGGGCGGTCACAAAATCGTAAAACCCCGGTTCGAGCCCAGACCGACCGACCGACTTTTTTATTTTTTTTTCAAGTTTCTTTCTTTTTTGAGAAAATATATTTTTTTCGAGCCCTTTTTTTAGTATTTTTTAAAAACACGAAAATTTAAATAAAAATAATTGCACTCATGATTTTTTATTCAAATAACCAGTTCAGTTTTTTCTGTTATATCGCTAAGATCAAAAAATATTATTTATAATTCATCAGTATGTAATTTGTATCTAAATATAATTTCCAAAACACACGAATTAAAAAAATCGAGCGAAAAATACCGAGCAAAGCTCGGTCAACCGGGTACTAATAAGACTAAGCGCTAAAGTTTTTACACCATAATGATGTAGTTTTCTGATTATTGTCTCACGGTGAACACAGTCAAAAACATTGGAAAAGCCAAAAAAGTTCTTAAAAAAGTTACGGGCGACCACTTAAAAACCGAATTGATTCTTATGAAGGCATTTATTTACATTAAAAGAAGTACTTTTGGTCTAGAACATATTTTAAAAAGAGTTTTAAACAAAGTTAAATCAGTTTTTTGCGTATTTTATCCCATCTATCACGGGGAATGCTGTGAGAAACGATACCATCCACACCATCTGGATGCTTGGCGGTCCACCACTGTACGTTTCACAAGGAGTTTTCTCCCGTGTACGACCTCTCAGTGGAATAAATTGTCACCGGCGATTTTTCCGGACCGATGGGACCTGGGGACCTTCAAGAAAAGAGCTTACTCCTTAGGGCCGACAACGCACCTGCAATTCCCCTGGTGTTGCGTTTGTTCATGGGCTGCCGTAGTCACTTAACATCAGGTAAACCGTATGCCCGTTTGCCCTCTGTTCTATAAAAATTTTTTTTAAGAAAATTGCTTTGTATTGGCAGTACAGCACTAGGTTTAAAATTGGTAGGGTTCAATGTATGTTGCTTACGTTTCCTTAAATCAGAAAGCACATCCGATCCGATACAAGTATTAATAGAAATAATAGCAAATTTGGTTGCGATTGCATCTCTTATACGTAATAACTTTTAAGGTAATCTAACAATCGTGGGATCCACTAAAGTTTTGCGCAAATTATAAATAAAACATGTTATCCTTCCATTTTTGCTACGGATGACGAACTTTAAGTAGTGTAAAAAAATGACATACAACTTCACGTTTGTAATAAATATAATATGTATATTTAAAAATGTAACATGTGAAATTGAAACATTAATGAGCAGCCAGGAGCGCACACTTTCAGTGTGTCCTATGTAGATCTGAGGTTAATGCTAATTACTCTTGGCAGGCAGGTTAACAATCGTAGTTTAATTTTTTTATTTTGAGTTGTGAACATGAAAACGGTGTTGGCCATCTCATGTTTCATTTCCCGTAGTCGCCTCTTACGACCCACGAGATGAAATACGACAATTAGTTCACCTACGTCGCCACCACACGGCGTTATAATAATAATAATGTCGTCCAGACCGAATTTCGGTCACGGTGATCTGAATTAACGGATACTAGCCATCTGCGCAGGACAGGGTTAGGTTCCCAAGTGCATGCATGAGCACAGGTACACTCTCTATGCCCTGACTCTCATAGTCCGCTGAGATTTTGAACCGACCGAAGAGAAATCAGACGCAGGTCCAACGGCTTTGCCTGTTTTCCGAAGTATAGGGGTGAAACACTGCCAAATTCCTGACTCCGGGCAGGCTATGAGAATTTATTGACAGAAAAAGTCAATAACTGGATTTTTATGGTATGATCTTGGGTTCAAATCCGGGTCCTTACGATCAGCGGTCGTATTCACGACCACTAGACCAACCAAGCATTAAAATTAATAACAGCTAAAATATAATTAGTAGAATCAGGCGCTACTTTCTTTATGGAAATCCATTACATTAAAGTTCGTAAGAATTACTTCGCCCACTATCGCTCAAGTAAAATTGAGCGGATGTGGGCGAAGTGATTTTTACCAACTTTAATAAGTAGTAATGAAGAGACCTGTAACAGCAGAAACGATGCAGAAGCGCGCGTTGCTCACACGGTATCGACATAGATAATTAGACAAAAACGAATAAAGGCTACCGCGACTAGAATATTAATTGTTACATATTTTTTAGTTATGTATGTTCAAAAAACGTTTTGCATTTATTGTGATCACATCGGGGTCACTCCGTATATGGCGACATATAAATTTGGAAATGAAGTTCTAGCCCTAAGGCAATATAGGAAATACAGGATATAATTTTTTTATAACTGTTTAAACTGTATTCTTGTGACTGTCTGAGCTTGTGATATTCAGAGTTCACCCAAAAGCGCCAAAGTTTTTAACTTATTAAATTTCAAAGAGCTAATAATTTTAGTACCGACTTTAAAAGCTTTTATTAAAAGTATAATTTTAATTTATCAAATAATTCAAATAAATTTTGCAGACTCACAATATACTTTTAAATTAATTGTTTCAATAGAAAAATTTATATTGAATCTTTTTGGTAAAAAAATTTGTGGTTTTAAAAAAACCTGCCATAAGAAGCGGTTTGATTATAAAATTTTTGTTTTCAGCAACATTGGCCTACAAAGTTGGCAAGCAAGTGATCTCGCTGGCCGAGGGCATGCCCAATGAAGATATGTTCCCGTTCAGTCAGCTGCAG
Source organism: Parnassius smintheus behrii (assembly GCA_036936625.1). NCBI lineage: Eukaryota > Metazoa > Arthropoda > Insecta > Lepidoptera > Papilionidae > Parnassius > Parnassius smintheus. The sequence continues at coordinate 42,876,555 of JAUPFT010000022.1, forward strand.
TTACATTTCAAGGCTGGAGGAGAGCTGAAGTTGGAGGGCAAGGAGCTGGCTACTGCACTGCAGTATATGCCTTCCCAAGGGTAAGTTATATAAAAGGCGTATTATGTTAAATAAATAAAACTTTGTCAACTGCCTAATTTATAAAACATCTTCCAAGGCTACAATAGGTGCAAAAGGAGATTTCCCTTTATTATTAGTTTTCCTTTTTAGCATTCAAAATTCGTCCCATCGTTTATATGTTTGAAAGACACATTTTTTAGTTAAGTTTTGATAATAATATTAAGCCTTTTTTTAAACCACGAATACATACTAACTGACAGTAGGAGAATTATAAATTAATATTGAATTGTATAAATTAAAATGGTTGAAAAACCTGAAGTAGATAAAAGATATGCCCCTTTCGGTGAATGCCTCCATTTGTTCCTGTTAGTTGCCACGTCCATCCAATTCCTCCCCGCTGTCTTTTTTATGTCATCGCTCCATCGCATCCAAATAGGTTAGCCTTTGGATCTTCTTTCTCCTGTACCTTTCCAGAGTGTGGCTTGTTTTGTCCATCTATCGCCGGGCATTCGGGCCAGATGCCCTACCCATCTCCATCTCGAGCGGAGTGTGTGTTGTACTGCATCAATGACTTTTGTTTTATTTCTTATATCCGGGCGTTTTTGTTTGTCAATGAGTTTAAGGCCCATGATGCTTCTTCCTATAGCGCGTTAACTAAAACATAGTTTACTTCACATATTTTTGTTGACGGTCCATGTCTGAGCATCGTACGTGAGACAGGGTAGAAGACAATGAGTCCATAATTTTCTTCTTTGGTATCAAATGGAGTTTCGATTTTAGTATTTCTTTACAACACCAGTATTTTTTCCAGTTTATATTAATTCGTCCTTCTAATTCATCGGCGTGCCTTGTATTTAGTTCTCAACGACTCCACGGCGGCTGACCTATCATCTAGGGGCGAAACTCGTGTCGTATTGTCGTCGATGGTGTGTCTTACCTGGAATAGTGGTGTTGGAAGTAGTGGTGTTGGGACTAGTGGTGACGAAGTTAGTACATGCAATTGAGGGAGGGCGGGAGGTGCTCTTCAATCCAGGTGAGACACATCATTGTATTTAGTTAGCGGAACGTTGCGGAGTAATTAATATTTTTATTATAATGGATTTCCGCAAAGTAACGCCTGATTCTATCAATTATAGGTATATAGTGGTTGTTTGCACTCTATTTCTGTTTTTCTACTGTTTGTTCTAGGGTATGTATAAGGTCTATTGTAGAATACCCTTGCCGAAAACGTGCCTGCTCTACCGGTTGGTTCTTCTAGATGAAGTCTGCTCCTTTTTTAATTGAATTTATAAGGTTTTTAACCTTATAAATTACCAACAATTTAAACCCTTTTTCTTAGTTTTATTGCTAATAGTGTCCAGTGATAGTTGCTATGTTATTATTTTTTATTTATTTTTTATTTATTTTTTATTTATTTAATGTGTAATTACTCAAACAAAATATTTTCCAAGCATCTTCATCATCAGAAATATACTCTACGCATCAAAGATGTTTTATAGGTAAAACATCTTTGCTACGCATATTCAAGTTTAAGAAAATTTAAAAAAAAAATTAAAGAAATGTCGTGTTTTTGCCACCATAAAAAATAGCCTTTGTTATTCAAACCTTTTTATAAACATGCTTAGTTATTGCCTTTTCTTTTGAGGTGTTATTTACGCAAATGTCTCATCAACTTTTGGAATTAGGGTGCACAAAGCAAATTACGACTAAATACATACTTTTATTTTTATACGGACCATAATAATACACCATTTTTAAACCTTTGAACAACCTTAGAAATTCAATTGAAAAAAGAACCATGTCTAAGAAATGTTTAGCTTAATATGTTCTGAATTGTTTAAGGTATCGTCCCTTTCGGGCTTTGCACCCATCTTCCAAATAACCTGTGGAGTATGGGTGACTAACAACACAATTCACCTGATGGTAAGTGAATGTTGTAGCCCATAGACACCTTCATTTATCCTCGATTAAGAATCAAAATACAGATACTTTGTTACCCCTCTAGACTAGATGGAGTACCTTCCTGGTTCTCTACACTCACCATATAAATCACAGCTCACAGTACTATTTAATGCTGGTCCTGACCTCGGTCAAGATAACCCTTTGTACGACCATAATACAGCTACAACGTGGCTCTACCACGTAAAAGGTTGAAGGCATGGTAAAATTTATATTAAAATTAGTTTTCTTATGCCCTTTTAAAGTCACGGGTGGATATCTGCTATCAAACGTGCATAGCAAGCGGATTGGAGTCACAGTTTTGTTTTTTATTGTTATGTTATCGGGAAAGTCTAATGTTGATGGAGTGACAACCTGATAAGGTATGCTGGAATTTGATGAATGCAAATGGCCGCGCAGTGGTGGTGCTAGAATATATAACACGGAAGCACCGCACAAAAAGGAGACCGAGAAAATAGGAAACACCGTATATCGTATTCTATTTAACTCTCTCGCAGGCTAAATCTTATAGATGTATAATATGTATGTTTGTCTCACTCTGCGTTGTTTCGTTCCAAATCGTTTGAGTTTCAAATCACTTTAAAGAAGTTTTCACAATGGTTTCAAGGCGTAATTGAAATGATATGTTGAAGGTACCCAGCGCTGATATCCGAACTGCGCGAGTTCCAACGCTCGCTGCACAGGGCGCCAGGTGCTCGCGACGTTCTCGTCACGAACGGAGCGCAGCACGGCATCTACCAGTGCATGGACATGCTGCTTGACCCCGGCGACCCAGTGATACTCAGCGAGTTCTCTTATACCGGCGTCATCAGTGTGGTACATACTGACGCTTTGTAACAACACACAAACACACACACACACACACACACACACACACACACATGCGCGCACAAACACACACACACACACACACACACACACACACACACACACACACACACATACACACACACACACACACACACACACACAGAGAGAGAGAGAAACAGAAACAGAAACAGAAACAGAAACTTTTTTATTCAACGTAGATTATAACAAATACTTATTGAAAGTCACTTTTTTAATTTACCACTGGTTCGCAAAAAAAAACCTCTGTCCTGGGAAGAACCAGCAAGAAACCCAGCGTGACTATTTTTTTTCCAATAATAGCTTACAATCATGTTTACAATTAGCAACACAAGACAAATTAGAAATAGCTTGGTAGCGATCACCCTTCCCAGGGGTTATTATCATCCATAAATTCCTTAATATTATAATAACCCTTTTTATACAAACTTAGTTTAATAACATTTTTGAACTTTGTGTATGATAAATTTTGTATATTTTCTGGGATTTTGTTATAAAAGCGTATACATCGCCCCAAGAACGAATTACTGACTCGGTGGAGTCGAGTATCTGGTACCACTAGCTTGTGTCTGTTCCTAGTATTTACAAAATGAATATCACCTATTTTCGCAAAACTACTTTTATTTTTGTGTACGTACATTACATTTTCATAAATGTATTGAGAGGCCAGAGTTAAAATATTAATTTCCTTAAATTCTTGTCTCAGTGACTCTTTTGGTTTTAAATTATATATTGCTCTAATGGCCCTCTTCTGTAAAATAAATATAATTTCAGTGTCAGTCGCGTGTCCCCATAGCAAAATACCATACGACATAATGCTATGGAAATAACTAAAGTAAACTATTCTAGCTGTTTCAACATTGGTAAGAGTTCTAATCTTTTTTACAGCATATGCTGCAGAACTAAGTCTGCTAGCTAGTTTTGAAATATGGGGGAGCCATTGAAGCTTTGCGTCCAGTGTGATTCCAAGAAAAATGGTGGTATCAACAAGACTCAGTTCCTCCCCATTTAAAATTACATTGGTACTGACATATTTAACATTAGGAGTTACAAATTTCATATATTTAGTTTTAGTTCCATTCAAATGCAAATTATTAACATTAAACCAATTGACTAACTTAGCTATAGCATTATTTACTTTGTCGTAATTTAATAACTGTCGTTTTAATTTGAAAATTAATGAAGTAACATCAGCAAATAATACTATATCATGGTTATCCCCTGCTATGTAAGGTAAGTCATTAATATATACAAGAAACAGAAAGGGGCCGAGAACTGAGCCCTGAGGCACGCCCATTTGTACAATCGACCCAGAAGAACTCATACTATTAATAACAACTTTTTGCGTTCTGTCACTTAAATATGAAATAATTAATTTAAGAGCATCGCTTCTTACACCATAGTGTTGAAGTTTCCTGATTAATGTTTCATGGTGAACACAATCGAAGGCTTTGGATAGGTCACAGAACACACCCAAAGCATCCTGTGAATTCTCCCATGCATTAAATATATATTTAATCAGCTCAACACCAGCATCAGTTGTCGAGCGACCCCTTGTGAAACCAAATTGATTTTTATGAAGTAAATTATTTACATTAAAAAAATTTTACATTTGATCAAGAATAATTTTTTCAAAAATTTTACTAAGTGTTGGCAGTACAGAAATAGGTCTAAAATTAGCGGGGTCCAATGTACTACCAGATTTAAATAAAGGTATTACTTTACTATGCTTCATTAAATCAGGAAACACACCAGATTCGATACTAGTATTAAAAGTTTTTAACAGTTAACACACTTAATTAAAATTTGTTAACAGGGGTATCTGTAATCACTGAACAGCATTTTTTTATAGAAAAAGGGTGACAAACGAGCACACAGTCCACTTGGTGGTAAGTGGATGCTGTGATACATAGACGTCTACATCTACCCAGCGTGTGGGCGAGGACCTATGCATGCTCACACAAGCTTATTTTTTCAACTTTATCACCTACCGTAAATTTTTCACTTGGAAACATATTACGGACCAAAATTTCAATTCGGCAAACATCCAATTTTTTACAGGTCTCACAAATACTTGTACTCTGCGGAAATTTCACCCAGACGGATAATGTCACAAGTGACGTGTAGTGACTCTATTTCCAAGCTAAAAATGCCGCTATTTGTACATTGCAAATAATATTGACAAATAATCTGTAGTTGCACTATAATTTCGTTGAATTTATACAGTATTTCGCTTTCTTTTGCATGACATATTATATTAAATTTTTTATTTATTCTCCATTGCTTTCATCTGGTGCTTAAATTTGAACTATTATTTACTACATGATCTTTTACTTCATTCTTGGATTACCTCAGTTCTTCAGGTCAGTTTTCTTATTAAATACACTATCAAGGCGATTTGATTACATGGTGTGCTGTACTGTACATGGGCATAAAATATGTTTAATTTATTTTTGGGCTTTAAAGATTCTTAAGTGAAAGCCGGTAAACGAAATGTAGCAAGCCTTCCACTAGATAGTGATAACCCGGTAAAAGATACAGGAAGATTTTTGAAGCACGTGACATAGGACCGAGCTTTGAGGCATTTATTGAGAAAGGTGTTCCGCAGTGTACTTCTGATGTGCTGTAATAATGATGATGAATAAAAAAAATGATGAAAAGATTTCAAATTGATTAATAATGATAAGTGTAAAACAAAATAAACTACACTATTATGACAATTTTGTACCTGATTTTACGGCAGTGCACTACGTAGCTCAAATATCATTTAGCTAATTTAATATTTAACTTCGAAATCAGTTAAGCGTAGTTCATATAAGTGTACACATATGTGTGTTTCGCGTAATTAATCTAAATCAGAAATATTAAAAAGTGCTTAAGGTTTCTCTGATTGAGAATGTTACAAAAGATATCTATGAGGTCTTTTTCTTATTGAGTCTCTTGCTAAAGATATCCTATATGATTTTAAGCGTGTACATAAGTTATTTGAATTGACATTAACATTATAAAACTATTACAGTTAAGGCCGTACGATCCTGAAATCATCTCTATCCCAGAAGATGATAACGGCATGAGTGCCGAAACCTTGGAGGCAATTCTGGAAAGTAGGCTGGCTCGAGGACTTAAAATGCCGAAAGTCATGTATGTGGTACCCACTGGAAGCAATCCTACTGGTCTGATCATCCCTGAAGAGCGGAAAAAGCAGCTCTATGAACTGGCTTGCCGATACAACTTTTTGATCATTGAAGATGACCCGTATATGTTCTTGAATTATTCTGGGGTAAGTCTTATTGTTAATTTTTTTAAAATTAAAATATTGAAGTTATGGGTAAAATGAGCAAAAATCCAAAAAGCAAATCACAATACAAAAGCGTTAACATCCTATCTTGCTGTTTCACAATGATGTGAACGTGATCTTTATCCAATCAAGCTGAACCATTTGTCCTGCTTCCACAATATGTCACAGCGTGGGCGCTACCAGGCATAAGATATGAAGGTATTTAGATAGCTTAAAATACGGAATCCATCTATATCATGGGTCATTCATTACTATATGATGATGTCCGATGCGTACCAAAAAGTGTTTATTAGTGCTTGCATGCAGTTTTCAGTGAAGTATTGAGATAAATTTGAGCTAAAATTTGTGTTTGTTTCATTTCGGTTGACAAGTCATAAGAATGACATTTTTAAAATGCGTCTCAAACCTGCACAATGAGTTGCGTGCACTAGTCAGAAGAATAAATAGAAGAATGCGGTAATTATATATGTTTGCGCGTATGCATTCTCGTGCACAGTTAGTTTTAGAATAAATTATGATTTCCGCAAAATATTGAACATAAGTATTTATTTCACAAACAAAGTTTACAAACAAACCAAACCAAAGAAGTAGATTGAAACCTATAAAAGCCCAACTTGAAAATGTGTCATATTAGAAATTTCATTTGCCTTGCGAAAAAAAATTAATAGAATATATTGAGATTTAATGGGAGAAAGGAATCTAGCTCCATCTAACTTAAGACATCTCAAAACTACATTCTAATTAAATATAAAGCAACATAAGTGCAGTTTCGACAATTTTAGGAGAAAACGCTTTATACTGATTTATTTATTTAAATATTACTTGAGACACCTATCCTAAAAATCTGTTATCTAGATATTTATGATGTGCCCGAGGAAAAGGCATTCGGTTTGAATGAATTACTCAGTTTTCACTTTAATTAGAGAAGTGTCAATTTCTCTTTCCGATAAGTACTAGAATTAGTCCTAAAATCCTGTTTTTTATTTTCTTTTTAAATTAGCCATTTTCTACTCTTTTTGCTTATTTTTTCAGCTAATTTATTGATCCACATGAGTGTAAGACATATTCAAAACTGCATTCGTACAAAACTAGCGGCCCGGTACGTGCTTCGCTACGTATAAAGTGAAATAATACAAAAATCAGAACATCGATTCATTTCTTTAAAAAAATATATTACTTAATTGCTAGCTATATAAAAACTTAATCCAAAACATTTGGATAAACAATATTTTTTGTTTTTCCATTTTGAGTGTGAATAAGGCGACCGCTCAGACCCGTCCAACTACCGGCCAATCGCCATCACCTCCTTGTTCTCCAAAACAATGGAGTCCATTGTAAACTGCCAGCTCATGAGGTATCTTGAGGATCACCAGCTGATTAGTGACCGCCAATATGGTTTTCGTCGTGGTCGGTCAGCTGGTGATCTTCTGGTCTACCTCACTCACAGATGGGCGGAGGCAGTAGAGTTCAAGGGGGAGGCATTGGCCGTTAGTTTGGACATTGCGAAGGCCTTCGATCGGGTTTGGCACAAAGCGCTTCTTTCGAAGCTCCCTTCCTATGGGCTTCCCGAGAAATTGTGCGATTGGATCACCAGCTTTCTTGCAGATCGGAGCATCAAGGTCGTTGTAGACGGTGCAAGCTCCGATTGCAAGCCTATTAATGCTGGTGTTCCACAGGGCTGCGTGCTATCGCCAACACTGTTTCTTCTGCATATCAATGATATGTTGCATACCCGTAACATTCATTGCTATGCGGATGACAGCACTGGTGATGCTCTTTACACCGACCGAGCCAATATTTCTCGGGAAAACGTCTCCGAGTGCCGGGACAAACTTGTGTCTGAAGTCGAGTCTTTGCTGAACAGAGTCTCGGATTGGGGACGACTAAATCTAGTCCAGTTTAACCCCCAGAAGACACAAGTTTGCGCGTTAACCGCTAAAGAGAACCCCTTTGTCGTATCTCCTCAGTTTCAAGGCACTCCCCTTGTTGCCTCAGCCAGTATCGGAATCCTCGGCGTCGACATATCGAGTGACGTGCAATTTCGTGGTCACTTGGAAGGGAAGGCCAAATTGGCCTCTAAAAGGCTTGGCGTGCTCAGCAGAGCGGGACAGTATTTCATGCCGGCACACCGCCTGCAACTTTATAAGGCGCAGGTTCGGCCGCACATGGAATACTGTTCCCATCTCTGGGCTGGGGCTCCCCAGTACCAGCTCCTTCCACTTGACCGCATCCAGCGCAGAGCGGCTCGAATCGTCGACGACCGAGTGCTTTCCGATCGGCTCGATTCACTGGCGCTGCGAAGAGATGTTGCATCTCTTTGCGTATTTTATCGCATCTATCACGGGGAGTGCTCTGAGGAATTGTTCGGATTAATCCCAGCCGCCAAAATTCGTGAACGCACTACACGGCAAACGTCCCGATACCATCCACACCATCTGGATGCTTGGCGGTCCACCACTGTACGTTTCACAAGGAGTTTTCTTCCACGTACAACCTCTCTGTGGAATAGTTTACCACCGGCGATTTTTCCGGACCGATACGACCTGGGGATCTTCAAGAAAAGAGCTTACTCCTTTCTAAAGGGCCGGCAACGCACCCGCAATTCTCCTGGTGTTGCGGTTGATCATGGGCGGCGGTAGTCACTTAACATCAGGTGAGCCGCATGCTCGTTTGCCCCCTCTTCTATAAAAAAAAAAATAAACAAACGGCTGGGGTACAAACGACTCCGGAACAGGCAACATAAAGTTGGCCATGTGAAAAACATGATTCTTCCAAATTCACACCACAAACGTGAAGTGTTTGCCCTTGGGCCTTGTTGATGGACATCGCAAATGATAAACAAACAGGATATTGTAATCGTTTGAACTCGAATGGCATATCAGTTGGAATCATAGGGATACGCGGTATCAAACAAACTTCTCCTTTAGATTTACCAGTTAAGATCGTAGCTTCGATCAAATTTGGCAATAACTTTTTCACTGCCAATCTGGTGCCATTACTCAGTTTTGGTGTATTATTATTTTGCAATAATATAATTAAAGACCCAACTTTTTAGATTAAGATTTAAGCAGTGCGGTGGCATACCAGCCGGTTCTACTAAATTTAAAAATTCAACCGGAAAATTCAATGCCTCATTTTGATTCATAGCACTGTGAATTGATTTATATGTCGTGACTACACCTGGCAGTTTCTTTTGAATTTGAAAATTAATAGAATTGATATGAATGTTCTTTGGTGCTAAAATGGCGCGTTCTCCGAAGAAATTTCTTCGCTTCGACTCGTTCACTATCAACGGATACTGAACTCTATTTCCAACTCATTAAAGTACTCATTTGTTTCAAAAATACGAAAACAACTGCGGTTTTCGCCAGCGCGGCGCGGCGCGGCACGCGCCCGCGTGCGCCTAAGCAAAAGAAACAATAAAGTAATAAGTTCTTATTTCTACTTTTAATTTGACTGCACAATTCCCCGTCTAAAAAATCTCCATTAACAAAATGACCCGCCATTTCTTGAATTCCTTTGTTACAAAAAATGTGATAAACGAAGAACCACTCGACCGTGCAAACTTCACATAAACCATCTACTAAATAGTCCGAACAAACCCTGAAAATTTGGTTTGGATAGGTGAGCCCGTTCTTGAGTTATAAAGTGACAACGAAAAATGCCACTTATTTTTATATATTAAGATGGGAGGACTATTTTTCTGTCTGAGTGTCCGTCGGTTAAAGTACATCTCTTTTACTTATTTTTGTTGCCAAGATTCTATGACCCTACTGTAGTGAAGGGTAACTGAGAGATATATAAGATGTGTCGCATTCCTCGACTGACAATGACTCCGTATCCAATTTTGTTTGAATTTGGTTGCAAGTGCACTTACCACAGTTTTGTTGTTTGTGATTTCAATACCACAAAAAAAATCCAATATTTATTAAAAAAAAAAAAAATTGTTTTATAAAGCTTTGACTAACAAGACTGATATAATATCAGTCTGTCAAAGTATATTTGAGTGACGTTTTGCGGTCGATCTGTTATATCAGAGGAAATAAACATTGCATAATAATTGTACATACCAATGACGCTAATTTGAAACGTTATCGTGCATTGTAGCAGCTGTACTAACAATGTAAATGTGATAAACAAGAGAAATTATTATTTTTTAAACTAGAATTTCTTTAAATTGTTGATAGATAAAGTTATGTTCATCATGAAGTTTTTGCTATCGCACTTGAGGTTTTCTTATCTAATAAGACTCGTAGATAATTTTAAAGTATTATTGAGTGTGAAAGCAATTCTAAAGGCATAAACATTAAAGTTTCCCTAGGTTAATTTTGACACGATACTAGTTAAAATAGTCCCCGTTTATACAGTTACCACATAACAATGGCAGTATGCCGCTATTACATGCTAGTATTCAGAGCAAGGGTCACCACCCTTAAAAAAACCAGTAATTTTTCTTTATATGGATGACAACCGAGCACACCGTACGTTAGGGTAAGTGGATACTGTGGCCCATAGACATCTACATTTATTCTCGATGAAACTAAGAGAAGGACTAAGATGGAATGCTTCACCAGTCCACTGCTGAACATAGACCTCCCCTAAAGAATGCAACAAAGCACGATCCTGAGCCACCTGCATCCGCCGACTTCCTGCAAGGTGGTCTTAACAGGTCGTCACTCCATCTAGTGGAGGACCGCCTCACACTTCTGCCACTCGAAAACCTTGCTTCTTCATCGGTTACCCGTTCCTCGAGCTATATAACCGGCCGATTGCCACTTTAGCGTAGTAATCCGTTGGGATATGTCAGTTTATCACGCAGAGAAACCCCGAGGACAGTCCTCACCATAGCTCGTAGAGATACCTAACGCTTCCTCATATGGCCAGCAGTAAAAATGAAGTCTCAGATCCAAAGGTCATCGCTGGCAATACGCATTGGTTGTACAAGCCTGTTTTCAAGTTTTGAGATATAACTGACGAGAAGAAGTGTCGAAATCTCCCGAACGCTGTTCAGCCGAGTTGAATCCGTCGTTCAAGCTATGGGTTTGAATATGACTTCGGTTTAAAGAAATTTATTTCTCATAAGAACATACAATGGTTCACTTAAAATGAGATACAAAGTAATTATATACTAAAGTAAAACTATCGCATCTACCTCTAGTGCTGGAGGTGTTATAGTTTTAAGCTTATTTAGTATGAGGTATAAGATTAGGATCATTTACTATGTCAGAAAAGATTACATTGTACGTACGTATTTCCTAAGTTTACTTTTAAACAATTTTATGTTATTGCAATTTTTTATGTCATCTGGTAGTTTATTGAATAGCTGTGCTCCCTCAAACAACAAAGTTTTTTTGCCATAATTAGTTCGTGTAGTTATTAATTGTAGTTTATTTTTACTTCTTAAGTTGTGTGTTGTTGTTTTTTTATGTAATTGTATGTTTGATTGAATAGAATTAGTGGTAATGTTTTTTATTAGAGTGCAAGTGCAATAAATGTATAGTTGTGTAAGGTTTAGCAAGTTAGTTTTTTCGTATAGTACTTTTGTTGGCGTTAGATAATGATAGTGGAATAATGTTTTGATAATTTTATTTTGTGTCCTTTGAAGTGGATTTAGATTTGTTTTAGCAGCTGTTCCCCATATCTCAATTAGATATTCGATATGTGATTTAACTAAAGAGTTATATATGATTGTACGAACCTTTTCCGGGATACAGTTTGCGACTTTACGTAGTGCACATAGTAATGACGTCAGTTTTGATTTGACGTGATCGATATGCATTCTCCAAGTGAGTTTATCATCTAACAATAGACCTAGATATTTTTCCTGAGTTGAACGATTTATTATTTTACCTTCAATAGTAAGATGTGCAAACTCTGTTAAAGGTTTATTCTTTGTAGAAAAAATCATGAAAGATGTTTTTGACATATTAATTGTTAGCAAGTTATATTTTAACCATTCTCCGAGTAAGTCAAGGTCTTTTTGAGCATAGGTTATAATGTTGTGAATAGATTTATCGAAATAGAAGAGACATGTGTCGTCGGTATATAATGTTAGGTGACCTGTTAGCCCTAATTTGTTTATATTATTTATATAGATTAAAAACAATAATGGACTTATAATTGAGCCTTGAGGACAGCCGTAGGATACGTTTTTAATTGAGCTGGTAAAATTATCCATTTGAACAACTTGTCGCCTATTATGTAAAAACGATGTAAACATTTCGAGGGCCTTGCCTGTAACGCCTATGTTGTTTAGTTTCTGCAACAATTTATGATGGCTTACTGTGTCAAATGCTTTTTTTATGTCAATAAAAATCCCTAAAGCGATATTCTTTTGATCGATTTGAGTTTTAATTTTTGTGATTAAGTCTACTGCAGCTGTCAGAGTGCTCGATTTGGAACGAAAGCCATATTGTTGGTCAATTAAAAACTTCTTTTTTATTAGGTATTCATTTAGGCGGTTATAAAGTATTCGTTCAAATATCTTTGATATAACAGGCAAGACAGAGATTGGTCTGTAGTTACTTGGGTCAGTCCTAATTCCGGATATAAAAATAGGACTGACCTTAGCAATTTTAAGTGTGTCGGGAAAAATACCGCGTGTCAAACATATATTTATGCAGTTCGTTAGCCTCTCTACAATTATAATTTTCAGACATTTAATCGCTTTGGTGCTGATACCATCTAGACCAGTACTAGTGTTGGTATCAAGATCGTCGATTATTTTTGATACTTCAGTGATATTACAGGGTGTAAGTTCACTAAGTGTTATTTCATGCGTGTAGTTAAGTTCGTACATAAGCGTGTTATCGCTGTTTATGTGATACTTATTAGGAATTTTGTTAGCCAAGTCCGAACCTATTGAGGAGAAAAATGAGTTAAATAAGTCACATATTGAATTACCTTCTGTTATTAGTCCAGTATTCGATATTAGTTTGGGAGGAGCACTGCTGTCTCTAATTTTGTTTAACGCTAAGTTATTAATTATCTCCCACATTTTCTTAGGTTTATTGTAATTGTTATGAAATAACTTATGATAGTAGATTTTCTTGTGTGTCTTGATAAGGTTTTTCACTTTGTTCTGCTCTTTAATTAAGTTTTTTTGTAGATTATCGTCTTTTGGGTGAGATTTAGTCTGCTGCCATAAGTTGTTTCGTAAATTTATTGAGTTTATAATATCTCGGTTTATCCAGTCTTTTTGTGGAGGGTTAAGAATTTTTGTCTTGCTTACTTTATTTTTGTTTATTTGTTCTAACATAAATCTCTCTAGGTAGTAATAGTCATTTTCTTCATTAGTGTATTTGGCTTTTAAAGTAGTGTTGTATAACTTTTCGTAATCAAGCGCTATATATTGAACTCTTTTATGTGTTTTTGTTGTTAAGTTGCTTATTTCAAGAAATATCTGCTTATGATCAGATAGGCACGATTCAATTATTGAGAAACTAAATGAGTGATTGTTTATATTTGTACATACATGGTCCAGTATAGTGCTTGTGGTGGTGGTTTCACGAGTACTGTACAGCCTATTAATTTTATTCAATATTTCATATCCAATTTCTTTTATTTCAGCTAGGTATTTTGTGACGTTACTATCTGTATTAAGTAGATCAATGTTAAAATCTCCAAACACAATCGCCCTTCTCCTCCGTTCCAACTGTGAGGAATATGTTTCTAAAAAGTTGTTTACATTAGAACTTCCAGGTTTGTATATTGCACCGATGTTTAAAGATAGTTTATCTTTAAACATCTTTTATTCTTCCGTTATATCGTATTTTATGCTACTATGTACGTAAATTGAAACGCCACCACCTTTGTAATTTTGTCTATAATTGTAAATATGTTTATAGTTTGGTATCTGATATAATTTTGCGTCGGTTTCCGAAGTAATCCATGTCTCAGTAAAAATTAATAAATGTGTAGTCATCGGTATTGCTTTTAATATGCATTTTATTTCGTCGAGTTTCCCAGCTTTGCGAATATTACGTAAATTAGCATAAAAAAATCTTAAGGAGGACGGGCGCAATGGAATGTTTTCGTAATTGTTTACTAGTTGATGGCTTAATCTATCCGTATTTTTTCCGGTTTGTGGTGAAGCCATTATTGGTTTTTTTGATGGGTTTTGTTTATAACGATTGAAGGTGTGCCTTTTATATATTTAATAATAAGGTCCTTTTCGCCTTTTTCTGTTCGTTTCTTTAATTCTTCCTTCAATTGCCTTAAATACTGTTTTTGAACTGGCGTTTGATCTGAGTAAATACTAAGATTTTCGGCTAGGTACTTTTTATTCCGTAAGAGATATTTCGGAGTATCTATATTGTTAAAGAAAACTTTTATAGGCCGGCTTTTGTTTGAAACATATTTCCCTAGTCTTACAGATTTAATTGGTTTTGGGCAGTTTTCATGTAATGATATCAACAACTTCATCACTTCTTCATTATCGTAATTTCGTCTCACTTTTGAATTTTTTTCATTTATTTCGGGTATACCCACAATAATGATGTTTTTCTCACGGTCGTATCGGTCTTTGAGTTCAAGGATTAGGTTTTCGTGGCACAAGACGGGCGATTTATCCGTTGAACTTTCAATGTGTTGTTTATCTTTTATAAGGGATATTTCACTTTCTATGTTTTTTATTTGGTTTTGAGTAGCAGTTTGATTGTATTTAATATTTTCTATTTCAGAGTTTATTTGTTCAAATCGTTGTGTAAAGTTTTTTGTTGTTGATTTTATTGTTTTTATTTCATTTTTAATCTCCGATATTTCTTCACGTATGTATTTCAGATTCTCATTTTGTGTTTTTCCGAATTCTTCTAAGAACTTCATCATGTCTGTACGAAAGCTTGCAAAATCTTTTTTATAGTCTATTTCATCAGTGCGTTCCTTTCTTTTTCTCAGAGACACATTGGAATGAAAATCCTTGTCACTATGAGTGGGTAAATTAGGCACCGACCCGCTGGCGCTTCCGCTCCCGCTTATCAATATCCCACTAGGCGGTGTTCTCTGTAGATTCATTGTTTGATGCGTCTCGTCGTCGTATGCAAAGTCTTCGTACGAGTGCGAATGCAATGGAAACGGCAGCTGTTTTCGTTACTCACGGTACCTACTGAGCGGGGCTGCGTATGTGCCACTGTGTACTTTTGCACCGGAATATAAGGTCTTTAGTTATTATGCACTTTTTAAGTAATCAGACTTTAGAAATATGGGCGTAAGGGTCACTTTTAACTGTCAAACTAATGTTAAAATTTTAATATTTTATGTTATTTCACAAACACGTCTGCTTTCCGTAAGCACTAGAGGCCCAGACTTACCTAGTCGGGCTATTTATCCAAGGTAAACAGATCTTAATGCTCCCAACAACTACCGGCATATGTGTGACGTGGATGTTACACATGATTTTTTTTTGTCCATGTTCATATTAAGAACTATCCCTTTAGTGACATTATTGAAGTCATTCAGCATAGTACTTAGGTCCTCCGGCGCATCTGTCATAAGGACCACATCGTCGGCAAATCGTAGGTGACAGGTAGATAGTAATACCGTATCTTTTCTAGCCCTACTGGGCTTCCTAGTAGATTGAAAACGTCTTCCAATGCAGCGGTAAAGAGTTTCGGGGATTTAACGTCACCCTTTCTATACTCCTCTGCAATTGGATAGGTTTCGTACTTTAGTTCTGTACTTGGACAGCCATCATAGTCCGTACCGACAGCAAAATAACGCACACCAGCAAAAGTAATCAAAAATCCACGTATCGTAGAGCTATCACTAAGACATGGAGTTGAGTATGCTTGTTATACTTAATAAAACTGACACCTAAACACACTCTCCCTAATCCAAAAGGCCGACGTATCATAACGCTAGGTGCCAAGACGCCACCCACAATCGATAGGGTGTGCGATGCCTACGGGCAAGTCATATTGTTACAACAAACCTGCTTTCCAGCGGCACTAAGATGATATGCCTAGGACATATCGCTAAGGTAGTCCAAGTTTACCTTGGTCTCGGACATCGTGAAGCAGTCTACACGCCACTATAATAAAACTTTTCGAGTCCCATTTCTATCTTCAAAGCATATTATCTTCGAGGGCTACGTGTTTAACTCTAACCATATTTAAAAAAAGCCACTGTACAAATACTTCAGCATTTCTTTATATCGACAGTCAACTAAGTACCCCTGAAGGATTTGCAGCATCGCCTACATTTCTACCTACATTTACTCATAGTCCGCAAGTCTCAGTCATTCGCAAGTCAAAGTGGCAGATTGTACTCTTCGGATTTCTGTACAACACTTTCGGAAACCGGCTTGTTCAAGAGGCATATATAATTTTGACGTACCAATGTTATGTAATGTAACGAAATGGATAATAAATAAATATAATATTATAAAGAGGAAAGATTTGTTTGTTTGTTTGTTTGAATTGAATAGGCTCTGAAACTACTGAACTGATTTGAAAAATTCTTTCACCATTAGAATTCTCCATTACTCCTGATGAACATAGGCTATAGAACGTTTTCAAAAACTTAGGGATCCGTATGAAAACTTCGTTAATGTAACCCAAGGTGTGAAAAAAATACCAAAAAAAACCTTATATCGCGTACGCTGTGGAAACTATTGACAATAGAGCAAAGTGATGTGCTACAGTTTTATGGAGGATATCAATATCTAGATAAAAGTCTGCAATACCATATGTCTAACCCCCCTACGCAGCGGTTGTGTGCGGAATCGAATAAATTAAATATTTTGAATTCGCTTTAAATTCATTTATTAGGTGTTGATTAAATTTAAACCCAACTAAAAAGTTATTTTTAAAACCAAACAAAAGTTATTTTCAGTTCTAAACTCATTTTTACGTTATATTCAGTAGGTACTAATTGATAAATAAATATTGTGTACATTTAACTGTCCAAACAGCTTAGTAACTTAGTAGTTCTTATAATTTTTCAATTACATTTTTATTTAGGTAATTCCTGTTCAACAGTTGAGCATATAAATTTAGTACAAGGGCACTTTTAATTTTTTTTATCATTTTGTCTTTACCTGCTGATAATTAAATAATGAAAAATGCCCAAAAGATCAAGATCTCAACTTTCCAGAAATAGTTAAACGGCTTCAATTTCCGGTAAAAACATCTTTCGCGTTAACTATCAACAAATCCCAAGGCCAAAGCTTCGAATTAGTAGGGATCGACCTACGAAAAGAGAGTTTTACTCATGGCCAATTTTAATCAATTTTTACCAATAGAAAGCTACATTATAGGGCGGGGGGGAGGCTGAGTGGATAAAATTTAAATTTTCTGTATAACGTGTATATGCCGATAGATAAAAGTACTCCATTAATTTTGCTAATTTTTTAGCTAAAATGATTGAACTAAATGAGCGAGGTGTCATATCATGTCGCGCGGCAGAGACGCGTGATATACGCGGGTGAAACCGCGAGGTATAGCTAGTAAATAAATAAAATAGGCAGGAAGTCGTCAAGTCTGCGTACATGACTATTCATAATGACTCTCGAAAACAGCACGAAGGCATGGCTCAGAAAGGAAATCAGTCCGTAGTTGTTTAAGAGAGCGTTGTCGCCTTTTTTCAAGGACATGACTACCACACTTCTACTCCACGCCTCTTTAGTAATGCCGTCATAGAAGATGGAATTAAAGAGCTTCTGAAGGTCTTCAGGTATTGGTTTTCCGATCAGGAGCTCCGCCGTAAGTCCATCCTTATCCGGGGCCCTGCTATTTTTAAGGTAATGGGGTAAGTTGGGGGTGGGGGTAATTCTTATCTCGCCCAGACTGACGTCCAGGATATCATCGGCAAAGTGTCGAATAAGACTTGCTCTTAGATCGTTACTCAGTCTTGCGTGTGGCTCCAACGATGACGTATACAGCTGCCAGTAGAACCTCTCAATCTCACTCAAAATCTCAGGTGTCCCGGAAACGATGCTGCTACATTCGGTTTTCAGCTTCAATAGTTGGCTCTTTCTGGCACACAGATTTCTGGAACAGACAATGGAGCCTTGGTTCCGCTGGATCTATTCTTCAATACAAGCTGTATTGAAATTGCGTAAGTCCCGATGCATGCGTTTGGAGATTTATCTGTTAAGTTGCCTGTAAGCTGTCAAATCTGCTGAAAACTGCAGTTTCATTTCCCATCCGACTGCAATGAAATTTAGAGTGTGATCGGAGAGTTTTTGTGTTCTTCTACGAAAGATCTTGCAGAACTTAGCTCCAACCGTGTGGACATTTTTCACGAGCTTGTCATTCATATCGTCCACTGCATTGCAGTCTTCTAGGCACTGAAAACGGTTTTGTAATTCGATCTAAAAATATTCGGAGCTTTGGGTTAAAGCACGAGGGGGACAGAGCGTTGACTTCATTAGACGTGACCTCTCTAACTTAACGTTTAGGTTCAATATGTCTCTAAACCATTCGTTGCCAGTTTCCCCCTCACGATCGCTGAGACGTCACTGAACGGTTGCCGTCTAGTCGTTATAATGAAGTCAATCACATTTTTTGTCGAACCGTTGTGGCTCGACTAGGTTCGCTTTCTGTGGCTCCTCTTCTGAAAGAAAAAAATCATCATAAAGATTTTCTCTTCCCATGAAATGGGCCGGCTGCTGGTACCTTGGGTTCCGTTGTCCAACCTTGAATTTCTCTACCTTTAGCTAAACGTTCTCACTTGTGCCTTGTTTTGCGTTCACAGATTACCTCTTAATAGTTTCCGCATACAGGGCCACAAACGCGCGCAACACATACTTGCTGTAGCTAGCATATGAAGAAACGCTAAGAATTACGATATCAGTTTCGACCAAGTTTGTGACCCGTAGGCACGTCTGAGTTTTGGAAAATTTAAAAATAATTTTGTATCCAAAATACATTACAAATGGCTTTCTATGCTGTGAAATGGTGTGGCAAGTCAGCTGAGACATCCAGTTATCAAAAAGATGGCATAATATTTCATCGGTAAGTAAATTTTATTCTTATCACGTTAACCTATTTCAAGTGCATCGGAGTTCAACTTACACTGGATATATAATGTTGCAAAGTGATATCATTGAGCACCCGTTGATGTCTTTTTGAAATGTCCTTTTTATTCATTACGTAAATTAAAATAGTTGTCTTTGTCTAACGACAGCACGTGTATCGATAGTGTTGTGATTTATAAGTCGATATTTATTTGGTCATCGTTTACTTTTTTTTTAGTCATTATTTTATACAAATAGTGGCGTATATTTGTGGTACCTATATGTTATAGGTTCGAATGCCCCGAAAGGAAAAATGTGGATCGACGCTACATGTCAAGGGGACCAATGGTTTCCCCACCAGAAATAGTGTGCTATGCTCAAGACACTTCACAGAAGACAATCTTCATATTATGAAAAACCGTAGAAGGCTCTTGGATTCCGCTATACCATCTCTATACTTGCCAGTTTTAGTATAGACTTTTACATTTTTTGAAAAGTATAATACTAATGGTGATTACACAATAAATAATAACATTAAGTGGTTGATTGAAACGCGATACTCTAATATTTAGGCGAATGTTACAAGTCGAAATTAAACTATTGTTACGCGCTCAAATCAGCGCACTAGCGCCATCTAGTCTCGAACCGAAGAACTAAACTTCTTGAAGTTTAATACTTGAACTCTCGGTACCTTGCGCGTGTTTACTTGAACATTCTGGATATTTTGCTAATTTATATAAATAGGCGCTGCAAGATGCGATCGGGCAGAGTTGAACTCGGCGACACAAGCAAAGCTTCGGAGCGGAATTAAGTGAATTAGTGTGTTTAATTATTAGTGTTTTTAGTTTTGATTTGTGTAAAGTAAATTAAAGTGTTAATTTAGGTAATTTTATCGGCAATTTTTATTGTCACGAACCTCAAGCTCGTAACAATTGGTGTCAGAAATGGGATAAAATCATGCCGATTTTACCTAAGGAGGAAACGGAGGGTGTCCGTACCCGAAGTCAACGCCAGCAGGAGACGGACCAAAGAAGATTTGGTGGTGCAACGCCGCAGACGTCGGAGGGCCAGCCGCCGGCTGCAGGCCCGTCAGCAGCTCCCACATCTGCAGCACCTGATTTAGGTGCTCTGATGTTGATGTTGCAGGAACAGGTCCGTTAGTTGAAGGAGCAGCTGCAGAGCGGACAAGAGGAACAGGCCCGCCGACAGGAGGAACAGGCCCGTCGGTTGGAAAATCAGCAGGCGGAACAGGCTCGTCGGTCGGAAGAGCAGATGCTCCTCATGAAGGACCTTCACGCTACCTTTGGGAAAGAGATAAGGGACGTGAAGGATAGGGTTGCTCAACAAGACAACCGCCTGTCGGAAGCTGAAACCCGAATCGAAGAACATGAAACCCGAATCAACCATGTGAACAATCGGGTTGACAACGTGATGGCTGACGTGAAGAAAACGCTAAACGACCTCAAACTTGGGGATGGAACTACAGCTCCCGTAGTAGCTGCAGCACCTTCGCTACGTGGATTCAAAGTGCCGCCGTTCGACGGGACCTCTTCCTGGTCGGCCTACAAAATCCAGTTCGAGGCCGTCATGGAGGCAAACGGCTGGAATAAAAGCCAGGCCATGACTGCACTCACCTTAGGCCTGCGCGACCAAGCCTTAACCGTGTTGGAAGCTCTCGGTAAGAAAGTGACCTACGAGCAGCTCCTTGAGGCATTGGAGGCGAGATATGGTGACGCTCATCTGGAACACGTCTTTCGCGCGCAGCTTAAAGATGGCGTGCAACGCAGCAATGAAAACCTGCAGCAGTGGGCCCTTGAGGTGGAGAAGATGGTTCGAAAAGCATACCAGTCTGTACCTGCGCTCATTGAAGGGAACCTGGTGCAGACATTCATCGACGGCATCCGCGACCTGGAAGTCAGAGCTGCTGTGAGGCTCGGGCACCACGAGACGCTTAAGGACGCCATGGCCCATGCACTGGAAGTGGAAGCCGTGCGGCAGGATCATCGTTCCCATCGCGTCAGGGGGGTTGCAGCAGCTACAGTTCGCGACCGCAACAAAGAATACAGCCCAAGGTGCTATGGCTGTGGGGAAAAAGGCCATCTTCGATCCAGCTGCCCTAAGCAAACCGTGGAAAGGAGAGTTGATCGATCTCGAGAGGGTAGTGCAGCTGACGGCACTGCCTGGTGACGACAGGATCATCGTTCACCTCACGCTAGGGAGGTTACAGCAGTTACGGTTCGCGACCACAATAAAAGATACAGCTCTAGGTGCTATGGCTGTGGGGAAAGGGGCCATCTTCGGTCCAGCTGCCCTAAGCACACCCTAGGAAGGGAAGGTGAACGGTCTCAGAAAGGAAGTGCGGCTAACAGCACCGCCCAGCAGCAGCAGGAATACGACTTTACTATCAGACACTGCAGCGGGAAATCTCACGGCAACGCAGATGCATTGTCAAGAAGACCTTGTCCTGAAGATTGCAACCGTTGTAGTAGGCAAGAGAGTAAGGAAGTGGTATCCGTGAAGATGCTCAGGACAGACCACCTCAGCAACGGGTGGAAGGATAGCCTACGACATGCACAGCAGGAAGATCCGGACATCAAGCCGATTCTGGGATGGATGTATGGCCCGTGCTACCAAGCCTAAGTGGAGGGACGTCTCAGCGAAGAGTTCAACCACGAAAAGCTATTGGGCCCAATGGGACAGCTTGCTGCTTCGGGATGGAGTCCTGTGCCGTAAATGGGACAATGGTCGAGGAGACAGCTGTCGTTTGCAAATGGTTGTCCCTAAAGCTAAAGTGCCGAATGTTCTACAGCTGTGCCATAATGGTCGTTCAAGAGTCCATCTGGGAGTTAAACGAACTCTGCTGAAGGTCCGAGAACAGTTTTACTGGGTCCATTATTGTGACGATGTCGAGGCTTGGTGTCGTACATGTACAAGTTGTGCAGCCGTGAGAGGACCTCAGACACGTAGTAGAGGAGCACCGAAATTGTACATTGTTGGTGCACCATGGGATAGGACAGCCCTAGACATTGCGGAGCGGATACAGAAAGGCGCAAGAGGGACTCCTAAGATCGTCCATGTGGATCGCCTAGCGCGTTATTATAGGGCCGATAATGCTCGGGACGAGCATGTCTTAGGAGGGGGCAGTGTTACGCGCTCAAATCGGCGGCACTAGCGCCATCTAGTCTCCAACCGAAGAACTAAACTTCTTGAAGTTTAATACTCGAACTCTCGGTACCTTGCGCGTGTTTACTTGAACATTCTGGATATTTTGCTAATTTATATAAATAGGCGCTGCAAGATGCGATCGGGCAGAGTTGAACTCGGCGACACAAGCGAAGCTTCGGAGCGGAATTAAGTGAATTAGTGTGTTTAATTATTAGTGTTTTTAGTTTTAATTTGTGTAAAGTAAATTAAAGTGTTAATTTAGGTAATTTTATCGGCAATTTTTATTGTCACGAACCTCAAGCTCGTAACACTATTTTTAGCGGATTTACAAACCATAAAACAAGTGAAATTTATAATGTGATTAATATTATTCTGGTGTTACATGAACTTCAGTAATCTGAATGTAAGTAAATCTAAATTGATATTATTATTAAATATATATAAATTTGAAACACGTACCGTATAGTTTTTAATTAATAATACTACTTTTAGGTGCAACACTAGGCAAAAATACTGTCACCACCGAAAGGACATATCAGAACACACACAAAGGATTCACACCATTTTGTTAGTGAGATAAAAGACCTACATATCGCTGACAATAAAACTATGGTCAGTTTTAGTGTTCAGTCACTATTCACATGCCTAACTATTGAAGACTGCCTCTCAATTGTAACTAGGAAGCTACAAGATAACAACATGCCTGCAGAATTTGCAGTAACACTGCTTCACATCTGGCTATCTATTGTAGTAGGAAGAGTTCTACAAGCAAGTTGATGGTGTGGCGATGGGCTCACCTTTATTTCCTATAGTCGCAGCCATATATCATGGAGGACTTCGAGGAGAAACTCTTCTTACTGCTCCTATAAATCCAAGATTCTACAAGCGGTACGTAGACGACACTTTCAAAATTTTACCGTCTGACAAAGCAACTGCATTTTTAGACTACATTAACTCCGTAAGCTTAAAATACAAATCACAATGGAGTTTGAAGCAAACAATACTTTAGCTTTCCTAGATATTTTAGTCATATATACATATAAAGGCCTATACCAACCGATATTCAAATGGTGAATCTCACCATCATTCTTCATAGTTTGCTGCTGTGGGTAAATATTTGTTTCAGAGAGCACAAGGGATCTGTGACAGAATACATCTTGCCGCCGAGATTCAGTATGTCAAGCAAGTATTGCAAGACAACAAGCTTTGGGTCCCAAGCTTACGTCACAGCGACCAAGTGAAGCCGGCTACAGTCGTTGGATGGGTGCTGCCATCTGCTTGGGATCCTATAATTAACAAAATCTATCCAAAACCAAGCATACCACTGCAAGACTTCAAGATACTGAAAGCTCGTTTTATGTAGACAAGGACCAAAAATCAATATTCAAAAACTGAAGATAGCCGGGCTAACTATGATATTGAATTTTATTCAATGTGTAGTGTTCGCGTAAATGTAAGAAATCATTAGATTACATGTACAAATATATATATATATATATATATATATATATATATATATATATATATATATATTATATATATATATATATTATTTATTTTATTTATATCAATTAGTATATATATATATACAACATGTAACATAATTAACACACATTGAGAAAGTAGTTTGTTCAGAATCGTTTACTGAATCGATTCCTATTATTTTTAATATAGGTAATTTTTTACAGTCAAAACAAACTGAAATGGACCGTAACTTAGGGCAATAAGACTTTTAAAAGTGCAGTTTATTTGTATTATTACTAATTCTGTCATTCAATAAAAATAAAGAAAATTGAAACTGAAATGAA
The DNA here is from genome assembly GCA_036936625.1 of Parnassius smintheus behrii. Taxonomy (NCBI): domain Eukaryota; kingdom Metazoa; phylum Arthropoda; class Insecta; order Lepidoptera; family Papilionidae; genus Parnassius; species Parnassius smintheus. The sequence goes on from JAUPFT010000022.1 coordinate 42,900,646, forward strand.
TGAAAAATTTCAAGCACGTTAAACTCTTTGCGTTCGTAGATTTGTACTGTGACCACAACATTCTTCCGGAATTAGTATAATTAATTTGATAAATATTCAGTGCAAAAAAATGTTTATCCAAAAATTCAGTGTATGTATTATGATTATAACATAATATACTAATTGGGGTGTCTGAGGGTGTGCGTTAGTTACGTTACATATTGTATATATATATATATTCTTTTATTTATATACATTCTTTTATTTTTTAATAAATTTTAAATAAAAATTGATCAATTCATTGATTTATCAATAATCAATAAATTTCAAATTTGTCGATCATCGTCCCAACCCTGTCCCATCACTATGGTTCAGAGCATTCTAAGTCCAACCTTGAATTATCCAATCACAGCGCATTTGACACCTCCCCCACAACTCGAAATTTGGTGAACTCGAAACAGAACAAATATTCCATGATGCGGTATCTATTAGGAGGTAATCTGTGTTTGCGTTGAAGTACACAGTATAGTGGGTTTTGGAGGGATGCATGATTTTAGAGATATCCTCATACATTTCCTCCACCTCCTCCTCGGGATGTGCTGTGCTTCAGCGAATGCTGTTTGCTGATTCTGGGATTAAGCTACGTAACCCTCGTCGACACACCCCCAATCTTTACAACGTTGGTGTATAAATTTAAAAAAATTATAAAATATAACAAAAAAATATAGAAATAACACGTCTTGTTTGGTGTGAAAATTGAGAAGAAGAGCCCTTTTATTTTACTCATGACAGTTGACGTCAGAAAAAACAATTATACTTTTTTCAAAAACGTTCCATTTACAAATATTCAGCCGAATGGAACAAAGGCGAAGAGAAACTTGTGGACGATAAATCCGATATCTCCTTGAAACTGCTGCCAGATTCGAGGATCTCAGTATTTTCCCATTCTTTTCGGAACTCTAATAATCCTATAATATCCCATCGCAACTTGTCTATCTCTTTTGCGGGCGCGTATGTTATATGTTGCCAGGTAGAGTCGCCTTAGGTGGCAACTGAATCTCCTCCGAAGATTCTGAGTGGCCTCTACCCCACCGTTTCCATGGTCACCACCTTAGCCAGAAATAGCGTGTTGCCGGGGCTGGGGGGCCGTCTTTTTGTAGCTCTCGCCTGGGTTGGCAACCGCAATTTTTTTATTATTATTTTGCTGTTATTATAATTAGAAAGATGCCGCTGCCTATCTTCTGCCTCAGTTTCACTCTTCCGCCTCTTACAACACCCCCTTCCAGTAAAAAGTGTCTCTGGTTCTTTACACTTACCAGACGAAACACTGCAGAATTAAGTTGTAATTTTACGCTGGTGTTGTCTCTGTAATAATCTGGTGCTTATCTGTAAAAAGGAGCGCACTCCATCGTTCCTGTCACTCGACGTATGCGGGCGAGTGCTGCGGTTGGATTCGACATCGAAGTGCTTGAGCGCGGGTCTTCGTGCTGGCTGGCTGACCGCACCACAAGCGCTCGTCGCTCGGGCTGAGCTGCACTCGCAGGCAGAGCTGCTGCACCCCGCCACGCTGTCGCAGGTGCACACACACGCACACACACACACACACACACACACACACACACACACACGCACGCGCACACACACACACACACACACACACACACACACACACACGCACGCACGCACACACATATACACACACACACACACACACACACACACACACACACACACACACACTCACTGGCAGATCTGCTGCACCCCACCACGCTGTTGCAGGTGCACACACACACGAACATTCACACCCACACAGATCTACAACCACAGAGATACACAGAGAGAGAGAGACGAACATACACTTACATACACACGTGCTAGCTCACGTACACACACGCACACTTGCACGCCCACCCACACTGGGTAACGGGCGTGTGAGTTTATGTCACTAGGTGTCGACTTTTAATAGACTGCAACGTATTAAATGGCGTATCTGTCCGCAGGTTATTATCCTTCATCTCATATCGGATCGGTCGGAGCTGGCGGCCCACATGATTCGAGTCCGTTCCTTCTATCGGTTGCGGCGGGATGCATTGCAACACGCGCTGCAGGAGCTCAGCGGGCTCGCGCACTGGACCTCGCCTCGGGCTGGGATGTTCTTCTGGATGCGAGTCGATGGAGTCGACGACGTATATAACATGGTAACGCCCCTTTTCCTTACTACTAGTTCGTTTTACTGCAGAACGAAACTCCTTTCCTTGCAATTTCACTTATTTTGTTGCTAATGTGCAGTGAGAACTCTCAGTGTTCAGGGGTGACGACGCATCTGCATTTTGATTCTAAATCAAAGTTAGATGGTAAATGTCTATGAGTCGTATCATTCACTTACCACTAAGTGGACTATGTGCATGTTTCTATAAAAAAACATTATCAAAAGCATAAGCAAACCATGTAAGTAGGCACTGGATGAAGTTAAAACCTGAGACGACTAGTGATGGACCGTGCTTTGTGGCATTCCTTTACCTACGTTCAGCAGTGGACTTGTGAAGGGTCGTAATGATGATGATGATGATACCAACTCCTGTACAAAAGGAGTCACCACCCTTTTTTTATGGAATAAGGGTAAAAAACAAGCATACAGTCTACCTGATAGTAAGTTGATGCTGTAGCCCATACATGTCTGCACCCCTGAGGATTAAAATGAAGTGCACATTTCCAGTAAAAAGAGTCCCTGGGCCTGTACACTCTTCATACGAAACACAGCAGCATTAAGCTGCTATTTTACGCTGGTATTCTGTGAGAGCGTGGTCCTTCCCCGGTCGAGCCGACTTATTCGTGCTACTACCATAATATAGCTGCAACATGACTCTACCACATAAACCACCTATGTGATTGAAGTTCTAATTTTCTTCACCAGGTATTCCACCGGGCTTTCGAACGTGGGCTGATGCTAGTTCCGGGGCATGCCTTCACGTACGACACGAGTTTGCCGTGTCCATACTTGCGTTTGACCTTCAGCAAAATCCCGGAACAGGATATGAAGCTGGCGGCTAAACAACTTGCGGCCATTATACGGGAGGAGCAGAAGTTCCTGCAAACGCGACCTCAGAGGTTGGCCACTGAACGGTAGATGGTAGTGTGGGTGGCAGCGTTCTGAAATAGATAGTTAATAGAATCAGTCATTACTTTGTGGAAATTCATAATACTCTTAAAGAATTTTTCGCTAAGATCCACGTAATAAAATAAAATGAATGTGTCTCATCCTGTGCGAAGAGCACGCAATGAGGGCCAGTCAGAGCTAATACAAAGAATAGTCCTTCGTTCACCAGATGTCGCTAGTATAGACTAAGCTAAAGTTTTTTGTAACACAATGTCCTCAAAGTTGAGAAGTTGCGTTATAAATAAAATAGTGTCGGTTGCTAGAGAATTAGCAAAGCGATGACTCAATGGCTTGTTCCATGTTTTTCACGATTTTTCACTCCTTTTTTTAATTTTTCCGCTTTTAAGAATATCTGTAGTTTGGTTTCTAATTTCTAATCAAATTAATATAAAATACAACTAATATTACAAAAAGAAACATTGACCCTCATATTTCCTAACAAAGTACATTCATTTTTCCTCGTTTATAAGTGGCGCCGCCCTGGTGGCTAAAATGTGCATTATTGAGGAATTGCGGGAAATGCTTTTAAAACTACGTAAGTCACGTCTTCATCTTCATCTTCATTCGTCTTCATCTTTAATCTAAATTAAGACTATTACTCAAGCAGATTTAGATAGCTCCTGTTGTTGTAGTCTTTTGTATTTAAGTAAATGTAAGCCGTCTTGAAGTGTACTTTTCGTATATCATAATATATTTATAATATAGCTTGGCCAGCTTAAGCGTAGGGCAAATATTTGTTGCTTGTGGGAATTTAAACCTGCATCCGGAGAGTAGCAGTGCTCTACCGAACCGTTTAATGGAAAAGTACATACATACATATACCTAAATACTTACACCTGTCACCCAGAGGGGTAGGCAGAGACTACAGACTTCCATTTGGCACGATCATGGCATACCTCTCTCGCCTCCTTCACATCCATATGCCTACGCATACATCCTCATCGTTTAAGGGTACTCCTAATGGAAAAACATAATCAAAAATGTCTTTGGCTTGTATAAAATGTGATAATCTTTCCTGGAGATTGTGTATTTTTAAATAGGAAATTTATTAAAATATGAACAACGGAATTCTGAAATTTTCGGAGAGAGGGCAACCCTAATGATGGTACCGATAATATAGATTATTTCATAGTCAAGACATAACTAATCCCATGTACTTACTTGTACTTTTATGAATATGTACTTTTATGTTCTTGAAGTTCTAAGAACTTCGAAATATGAGACCTGAGAAAACCAGTCATTTTTTGTTTTCAAATTTTATTTTACATATTATAATAATTATAATATGTAATAATTGAATGGAGTCATACAATTTCGACACCACAAATCTTTACTGGTAGATTAATGTTATCAAGAACTTTATTGCCATACATTTTTATAGAGATTTTTTAGCTCTGTCTCACCTAATTTTAGGAATGTAAGTTTTATTATTATATACTTATAGATAGTCCATTTATTTTGAAAAATTTATGTAATTTAAAATATCCAACGGCTGGTCTGAGTAATTTTTTAGTTTGTTTATTTGTATTTTTGTACTAGTAATAACAGACTTGTAATTGTAAGATGTCATGTTTACGTACTTATTTAAAATAGTTCAAATAAAGTTATTGATATTTTGTTGCATAATATTTAATGTAATTTTTAATTACACGACATCTATCGTAATTTTCTAACTAGTGAGTAAGCATAACATATCATCTTGTTTCATTGATGCCATCTATCGACTATTGGGTCTAATATAGAGAAACACGTATTTATGCTTTTTCTCTTAGCTTTTAACAATGAATTTAAGAATGAAAAAAAAAACAATACAATAAATATAAAATAAAGACAAAATTTCTTCTAATTTTACAAACAAAAGTTAATACATTGAGTTTCATCTTAATTATTATTTCAATTAGTTTAAAATGTCTTGCTACTTAACGCTAGATGTCACTAAATGAATAAAATTTTATTTGGTATAAAATTTATGTACGGCAAAATTAAGTGAATCCATGTTTCGAAAAACCTAAATTATATAACGCCTATTATTAAATATATATACAAAATTAACTCTAACTATGTACATAGATTTCGTATGATAGTAAAAAGTTTTATTGATTGTGTATTTAATTATGGATTTTTTTAATACTTAATAAAACTTTTAAATAATGCATCTACTTTGTAATTTTTAAACAAAAATAACAATAAATATTTCAGTTATTACAAATTTATATATAATAGAGGATAAAAAACAGACCGTGTTTTGAAACATTTCTTCACGGGGGCCCCCTATCATCACGGGGGCCCCCGTGACGGAAGGCATCGGCCTTATTCGCTTACGCTATACAATCTTTTTTCTATTTTAGGAAAATATAACCTGACAAAAAAATTATGGAGTAAATGCGGGCGTTGTTAGTGACTTTCTGGCAACCCTGAGCCACACATTGCCGGAAAAAGTGGTACTACAGACTTTGTGGGTAGAAAATATGTAGTTCCGCATTTCGCGGCCATCTAAACGTTTATGTCGGGCTGTACAGTCGCCTTACTTATAGCCTGGAATTTTCGACAACCTATGTGTTTATAATCTACGAGATAAAAATATAATTTCGTACTGCTTAATAAAAATAACATTTAAAAAAATTTAATGGCAATTGATTTATTCAATACGATAATTTTCAACCACAATTAATAGATTTTATCACAAATAATTGTTACGATCCTTTAGAATATTTTGCTTTTTTTCAAAGCCTTGAAGTTAGTATATTATTAATATATATTCAATATATATTTGATTATATATATATATATATATATATATATATATATATATATATATATATATATATATATATATATATAGGTATATATATATATATAGGTATATATATATATATATATATATATATATATATATATATATATATATATATATTCAAATCTCTTTGCTTCTATGAAAGAAGAAGAAAGTTTAGGAAAGAAACATTCGTCCCCGTTATGAAATCTGTCAAATATTTTACCTCATTGTAAAGTGGCGTCGAAAAAGTCGTGGAAGCCCTCATTAATGACATTTTATTTGATTTTTACCAATAGAGCTCTTCAAATCGTTTTGAAATTTTCTACCGATTTTCATAATATTAAAACCGGCCAAGAGCGTGTCGGGCCACGCTCAGTGTAGGGTTCCGTAGTTTCCCGTCCGTCACATAAAGTGTTCCCACTTATCAGTTTAAAGGTGGGTATCCATCAAAATGATTTTCCTAGAAAGTCCTTATAAAGTTCTACTTTTCAGATTTTTGTCATATTTTCTAAACTTATGGTTCAAAAGTTAGAGGGGGGGGGGGACACATTGTTTTTTACTTTTGGAACGATTATTTCCGAAATTATTGACATTATCAAAAAATTATTTCAGTAAACCCCTATTTATTTTTAAATACCTTTCCAACAATATATCACACGTTAGGGTTGAAATTAAAAAAAATCACTTCCCACCAATTATTTCGCGGTGTAAAAAAATCAATATTTTGCCTTTGTACAAACATAAGTGCATAGCAGAAATATATGATTTATCTTTTTAAATTGGCAAATGGTAATGTTGACTGTAAGGAGCTCCGGAGTAAGTTAGGCTTTACAACAAGAGCTACCCTATATACGTAAAGAAAGCCTCGAAAAATTCTTTTATGATTTTTATTTTTATTTTTTATTTTATTTTCTTCAGGACAACAAACAATTGTGTAATAAAATATAATACAAAATACAGGTCTTATGAAAAGGGAAATACAAATAATTACACAACCAGCACCGTTATCCACAAAGTATATCACAATAAAAGTAATATAATAATACACAGCAAACATGTTGTATGATACCACAAAAGATGAATAAATTCGAGCGTTCCCTGAGCAAATCCCAGCCAACACAACCACTGTAGTGGCTATGCTAGCCAAAACTTGACTCGAGAAGCAACAGTTGAACCATTAATAAACTGTTTAAACCTTAAGGCAATACCTTACTTATTAGTAATTTTTTTTTAAATACACTTTTTGAACATTACAAATGATAAAGCAAATATGTCAAGATCAGTAAAGTTATCATTATATGATTTCATGATACGCCGTAGTGGAGCTCTCTCTCCCGCGTTTGTTCGGCACATCTTAGGAGCAAATAAACGATGACTATACGTATTACGAATGCGTTGGGACCGACTAGGTATGCGTAGATATATTTGATTTATGAGTTGATTACAATCTAATTTATTATGACAGATTTTGTATAAGAATAACTGATCAAAATATAATCTTCTCCTTTTTAGAGTGGAAATTGAGAATTTATCTAAATGAGTGAGATACGATGACCATTTCCTAAAGCATTTATAGTTTAAAAACCGAAGATATTTACGTTGTACCAATTCCAGCTGATCACTATATTTTTCATAATAAGGGTTCCAAACACAAGTGGCGTATTCGAGTTGTAACCTAATGAGTGACTTATGTAGTAATAAATACGTCTCAGGCCTTTTAAACAGATTACAGATCCTTCTTACGAAAGTACTAAGCTGAAAGCCTTTAGCCGTAATGTGACTAATATGAGCATCAAAATGTAGCTTCGAGTCAAATAGTATTCCCAGGTCTTTTACTCTGGAGACTTTTTGTAAAAGAGTGTTACAAAGAGAGTGTATGAAATGGATCACATTGATATTTTTAGTAAATGTGATAGATTTACATTTTGATAAATTTAGCTGTAAATTATTAGCAGCACAATAAGCAAACACGATCCAGATCACTTTGCAATTTATAACAATCTTCAGTTGTGTTCATTTTCCGAAAAAATTTTAGGTCGTCAGCATATAAGAGAAAATGGGTGTTTTTGAAGCAGGTACTAATGTCATTTATGAAGAGAACGAGAAGCAACGGCCCCAAAATTGATCCATGCGGTACACCAGATGTCACATCTATCACATCTGAAGAAAAGCCATTGACCACAACCTTTTGGGTTCTATTTTATACATAAGAAGCAAACCAGCGTAACAAATTCCCACGTATACCATTAAATGCGATTTTTTGTAGTAGTTTGGTATGGTCCACCTTGTCAAAAGCTTTACAGAAATCAGTGTAAATGTTGTCAATTTGGAGTCGGGTATCCATATTTTCAAATAAAAAAGTTAGCGTATAAAGCTAAAGTACTTACCGTGGAGCGATTTCGGACAAAACCATGTAGTTCAGGAATAATAAAACTATGCAGATATGGATAGACAACGTTGTGGACCAATCTGTTCAGCACTTTTGACGACGTGGACAAAATATATATTGGACGATAGTTGGTGATGTCATTTTTTTGGCCATTTTTATACACAGGTGTAATGTTTGCCGATTTCCATGCCTACGGCACTACTCCCTCCCTCAAACTGCGATTAAATAAAATAAACAATGGTGTACTAATGGATTCGGTGGTATATTTTAGAAAAAAGGGCGAGATACCATGTGGTCCAGATCCTCTTTGTCACGTCCAAGGCTTTAAGAATCTTAGTTATCTCATCTTTTGAGAATGTTAAGTCACATATAGTTACTTGACTATTTGAGTTAGAACTAATTACAACATCATTAGACTGATTTATGTATTTACTATTTTCGTACACTGAACTAAAAAACCTTGAAAACAATTTACACACATCCAGAGGACCGCAGGACTCTTCATTACCGTAAATCATTGTATTAGGTATACCTGTTTTTTTTTTGCGACTATTTATAAAGGACCAAAATTGTTTTATGTCTTTTTTATTCCATCTTCAACAGACTGCAGGTACTTATCAAAACATTAGGCCGATAGCGCCTTAAACCTTTTGCGATACAATGAAAATTGTTCGTAATCAGTTATGTTATGATATTTTTTTCATTTAATCCACGCCTTTTCTTTGTTTTTAAAAATATGTATTAAAGGGCGGGAAAACCATATAGGATAATCATTGGATTTTATAGGTCGCTGCGGCACATGCATTTCAACAATTTTATATATCGTCTCATAGAAGCACTTTGTAGCAGAATCTAATGAAATATCGTTCAAAATTGAAGCCCAGTCTACAGAATTAATATCACTATTAATATCAGAATACTTTGCCTCAGTAAAACGATATCTAGGTTGAGAAGATCGAGCCATGGGCGTATCCTATACTATTAAACGAGCAATTCTTGTATATATATAAATATATATATAATCGGGATCTCGGAAACGGCTCCAACGATTTTCATAAAATTTAGTGTCCCGGGAGTTTCGGGGATAATAAATCGATCTAGCTAGGATTTATTTGTAGAAAATGTCTTTTTGTCCGTGTTTTTAGGCAATGAAAAACTGCTACAATATCGTTAGAATAAGAAGGTAAATTTTGACGAATTGTTAGTGATTATAAATAGCTTAATTGGTATAATGGTCGGTCACAGAATCTTAAAACCCCGGTTCGAGCCCAGACCGACCGACCAACTTTTTTAAATTTTTTTTATGTTCCTTTCTTTTTTGAGAAAATCTATTTTTTGAGCCCTTTTTTAGTATTTTTTAAAACACGAAAATTTAAATTAAACTAATTGCACTCATGATTTTTTATTCAAAAACCAGTTCAGTTTTTTCTATTATGTCGCTAAGATCAAAAAATATTATTCTTATTTCATTAGTATGTAACTTGTATCTAAATATAATTTCCATAACACACGAATTAAAAAAAAAACCGAGCAAAAAATACCGAGCAAAGCTCGGTCAACCGGGTACTGTAATAATCCAAAACAAACTAGCGTGCTAAAAGGCGGACGATAACTATCTATTGTCAATAAAGGGTTAAGAGTTGGCTTACAGACACATATTGTGTCATTCGAAATTAATAAATCCAAAATACGGTCTAAGTGATTTCTTATATTGTTATATTGTTTACAGTTCATTGTTGATAAAAAGTTAAACAAGAGGGTATCCAAAGAGCTATTATTATTGTGTACGCTTGGCATAAGTGCATACGTATCGTGTACAATCCATTCAACGTTTGGCAAATTAAAATCACCATAGATGTAAATATTACCAATAGATATATATTATTTTTGTTCAAGCAGATTAAATAACATTTCATATGTAATAAGGGTCTGATTTGGTGGTACATATAAGCCGCAAAGGATGTGGTATTTATTGTTAAACTCAGAGTAAAACTTTAAAAATACGTATTCAATATTATGTGGCGTGACACAATGGAAGTTATCACAAAACACAGAACTTAACTCACAACGTATTGCATTCAGACCGCGGCGCACGGCGACTAGAACACCACCACCGTCTGATTTACTGCACAACGCTCTGTTTCTGTCACAACGATGTACTACGTACCGCGAGTCAATAAATTCTTCATCAGCAATGTTAGGAACCAACCATGTTTCAGTCAAAATAATGATATCATAGGATTCGGCTAGAATATTATTGTATAAGGTACTTAATTTTGTTCATACACCTCGGCAGTTATGTTGTTTATGTTGATAAATTACTAGTCTCTGTATCGAGTTAGAATGTTAATTCATGTTACTAATAGAAATATAAGCTCATTAGCCATCATACTTAGTACATCATTTACACTAATACCAGCACTTATTAAGTTCGATAAAATGAGCTTGTGAAAATTAATAATACTTACATATGATTAAAACTACTTTTACGGATTTTATCGCGTTTATTTTTACTTTTTATTTTTAATTCCCGACGTTTCGGGCGCTTTCCAGCACCCATGGTCACGGGGGACTGAGATGACTGACGTCCCGATGTCATTGTTAAACCCGGAGTACCTTCAGCTTTTTTAATTATTGTTTATGGTCCGATCTATGCAAAATGAACTAACTCTGTCTTGAGGTCTTGCAGTGGTATGCTTGGGTTTAGTTTTAATTTTATTGATTATAGGATCCCAAGCAGGTGGTAGTACCCAGCCTCCTTCTCTATTGAAATTAGGATGTTTTTTAATTTCAATAGCCTCACGTATCATCCTTGGTAGGAATCGGTGTTCTTTCGCGAGGATTTGTGGTCTATCAAATCTGATGTAATGGTTGGGGCCGTCTAGGATATGATCACAAACTGCAGACTTCCCGGAACGTTGATGCTTCACATCAGCTATATGTTCTTTTACGCGGGTCCTAATTGATCTTTTGGTTTGTCCTATATAAGAGAGACCACATTCACAATCAAGCTTGTACACTCCTGTATCTTGTAGAGGAATATGACACTTGACGGATGGTAGGAACTGACTAATCTTCTTCGGCGGCTTGTAGAATGTTCTAATAGAAGCTCGCTTCAAGATATAGCCAATCTTGTCTGTGACACCTCTGACATATATTAGTACAGCAGGCACACGCTCGACTGTGGCCGGCTTCACTCGGTCACTGTGACGTAAGCGCGGGACCCGAAGCTTGTTGTCGTGCAGAACTTGCTTGACGTGCTGAAGCTCGGCGGCCAGGTGTTTGCTGTCACAGATCCCTTGTGCTCTCTGTAACAAAGATTTGCCCACGGTAGCTAACTGTGAAGGATGGTGGTGAGATTCACCGTTTAAATATCGGTTTGTATGGGTCTTTTTTCTATACACAGTGTGACCAATGGTGTTATTAGGATTTCTGATGACTAACACATCTAGGAAAGGTAAGGAATTATTTGCCTCTAACTCCATAGTAAATTGAATTTTAGAGTTTATGGAATTAAGATGTTCTAAAAATGCAGTTACTTTGTCTGATGGTAAAATTGTGAAAGTATCGTCTACGTACCGCTTGTAGATCCTTGGTGTAACAGGTGCAGTAAGGAGGGCTTTCTCCTCAAAGTCTTCCATGAATATATCGGCGACAATGGGAGATACAGGTGAGCCCATCGCCACACCATCTACTTGCTTGTAAAACTCTTCCTTCCACAATAGATAGCCAGATGTAAGGCAATGTCTTAGTAATACTGCATATTCTGCTGGCATGTTATTTTCCTCTAGTTTCCTAGTTATAATTGAGATGCAGTCTTCAACAGGTAGGGATGTAAATAGAGACTGAACATCAAAACTGACCATGGTTTCATTGTCAGTAAGATGTAGGTCTTTTATCTCACTGACAAAATGGTATGAATCCTTAGTGTGTGCTCTTGTGTGTCCTCTGAGTGGTGATAATATTTTAGCTAAATATTATCACCACTCAATAGCGCTGTCTACAACTTATCAAAACAAACACTGGACGACGCCACAATAAAAGTTTTAGAAAAAGGTATTAATTTCGCAATTACACCGCGAAAAGTACCGTATGAGGACATTATCTGTAGTGTTGAGGACTGTCTGTATAAAAATAATATTGGTAATGAAGATTTAGAGGCCATACGTCAAGACATCTCGTCTATGTTACGTCGAAGTTCAGCGCCGAAATTAAATCTCCCCAAAAATGAATTTAACGCGTTGAAAAACTTACGCAACAGACCAGAGCTTACGATTCTCCGCGCAGATAAAGGTAATTCTACGCTTATAATGGATACGTCAGATTACAATTTTAAAATATAACAACTTTTGTCGGATGAAACTACTTATCGAAAGGTCAAAACAGACCCTACAACTAATACGCTTAAAACAACTAGCGATCTAATTAAGAAATACTCCGAAAAATTGAATCTGGACGTTAATTCGATAATACCTTCATGTGCCAAACCACCGAAGTTGTATGGGTTACCAAAGATACACAAATCGAATGCTCCTTTACGTCCAATAGTGAGTCAGATTGATTCGCCAACTTACAGATTGGCTCAATACTTAGCTAAAATATTATCACCACTCAGAGGACACACAAGAGCACACACTAAGGATTCATACCATTTTGTCAGTGAGATAAAAGACCTACATCTTACTGACAATGAAACCATGGTCAGTTTTGATGTTCAGTCTCTATTTACATCCCTACCTGTTGGAGACTGCATCTCAATTATAACTAGGAAACTAGAGGAAAATAACATGCCAGCAGAATATGCAGTATTACTAAGACATTGCCTTACATCTGGCTATCTATTGTGGAAGGAAGAGTTTTACAAGCAAGTAGATGGTGTGGCGATGGGCTCACCTGTATCTCCCATTGTCGCCGATATATTCATGGAAGACTTTGAGGAGAAAGCCCTCCTTACTGCACCTGTTACACCAAGGATCTACAAGCGGTACGTGGACGATACTTTCACAATTTTACCATCAGACAAAGTAACTGCATTTTTAGAACATCTTAATTCCATAAACTCTAAAATTCAATTTACTATGGAGTTAGAGGCAAATAATTCCTTACCTTTCCTAGATGTGTTAGTCATCAGAATTCCTAATAACACCATTGGTCACACTGTGTATAGAAAAAAGACCCATACAAACCGATATTTAAACGGTGAATCTCACCACCATCCTTCACAGTTAGCTACCGTGGGCAAATCTTTGTTACAGAGAGCACGAGGGATCTGTGACAGCAAACACCTGGCCGCCGAGCTTCAGCACGTCAAGCAAGTTCTGCACGACAACAAGCTTCGGGTCCCGCGCCTACGTCACAGTGACCGAGTGAAGCCGGCCACAGTCGAGCGTGTGCCTGCTGTACTACCATATGTCAGAGGTGTCACAGACAATATTGGCTATATCTTGAAGCGAGCTTCTATTAGAACATTCTACAAGCCGCCGAAGAAGATTAGTCAGTTCCTACCATCCGTCAAGTGTCATATTCCTCTACAAGATGCAGGAGTGTACAAGCTTGATTGTGAATGTGGTCTCTCTTATATAGGACAAACCAAAAGATCAATTAGGACCCGCGTAAAAGAACATATAGCTGATGTGAAGCATCAACGTTCCGGGAAGTCTGCAGTTTGTGATCATATCCTAGACGGCCCCAACCATTACATCAGATTTGATAGACCACAAATCCTCGCGAAAGAACACCGATTCCTACCAAGGATGATACGTGAGGCTATTGAAATTAAAAAACATCCTAATTTCAATAGAGAAGGAGGCTGGGTACTACCACCTGCTTGGGATCCTATAATCAATAAAATTAAAACTAAACCCAAGCATACCACTGCAAGACCTCAAGACAGAGTTAGTTCATTTTGCATAGATCGGACCATAAACAATAATTAAAAAAGCTGAAGGTACTCCGGGTTTAACAATGACATCGGGACGTCAGTCATCTCAGTCCCCCGTGACCATGGGTGCTGGAAAGCGCCCGAAACGTCGGGAATTAAAAATAAAAAGTAAAAATAAACGCGATAAAATCCGTAAAAGTAGTTTTAATCATGTGTAGTGTTCGCGTAAATATAAGAAATCATTATAATACTTACATAACCAACAAAACCAATCACTTGAATACTCACAATATATGGAAAATAATTTTCATTACTTGGTAAAACATGTGCAAATAAACATTGTGGATTAAATACGTCGATAGCAAATATTATGATCATTATGGTAAAAAGTTCGTAATACAGAACTTTTAATGAGATTTCCAATAGCTTTGATTTAGATCTGTTTAATAAAGGATGTGTTTCTCGAATCAAAAATATTTAAGCGAAAAAGTTCTTTTGTTGAGAATTCTGTTTAATTTTGTTAAGTTAGTGTGTTTGTCTTAATCCACATTTATCTTTTACCGACTACAATTATTATTTTTAAGCTCATATTGTTTATAGGTTAAAACTTTAAAATTGTTTTTATAGTTGTTATTAGTTTATTTACTTTTGATGTTAGCTGTAAGTTTACAAAATTTTATTTAATTTCATTATATTTAATTAATTTTCTTTTTTCGTATAAGGTGTGATACTAGGTACTTTTTTATTTATACGTACTGACAAACGAGATAGTAGTCTGTCTGATGGTATGTGATATCTACGACCAACTTCAAACAAAAACGGTCTAAGTCCATTGACGCGTTGTCCCTCTGGAGACTAAAATAGATTGTGTTAGCCTGAAGTTGACTCTTAGTCTGAAAGGAAGGGATCATATCTTACAAATGTATGGAATATTTAAAGTTACAACCTATACCTATAACGTTGGACAGAGGCCACCGCTTATTTCTGAGAGGGTTTTAGGACAAGGAAGTGTCCGCCACGTTGCTCCTATGCATGTTGGCGAACTTCACTTATTTTTTTTCTTATTTCTCAAACATGCAGATTTCCTCACGATGTTTTTCTTCACCTCCGAGCACGTGGCGAATCAGCACTTAAAATAGCAATTAACAATTTCATTGGTGCCAACGGGGATCGAACCCGGTTTGCTCGAGTACTGTGAAATTTACACCGAGCGTTAACCATCTAAGCTACAACGACCGTGTAATGTTATTGATATGTAATAAATATTCGTGCCGATGTTAGAAAATTATTATTTCCATTAATTTCGTCCCGTGACTTTCGAATTTCATATTTGTTCTCAGGTGTGAAGTATATGTTCTATGACCTTTTTGAAGTTGTCGGTGGGTAGATTACAATAGCCATGCAACATGGTGGACTATAAGCTCGGGTCTCTCTTCAGTTTTGTTTTAAAAAAAAACTTTAACTTCCAATTTTCATAGTTATTTCGCCTCGCACTTATCTACTGATAATATTGTGAATATCTGCCACATGAATTTCTATAAATTTCAGTGTATATGTTAGCAGTCGGCCGTGAGCAGCCATTCCGAGGCACATCCTCAATATCTGCTTAGTTAGCGTTCGCCGTTTGAATCCTTCTATTGACGCAGAGTACTTACTGCTAGAGACTACAAATGTCTTTTTTTTAAAGTAAATTAATATAGAGCTCCACGTTGAGCAAAGCTGTGAGGTGACGACGTAAGACAATTTTTTTCATCCTTTGGCAGCTGGATAACGGCATAACCACCTTGTGTTTTTATAGAATAATGGTTAATAAACACACAGCCCTGATGGTTGGTGAATGCTGGGGTTTATAGTAAAAAGTCTCCGGTTCTCTACCGTCACCATACGAAACCCAGCGTAAACACAGCTTAAAATAGCAGCATTAAGCTGGAACATTACGTTGGAATTCTGTGAGAGCATGATCCATCACGAATGACTCGGAAGGTCGACCTGACAAATGCGTTGCCACCCTTGAAGAATATTCCACACTCACCATACGACGTAGAGTATTCTGTGGTATTCGTTCCTCGTTAAAGCCAACGCTACGTGTTAAAACAAAAATACCGTTGCAGCGTGGTTCTACAACGTATGAACTTTTCCGCTGCACCTCTATGATGAAGTGCACTACATATAGGTCATTGTTATTGTCTTACTGTTGTGTCCGAAAAGTGACCAGACAGTGAAATTGTTACGATAACATAACATTTTCAAATGACTTTTGTTCGTTCCTTTTCTTTTACTATTATTGGCCAGCGCTCAACTCCAATCCCACCTGATGGTCAGCGGTGATGCAGCCGCAGATGGTAAAGCGTGCTGACTTGAGAAAAGCCTGTTCACTCTCGCCTTGAAAACACCCACATTGCAATCGGATGAAAAGGCACCTTATTTTTGAAGTACATTTGCTTTTATTTGTGTTAATTTAATATTTATGTTCTTTTATTAATATTTATGTAAAATCTCCGACAATCTATTATTTATCATGCATGTTGTGCTCACTTACAATTGGAGTGATGCGTTTTGTTATTTTTTTCACATATATTCGTATTTTGTACATTTTAGTATTGGTAATTTTTGTCATCTCTGTCGGTGTCCCAATTGACAATAAATAAATAAGTGTCGGAAATTATATAATCTTTAGGCATTTCCTATAGTTGCCTCTTTAAAGCTTATAGAACTACTACATCCATCTAATAAGGCAATTTTCGATTAAATATGAAAATCTAGTGCTTCATAGACAGGCCTGTTGGTCTAGTGGTTAGTGACCCTGACTGCTATGCCGGAGGTCGTGGGTTCGATTCCCACCCAGGACAAATGTTTGTGTGATGAGCACGATCATTTATTCTGTGTCTGGGTGTAATTTATCTATAATATTTATGTATTTAGAAATATATAAGTATGTTTATCAGTTGTCTAGTACCCATAACACAAGCTCTGCTTAGCTTGGGACTAAATGGCGTTGTGTGATAGCTGTGGAATATATATTATATTATATATATTATAACCATTATCACTCTGTTTTTCGCCCTCACCATACGAAACACAGCAGCCTCATGCAGGTATTCTTTGTAAGCGTGTGTCTTCTCATACGCTCTGCAGTCTCAGACAAAGAAAAAGAAAGCAGCGCTGCGTACATTTGAAGTGACGCAAAAACCATGCTTAAGTTAAAGTAAGAACACGCACTTACCTTTTGCAGTCATCAACATGGTTTTAGATGCATATGTGTGTGTCCAGTAGAGAAAATTTACTGGCTGATAAAGAAAGAAAGAAGAAAGATGTGCGTGAGTGTATGTCAAGGAATTGAGCATGGTTTCGGCATCACTTCAAATGTACACAGCGCTCCGTCCTTTAACCCTACATTTTTAGTCTGAATCTGTTGTCCTAATATACTAAAGAACAGAAGAAGTACCAAACGGTATAAACTGCTTATGAATGTAAGTACTCTTACATAACAAAAAATATTAACTATTTAACAAAAAATATTAGTATATATTTTATATCTGTATCGGATATTACTCTATGCGCACTTTCTCATTATTAGCGCAAAGAGTTGTTTTATTCCAACGTCGGCGAGTTAGCTCACAATTTCCCATTTACCTCTTCTGCTTTCGTACTTATCACTTTATTTTTAATCGTATCTCATTACTACAAGAGCCATTTTTCTTTAGCAGAATTATCTTACAAAATCAGACAGTGTATTCTCAGAGGCCGCGATAGAAATTGAGTTTTAAGTACTTCGGGGTACGGTCGAAGCTTGTGTGGGTGTGTATTATGAAGGAATGGAAGCTGTTTAAGCGAGCGATTGCTCAGAATTAAGGAAATAAGCAGTTTTAATTGGCGCGCGATTATTCGAGAGCGATTTGCAAGCGACGAAGCACCGGTCAATTCGCGTCTACTAATTATACTGGAATGAGTTTAAAATTGGATTTAATTAACGTTGGAAGTTGGACTACGGACTTAATAAGGTTTTCATATGGTCACTTAATTGTTTTTATAGAATAAGGACACATGAACACAAATGAACACAGAGCCCATCTAGATGTGTATCGACTAGAGCATACACTTGCCATCAGATGGACTGTGTGTTGTTTGTTTCATCCCTCTGGCAGTCAGTGTTGGATTGCCGTCGCAACAGACTGGAAGAGCTTGGGAATAGAGAGTGCACTTGTGCTTGCGCTCACACCCGTGCTCTGTAATCTGTCCTGTGCAGATGACTCTCCTTTGCGAATGGCCACCGTTACGAAATCCAATCTGAAGGACATTATTACTAATAGAATGGTCCATGTCAAACCCATTTTACGGGAGACCCTTTTTATTGGAAACGAGACGTTTCACCTTAGTCATCATAGCTGAGAACGCAACTGCGTTTTGATTCTTAATCGAGGATAAATGTAGATGTCTATGGGCCACAAAATCCACGTACCATCAGGTGGCCTGTGGGCTCGTTTGTCACCTAATTTTATATAAAAAAAGAATTCAAAAATGAGAAGGTTATATATTTAACGCAAGGTTGATCACACTTAAGTGATTTTTTATAGTAAATACTAAGATTAAAGAAAAAATAGGTTACTTTGCTACCTAGTAGTCTTTTCATATAAATTTAAAGAAAAAGTTCTATCTATGTAGTAATGTTCTCCAAGAATAAATTCCGGCCACGGTGGCCAGTCTCAACGGAGTTTAGCCATCTGTGGAGAACTGAATACATGTGCATTATACGAGTGTTTGCGCAAGCACTGTTGTACTCTCTAATCTCTATACCCCCACTAAACCTCCGCAAGACCAATGAGGCAGTCAAACTATGTAGTCCAACCAATATACATACATGTACTAAAGGACACTTGTTAAACATTTTGATTTAAAAAAAATCTAAGGATCATATCTTTGCGGAAAAGATTAAAAAACCAGCGTATACTTCGTTTAACTACGGTTTAGAAACTCTTTGTGTAATATATCTATTTTGTTTCTTGGAATATTTCTTTCAAACACGTGCGGCAAGCATCGGCGGTCTATACAAACCTGAAAATGTAATACAAAACTTTTTAATTCTCGAAATTGAACTTAAGCACGTTGTAATAGAGAATATACAGAGTTGAATATTGTTAAATATTTCACAATAATCACATAAAAAGTGAGTTGTGCAAAACCGCCACAATTCTTATTAACTAATTTCACTATTCGCAAAAATGTGTTAACGTTGTCACTTACTCCGTTTTAATAAAGCGTAATTTTAAATAAATCGCATTACAAAGAGTTAAAAATAACTTTGTAAATATCTAATGCATTGTTGGAAGGCGTCAGTTTTCACACAAAACGTTTTTTGCCTCTTGAGTAGTGTTTGCGCAAATCTTAAGAGGCTCATTGTTGGCCTGCGATTAGTTTGTTTGAAAACACGCGGCGATGTTTTGAGTGCACATCCTCGGATTAGGATGTCTGCATACAATGACGCCGCAAGCACCAACGGCGGCCTGACTGGATTACAAGGAATGATTAGTTTCGCTTCGTTTGATACTTGTGGCGTTTCTAGAAACAATCAGAGCTAGGAAATGATAGAAAACCCCTCAAGACACATTGTCGAAGTATTAACCTAAGTTGCTTTCAAAGAACTGATAACAATAGTACAAAAAAAATTATACTTTTTATAAAAGTGAAAACCGAATTGAATAAAGTAAAATATCTTTTAGAAGTCGATTTCTTTACTTTTTACTAAAAGTTTATAAAAATGGTTAAAGGATTAGGATAAAAAAGCTTCTGTGGAAAGTGGAAGGATGAAAGACATGTTATTCAAGCGCACCTACTCCAAAATATATTATACAGAGAGCCTAGCCACGAATTTAAATGCATTTAGTATCTAATAAAGGTTTGACTTCAAACGTACAAGCAGACCTAAAAATCCTAGTGTGCATGTTGACGCAAGTCGAATTCATCAGGAAAAGAGCATCGGAAAGGACCACGCTCTTACATACAACTAGCGATAACAGTAGCGTAGTGATGCTGTGTTTCGTTTGGTGAGTGTAGAGAACCGGAGACCTTTTTAACTTGAAACGTGGCATTCTATCTTAGGCCTCCGGGGTGAAACGCATTTGCGTTTTGATTCATAGTAGAGAATAGATGAAGATGTCTATGGACGAATGCAACCACTTATCACCAGGTGGACTGTGTTCTCATTTGTCACCCTATTCTATAAAAAAGAAAACTTTTTTTTCAAGAACTTCTATGATCATGCATATAGAACTTTTGACCGCCAATACGGTTTTCGCCGTGGTCGGTCAGCTGGTGATCTTCTGGTCTACCTCACTCACAGATGGGCGGAGGCAGTAGAGTTCAAGGGGGAGGCATTGGCCGTTAGTTTGGACATTGCGAAGGTCTTCGATCGGGTTTGGCACAAAGCGCTTCTTTCGAAGCTCCCTTCCTATGGGCTTCCCGAGAAATTGTGCAATTGGATCACCAGCTTTCTTGCAGATCGGAGCATCAAGGTCGTTGTAGACGGTGCAAGCTCCGATTGCAAGCCTATTAATGCTGGTGTTCCACAGGGCTGCGTGCTATCGCCAACGCTGTTTCTTCTGCATATCAATGATATGTTGCATATCCGTAACATTCATTGCTATGCAGATGACAGCACTGGTGATGCTCTTTACACCGGCCGAGCCAATATTTCTCGGGAAAACGTCTCCGAGTGCCGGGACAAACTTGTGTCTGAAGTCGAGTCTTTGCTGAACAGAGTCTCGGATTGGGGACGACTAAATCTAGTCCAGTTTAACCCCCAGAAGACACAAGTTTGCGCGTTAACCGCTAAAAAGAACCCCTTTGTCGTATCCCCTCAGTTTCAAGGCACTCCCCTTGTTGCCTCAGCCAGTATCGGAATCCTCGGCGTCGACATATCGAGTGACGTGCAGTTTCGTGGTCACTTGGAAGGGAAGGCCAAATTGGCCTCTAAAAAGCTTGGCGTGCTCAGCAGAGCGGGACAGTGTTTCATGCCGGCACACCGCCTGCAACTTTACAAGGCGCAGGTTCGGCCGCACATGGAATACTGTTCCCATCTCTGGGCTGGGGCTCCCCAGTACCAGCTCCTTCCACTTGACCGCATCCAGCGCAGAGCGGCTCGAATCGTCGACGACCGAGTGCTTTCCGATCGGCTCGATTCACTGGCGTTGCGAAGAGATGTTGCATCTCTTTGCGTATTTTATCGCATCTATCACGGGGAGTGCTCTGAGGAATTGTTCGGATTAATCCCAGCCGCCAAATTTCGTGAACGCACTACACGGCAAACGTCCCGATACCATCCACACCATCTGGATGCTTGGCGATCCACCACTGTACGTTTCACAAGGAGTTTTCTTCCACGTACAACCTCTCTGTGGAATAGTTTATCACCGGCGATTTTTTTTCCGGACCGATACGACCTGGGGACCTTCAAGAAAAGAGCTTACTCCTTTCTAAAGGGCCGGCAACGCACCCGCAATTCTCCTGGTGTTGCGGTTGATCATGGACGGCGGTAGTCACTTAACATCAGGTGAGCCGCATGCTCGTTTGCCCCCTCTTCTATAAAAAAAAAAAAAAATATAGATAAGACCTAATTCCCAAGATCCTAATTTCTTTTTTTATAGGATAGGGTGACAAACGAGCACACAGTTTACCTGAAGGTAAGTGGTACTGAGGCCTATAGACATCTACATCTATCCTCAATTACGAATCAAAATGCGTTGTCATCCGTGAGACTAAGACGGAATGCCTCGTTTCCAGTAAAAAGGGTTTCCGGTTCTCTACACTCACCATATGAAACACAGCAGCATTAAGCTACTATTTCACGCTGGTATTCTGTGAGAGCGTAATCCTTCCCCGGTCGAGCTAACCCAATCGTGCTATAAATATACTACTGATATAACTGCAGCATAACTCTACTACATATAAACCGATAATTCTGAAAACAAACCCTTTCTCTTTTTAAAACACGCTTTCACATGCGAACTTTCCGCATCATTTTCTTTAATAACTATTTCCATAATCACCTTTGCACACAGTTTTCCCATAATGCTAAGTAGTTTTTACAAACCTGGTATGAACCTTTTTACAAGTTTGTCCCAGAATGAGGAAAATGTATTCCGAGAATATGTATGTGTATATGTCTAGTTCTTTGGCACGTTCTGTAGCCTAATCGCTTGATGGATTTTAACATATTATGAGGTGGCGTTAGAATTGTCTTATTAGTAGGAGTGGCCCAGGTTACAAAGTTTTTCTATTTTCGGTAAACAATTTTACGCATTCGGGTTTTATTAAATTACTGTTTTAACGATAGATCTTGTTCTAACAACAAAACATCCAGATCCATATTATGCGTAACGCCAGGATCTTTAGAACAAAGTACCGTTTCTGTGATGATCTCTGCATATAATATTCGAGCTAAGAACAGAATGCAATAAAGCAATTATCAATAAAGTAAACAAATGTAATGGCGTTTTGAAAGACTTTACATATGAAATATTTCCTTATATTTCTTAGACATGCATACCTCACAATGTTTTCCCTCACCTAACACGTAATAAGTCAACACTTAAAATTACAATAACAGTTTAATTTGTGTCGGCAAGGGCTGAGCTTAATCAATTGCTCACGTAATATGAAGTTTACTAGTATCGGTAGAAACAATGTATTGGGTAATTATAAGAACCAAACTGAAATCGTGAGAGTGGCGAGGATGGAGGCTGTGGAGGGGAGTGGAAATGGAAAACTTAATGCGATTAACGGAATTCATTCTTTGTGTTGGTGTGTGGCTCATATGATAAGCGAAAGCGACAGAGAGTAATCTGCTACAAAATTCTTCGAAGTAGTTCCTGCTATTAAATACTTTAAGGTTAATCTAATAACCATTACAGACTATAAAAGTTTACTTCTCAACATAGGCCTAACCCATTAATTTGCATAGGGATGTTGCCACAGCTGCCACGCTTTTGTATTATTTTGAGTTGGTACCAGGAAGACGATGCTGACAATTTGTTGTTTCAGTTTCCCTCTGTCGCCTCTTACGACACCCGCGTGACGAAACATAGTTGTGGATACTCTTATACCGCCACAACACAGCATGACGTCACTCCACTTTCTAATGTAAAGTAGTAAAATCATAGCCAACATATGTCCCGGGTTCTGGGTCCAGGCTGGACACAAGTCTCTTTCTATTTTACGACTCTCTTTGGTTCTGTCTCTCTCTGTTTTTATCTCATTATGTCTTATTCATCAACCCGTAGGAATCCACAGCTGGACGTGGTCTTTATTTGTTGTAGAGATTTGCTTTAATCATTGAGTATAGAAGCATCAGACTCCATCAATCGCAAGCCGTAAAATGTTCTGAGGTTTTGCACAGTCGCCTCTTATGACACGCACGAGACGCTGTGAGGTGATGAGCTAATTTATATTTATTTATTTTTATAATATAGGCGACAAAAGCACGTAATCCACCTGATGGTAAGGGGATGCTGTGGCCCGTAGATCTACCTTCGATTTAGAATTATAATGCAGAAGTGTTATCACCCTGGATTAAGATGGAATGCCTCGTTTCCAATGAAAAATGTCTCCGGTTCTCTACACTCACCATACGAAACGCAAAAACATTGAGCTATTATTTTAGGTTAATATTCGTTGAGAGAGTGGTCCTTCCTGGTCGAGCGACTCAATCGTGCTACAACCATCATAAAACTGCAGCATGACTCTACCACGCATAAAACGAAACGTTTTCTTACGTCGTCTTCACAATATATCTTACGGCGGTTAATAGTTAATCGTCATTCGTAAGTAGTAAGTTACGGCTAGTCAAATAATTTTTAACAGTATTAAAAAAGCAAATCTTCAAGTTAACCCCACCAAGTGCCAGGCAATTATAGTTGGAAGTAGCCGTCGCTTATCTACATTGGATTTTAATTCACTGCCACCTGTAAATTTTAATAATGTTGTCATACCTTATTCAGCTACTGTGAAAAATCTAGGACTTATCATTGACAGCAGTCTAAGTTGGCGGCCGCAAGTCACGGAAGTAAGCAAAAAAGTTATCAACACCTTGCGTTGTCTGTATCGACTCAAGAATTTTCTTCCAGTGAGAAAAATTTAAAAAACTTCGGAAACTGTTATATTCTCAAGTATGTATAATATAAAAATATCATATTGTTACGCCCTCCAGTCGACGATATACTAGCGCCATCTAGTGTCAGGAACGAGAGCGAGTAGAGCGTGTAAAGAATGACATCACAGATCTTTCGACCGACAGCGCCACCCGAAGAACTAAGTTTCTAGAAAATCTATACTCGAACTCTCGGTACCTTGCGCGTGTTTACTTGAACATTCCGGACATTTTGCTAATTTAAATAAATAGGTGGCGCAAGATGCGATCGAGACAGAGTTGAACTCGGCGACACAGGCGAGGCTTCGGAGCGGAATTAAGTGAATTAGTGTGTTTAATTATTAGTGTTTTTAACTTTAATTTGTATAAAGTAAATTAAAGTGTTAATTTAGGTAATTCTATCGGCAATTTTTATTGTCACGAACCTCAAGCTCGTAACAATATTTATTTATTGTGTATGTATTTATTGTGGGTATTTGTGTATATGTATAAAATACTATTGTATTCATGTAAGTAGTAATGTAAATGTATATGTATTTTGTATTTTTTCCTTAAGCCTTTAATTTTTTTAATTATGAGTTTTGCACCCATTACTAGATTCTCTGCATAAACCAAAGGTAGACTGGTATAGAATGCCTTTAGGCATTAAGTCCGCCGTTTTGTACATTTCTTTTATGTGTGCAAATAAAGCTTAAATAAATAAATAAATAAAATATATTATACGTGGTAAGGCCACGCTGCAGCGATGTTATCGGTTTAGCATTTTAGTTTGACCGGGGAAGGACCACGCTCTCACAGAATACCAGCGTAAAATAGCGGCTTAATGCTGCTGTGTTTCGTATGGTGAGTATGGAGAACCAGAACCCTATTTATTGGAAACGAGGCATTCCATCTTAGTGCCTAGGCATGACAACGCATCTGCGTTTTGATTTTTAATCAAGGTTAAATGAAGATGTCTGTGGGCTGCAGTATCCACTTACATTCAGGTATAAATATTAAAAATAATGGTATTTTCTTAATAACATAATTAATATATTAATAGTTATTTTGCAACCATCCGCTCAATTAATATCTTTGTTATAATGGATTTCCGCAAAGTAATGCCTGATTCTATCAATTAACTTAATAACATAAGTTTAATGTATTTAAATACATCACAATACTATTTAATGCATTTAAATGCATAATTTTTTTTATTATTATAATATTTTTTTACGCTTATCGTCTGCGTCTTACACCACTCTCGAATCACAGAGGACGCTGGCTGCATTTTCTTTATTACTTCCTCTATGCAGCACTGTGACGCATTAGATGTCTCATCATTCATTTCCATGATAATTGTCGTGTAGAAATAATTTCCTTGAAAATGTTATTCTGCTATAAGAATATAAATACGAAAGAACCGTTACCTATGCCAGCGTATATATATTTTGAATATAAAATTAAAGTTAGATATCGAATCTACAGTCGACTGATAAGTGTACAGTCCAGGTAAGTGGAATAGACAATTATATAAATATAAATAAAAAATTGGTCATCATTATCATCGCCATTACATCCCTATAACAGTCCACTGCTGAACATAGGCCTCCCTCAAGGAACGCTACAAAGCAAGGTCTTGTGCCCCCTGTATACCAGGTTGTCACTCCATCTAGTCGGAGCTAAGAGATTCATAAATTTGTACAGTTTACCAGTTTTTAAAAGTGGTTCACTGGTTAAATTCTTGCTTACTACGAAGTAGAGTTAATTATAGTGCATAAAAATACCCGTAAAATATGAAATCGGCTTTACTGCTTGCGTTGCGCGTGAGGGTATGCCGGTTTTAGGGTGTGTTTGAGGAAGATGATGAATGTTGTAGTGTGGTGGGCGTGTGTGTGGTTGGGGATTATTGTGTTTACGTAGGGGTGGGGGGAGATAAACAGTTAATTTACACATATACGTGAAGATTACTTGATTTTTTGTTAATATTTAAATAAGTAAAGATAAAATAAATCGATGGTGGATTTATTTTATCTACGCTACGGTTCATTCTTTGGTGAGATATCGAAGGAGAAAGAATTTGAAAAAAAATCGTTTTTTTTAACATAACTTCAAGATTTCGCAACATAATTTCGTGAAATTTGGAGCGCTTTGCATTTGAAATTAGCGGGAAGTTCGAGAGATGGCCTATAGGGTCAACCAGTTTTTTTTTTAATTTCTGGCCTTTTCTTGTTATCTGCATGACAAATGAATAATATGACGAAGATATTTATTCATTTATTCATTTATTTTTACTTGAGACATCTATCCTTTCAGGTCAAATCCAATTCGATAGTGTCCTCTTTTACACCAAATATAAGTTCTACTTTTACTCAATTATAAACTTAATGTTAAACTAATATAATTAAAGTATACGTAGATAAACAAACTGATAAAACCATATAAACGTTAAGTGATATAACTAAAATATACAAAAATACAGCTAAAAAATATATCTCATTCACAACAATCATAATAAACGTTGCAACTCCATAGCTTCTCATTTTTTTTCTTTATTCAAAATTATAGCCGGCACTGCTGAACCACACGATGCTGTTGAAATTTAACCACAGGATGTCTCAATATAATAACCCTCTAAAGCTCATCGAATACTAATAAGTCCCTTAAAAGCATATTATGATCGAGAAAAAATAATTCGGACCGCATGCTGTTTGCATCCGTAAAGCCCTTTTCATACTTGGATTATATCGCAGTAATGTGAGGCGATCATGTGATTCATACCTTAGTCGTCAATATTTCACACCTGATACTGTACATAAATATAAATCTATAGTCTTTATATTAGATACATTACTCGCTCTGTATAGAAAAGCAAAGGGTTTTAAAAATATCACAATACAAAAGCAGCAATGTAAGTATTCGACAGTGTTATAAAGCGGATGTAAGCGGTAATAATTATGGGATAATGGTAAATTTCACGGTATAATGAGTGCCAAGAATATGGTGCAAATAAATTACAGGATGTTGTTTTATTCGCGCATTTTATTTTTACTTATTCATAAGTATAATTTTACTTGTGGACAATTAATGAAATAAAATTACCAAACGGCTGTTCCCGGTCAAGGTGTTTAACGTCTCACGTTAACGGGTTGCTTATCGTAAGCCATAAGATTTATGGCGTTTCCAATAGTCTAAAATATGGGTCAGGAATAACTATATAAAGGAAATTATTTGTTTTTAACAATTTAATTAGTCTTTAGAATGGATTAAACAGAAACGGAAACTGCAACAGAGACTTTTTTGTTCAATAAAGATTATAAATAATATATTGTAGTCACTCTTTACTTAAATTACCACTGGTTTGGAAAAAATCCTCTGTCCTGGGGAAACCAGCAAGAAATCCAGCGGGACTTTAAAAAAACAGCTTATAATAACGTTTGTTACATAATAAAGCAGCTAGCTTGTTAAATATGTGGGTTTGTTGGTTAAGTTGAGATTAAACTTGAAAATCCTAAACTAACAATGGATTGGAAGAGACTACAGGTTAATTAAATCACTTCAAATCTTTGGAAACATACTTCGTAGTTTAAGTTTAGTATAAATAAATTTTAAGACTTGGTATCTCACCTTATTTTGTCTATTTATCAAATTGTGTCTGGGGAATTAAAAATATATTGAGGAAATATGATTTTGAAAAAGAGAGACAGAGAAAGTTTAAGCAATCCTTTTTTATAATTGTCGCGATTATAATGAGTAAGGCTGCAATAATTAAATAGTTACCCTTAGGAAACCCTGAAAACCACCCAGTGTTAAAAATAAGGTGATGGGTTTTCTAACTCCCGATGATTAATAAGTATTGGGTCCAGATAAAATATAAAATTTTAATGCGTTTTCGACCCCGACGAGGAAGATGTAATGACTGTACCAGTAAAAAGAATCTCCAGTATTCTAAACGTACCATACGAAACATAACATTAATATTATGCTGCTATTTTACACTGAAATTCTGCGCGAGCATGGACCTTACCTATTCGAGCTGGCCTATTTTGCAGCGATTAAAATGCACCGGAGCTCTACCACGTAATTTTTTTTCGGAATGAATTTATTTCCCAAATATGGGATAATGTAATCTCCTGTATAATTAGGCAGCGGACACACCGCGCGTTAAAGCGTGTAATCGCGTCGTGTGAAAGACCCACGTGGGGATTATAGCATTAACTATTAATGTCTTTATATTTAGGGTCTATTTTTTCATTGTAGTATGAAGTATAATGTTAATGTAAATAATTGTTGCTAAAAACAACGCAGTATCGATCGGCATTCGAAAATTCTTTAGCACTATAGAAGATTACATACATACACATATATTGTACAGAAAACCAAAGAGTACAATCTGCCACTTTGTTTTGTGTAAGTGGATAATGAGAAAGTTTTTGATTCCGTCGAAATGTGGGCGCTGCAGTACTTTCAGCGGTGCCAAATTGACTGCAGATATACCGAAGTGCTGAAGTGTTTTTACAGTAGGGCTACGATGATTATCCGAGTACAGAACCAAGGTACGAAACCTATCCAACTGCAGAGAAGTGTAAGACAGGGTAACGTTATATTCCCGAAACTGTTCGCCGCTGCATTGGCTCTTTTCAAGCTACTGGGCTGAAAAGGATACAGTATTAACATCAATGGCGAGTATATCATTCACCTTTAATTTTCCGATGATATAGTCCTTATGGCGGAATCCCCGCAGGCCTTAAGCACAATGCTTAATGACTTCAATAGTGTCTCCCAACGGGTGTGTCTCAAAATGGACATAGACAAAACAAAGATCATGAGTAACGTCTATGTCACACCTACGCCGGTAGTTTTTGGGGGTGAAGGGTTGCGAAGATGTTTGACGAGTACGTTTACCTGGGATAAATAGTCCGACTAGTTAACTCCAATTTCAACCAAGATGTCAATTGACGGATTCAACTCGGCTGTTCAGCGTTCGGGAGATTACGACACATCTTCTCGTCAGCTATAACTCACCTTGGAAAGGAGGTTTTACAACAATTTTGTTGCCAGTAATGACTTATGGATATGAGAAATCGACGTATGAGGAAGCTCAGCGAGCTATGGAGAGGGCTGTGCTCGGAGTTTGTCTGCGTGATAAACTAAGAAATGATGATATCCGCAGTCGAAAATAGTAATTGATATAGCCCAACTGATTAGTAAGCTAAAGTGCCAATGGACGATGGAGACTGGCCATGTGGTTCGCAGAACCGACAACCGATGGGGAAGCAAGTTTCTAGAATGGCGATTCGTACCGGTAGGCGTAGGGTAGGGCGACCCTGACTAGATGGAGTGACGACCTGGTAAGACATGCAGGGAGTCAATGGATGCAGGTGGCTCAGGACCGTGCTTTGTGGCATTCTTTTAGGGGAGTTATGTTCAGCAATGAACCTGTGAAGGGCTGTAATGATGACGATGAATAAACAATTGCTTAAAAATATATCTATTGATGCAGTGCTTGCTCTTATTTTTGTAAACGGTGTCGCTTGGGACAAGGAATAATGAATTTATGTAATAGAATAGAGTAGATTGGAATAATAATGTTCACTATATATATTATATCTATTGATAGTCATTTTTTGCTTTGACTACTGGTTCGGAAAAAACTTCTGTCCTGGTAGGAAACAGCAAGAAACACAGCGAGACTTTTCCACAGAAATAAAGTATTATGGTTGTAATACGAATGGGTCGGCTTGACCGGGGAAGGACCATGCTTTCACAGAATACGAGCGTAAAATGGCACCTTAATACTGCTGTGGTTCGTGTGGTGATGTAGAGGTCCGGAGACCCTTTTTTACTAGATTCGAGGCATTCCACCTAAGTCCTCACGAGTGACAACGCATCTGTGTTTTGATTCTTAATCGGGAATAAATATAGATGTCTATGGACCACAGCGTCCACTTACCATCAGGTGGACTGTGTGCTTGATTTCAAAAAGAAGAAGGTACTCAATTTGACCGTAAGTTTTATTTATGTGTGTTACCTCAGAAATTTTGTCTGGGTGAACCGATTTTGACGATTCTTTTTTCATCTGAAAGCTGCTGCTTTTCGTGTGATCCCATATAAATTTGATCAAGATCTGACAACCAGTTTTAGAGTTATCGTTAAATAATGCATATTTAGTTCATTTCGAATACATTGACGATGTTCTTGTTTTATTTATATTGAAGTCGGTTGTACAAAATTTTAAATTTTACCACTTGTTGTTGTAAACCTCAGAATATATCGAATTTCTTCGTTAGATTTAATAATTTTGCCGGACAGAAAAAAACAATTGAAAAATGGCGGGAAAGTGTTTTTTACTTTTTATTTGTTTTGTCTTATATGTATTGATATTAAAACCAGCCAGATACAAATATTACAACCAAAGAAATTTTTCTTCAATTTTACACAAACAAAATACGAAGGAACTTTTCCCCGACCTGTTATATAAATAACCCGCACAACAAATATATAAATATGAAAATAGCATTTACAATAACCGCCGTGTGCTAGCAACTTTATTGTTTTATAGGTTAGGGTGACAAACGAACATACAGTCCACCTGAAGATTGTTCAATTAGGGAACATGAATAAAATAGACGACTCACACGATAGGCAAATTGTTTATTTAAATAATCAAAGTATAAACTAATTTGGTGGTGATCGGGTCGCGAGCTATCGGCGAGTGACGGCCTTAGGCGCGGTGGTGAGAAAAACCCCCCGCGCTTCTCGTACCTACTCCTCGCAAACACCGTCGGTGCTGTCATAACGGCGCCGACAATGGTAAGTGGTTGCTGTGGCCCACAGACATCTACATCTATCCTCGAATACGAATCAAAATGCAGATGCGTTGTCACCCGTGGGGACTTAGATGGAATGCCCAGTTTCCAGTAAAAAGGGTCTCCGGATCTCTACACTCACCATACGAAACACAGCAGCGTTAAGCTAATATTTTACGCTAGTATTCTGTGTGAGCGTAGTCCTTACCCGGTCGAGCCGACCCGTTCGTGCTACATAATCCATTCCCAATTTTTTTATAATTAATTCCAATCGCATTCCGTCCATTGTATGTCGTAAATGGATGTGTCAGAGGAATCCTCTGGCTTCCAATGGATGGTGGTATGATTATATTTATAAACCAAAAGTAAAGTGTTAAACACTGCGAACCTTTTGGCGCGAGGCTGCTACTGAAAATTTCTTGACAGAAAACCCAATAACTGAATTTCGAATTCGATCTTGGGACCACGTGATCGGCAGTCACATTTACCAACACTAGGAAAACAAAACAGTTAATTAAAACTAAATTAAATGAACTGGCTGATAACATAACCCAATTTTTTTTAAATAAAGTGAATAAATGAACTTCGACTGTCAGTTCATTTGTTGCACGTGAGCGTGTAACGTGTATACAATGAGTTGGTTTGGTTTCGGCATTACTGAAAATATTCATAGCACTCCGTTTACCTTAAGAGACTAACAAAGTCTGTTGAAAATTTGGAAAATGATTTCGCTCGCAGTTGACTCTATCGTATGCACTCGCGCTATGCGCGCTTTCATTTACTTTGACTATAAAAATGTTTTGAACTTTTGGCTACTACTTATGACTAGTTTGCTTATTCACGATGAGCAACTTTCAATCCAATATCACCCCAACATAACAAACTGGGCATTAACATACCCTGTCGGCCGCAATTGGTCAGTTAGGATGGGGTGTCGCTCTGCGCGGATGTAGATTCAATTTGGCGACGTAATAATAGAGAAATGATCACTTGATACGCCTGCGTCTTCGAGAAATACTTCAGTGTTTAAACGATAGTGATGCACACTCCGGTTACAAAATAACTATCGATAAATTCGAGTGTCGCGAGCGACGTATTTAAACACAATTTTATTACATAACATCTAATGAAATATTGACTTGGATCTGGTGTAGGTAATACTAAAGTATTTCACTAAGCATTTATTTTTATAAAACTGAAGTGATAAACGAATTACAGTACACCAGGTGACTTCTGCAGTCCGTGGGTACCTGAAACAACCTGTAAACAAAGTAGGACGGACGTAGGTAGTAGGTTAACACTGAGGACTAATATGGAATACCTCACAGCCTATAATTATACTGATTCTTTTTACCCTCCAAACCTGATCATAGTAATTGAATCACTGCTATTTGATAGGCGTAGTAAGTAAAAGGGAGGTAACTACCCATACGGACTCCAAGGCAGAAAAGAGTCCCACCAGTTTTTATTTTTATTTGAGATTTATGAGAAGAATGTTTGGTCCTTACCATCGCTTCCTATTAATCTATCAATTAATCTACACAACAACGCTATACTATGTCAGGAATCTAAATTAAAATTGCAATATAATCAAAGATTAGCGAATTAATAGTAAAAAAGACAATTGGAAACATATAAAGTAAATTACAAATGATTAACATGATTAAAGAATCAATATCGATAACATCCATTGCGTTCCCACGAATAGCGAAGGAAAAGTTTGTCCCCCCCAGCAGAGCCCCGCATGCCAGGGTAAGGCTAGCCTAATTCTGGGGTCGCCCGGTCCCAGGGCAGTGTGGCACGCTAACGACTAGGCTCGCCCCTAGCCATGCATCCATCCGCACGGCCGAAGTTGGATTGGCGGAGGGTAAGAATTGGAAAACGGGAAGGATAGGTGGTGTGAAAAGGAAGAGTAAGGTAAGTTAGGGTAGGAAATAGGACATGTAGGATATTACCGTCCATGAGGGCAAGGGATAGGACAGTAATAGCTAGGGTAGCCGGGGTCGCATACCCGTATACCATACCACAACTACTGGACAGGTAAATTGGGATGAGTATCCCTCGACTATCGAAAGAGTTTGTGTATCTGGGGTCAAAGTTTACAAGAGATGGAAAGTGTGAGAGTGATATCGAAAGAAGAGTGAATGCAGGAAACATGGTGAATGGAGCTTTGCACTCCTTTATGAGCAGTCGGAAGGTGTCTAACAAGGCTCGTTTGGCTGTGCATGAGGGGGTGTTGGTTCCGACACTCATGTACGGAAGTGAAAGTTGGGTATAGCAGAAGAAACATGAAAATAGAATAAATGCAGTTGAGATGAGAGCATTAAGAAGTATGATAGGAGTTAAACTGAGTGACAGGATAAGAAATAGTGAGATAAGGAAACGTTGTGGTTTGAAAGAAGATGTAGTGACAAAAATTGAGAAAGGTATGCTGAGATGGTTTGGCCACATCGAGAGAATGAATGAAGAACGATTGACGAAAAAAGTGTATAAGGCGAGTGTGAATGGAAGTGTTGGAAGGGGTAGATCTAGGCGGACTTTTCTAGACCAAATTAGGGACGTCTTGAAAAAAGGCCAGGTTAAGAGTACCCTAAACCGTAGAGCATGTATGAAGGGAATAATGAAAGTGGACGAAGCGAAACAAGTCTGTAAGGATCGTAGCAAGTGGAAAGAAGTGGTCTCTGCCTACCCCTACGGGAAAGAGGCGTGATTATATGTATGTATGTATCGATAACATAATTTCACGTATAGTAAAAAAGACAATTGGAAACATATAAAGTAAATTACAAATGATTAACATGATTAAAGAATCAATATCGATAACATAATTTCACGTATAGTAAAAAAGACAATTGGAAACATATAAAGTAAATTACAAATGATTAACATGATTAAAGAATCAATATCGATAACATAATTTCACGTACAACACTAAAGGGGCGGGGGTGAGCGCGCAAAATTGGAGGAAAACTTTCGTAAGGGGAAATGAAATGGGATTGATAAAAATTGGAACCAAGCCGCCTAGGCAGGGGCGGATTCCGGAAATATAAATTATTTACATACTTCATTATTATATTCAATCTAAGTTGTTCATTGACTTAAAGATTTTAAAATGAATTACCTGTTTTATAAAGCAGATCTTAGCTAATTAATTTTTGACATTTTTAATACTAGGGCCGATGCAGAAGCAAAGGTAAAACCTTTTGCTAGCTTCATAAACGGAGCGGAGTAAAAGTCTAAAGTCATAACTATCTTTATTCCAACAAAAGATTAAACCACATTACAATTGTTTTAAATTAATTATTTTCTCAATAGTTATTAAAAAAGCGCGCGCTTTTGCTTTACATGTATTTGCCCATAGATAATTTGGTTTTGGTTATTTTTTAATATCTTTTAGATAAATTCAGATTTTTATTATTTAAAAACCTTGTCTGCGTTGAGCTACAAATGTAGACGAAAAATTATGTAAAATGGTAGTAGACCACCGTAGACCATTTTACGTAATTTAAATTAAATCGGAGGAGATAGATTTCAAAGAATCGTTTTCTTGCGCAATGGGAATGGGAGATCCACTCGCTTCGCTTGCTCAGTTTCGATAATGAATTTCCACAAGGTAACGCCAGATTCTATTAACTACGTTTGTTCTCTGTTGATATTTTAGTAGTAGTTTATGTAAATAATTGTAGACATATGGTAGCGAAGGAAGAAAATCATTACGACTTTTTCTCCCGGGTCTAAAGTATCTCTATGCTTTCAATAGTTAGCCGTATAAAAAAGGAGACTTGCGATGGGCAGCGTAAGATGTGAAAACGATAAGTCCTACATTAGGATTAAAATATTCGAGATCATGAGAAGTCCCCCAACATGCATTGGGGTAGGGCGGTGGATTATTCCTTACCCTAAAGCAGGTCAACACTCACCATCTGATAGCAATAAGATTAAGCATGTTCCCAGCATTGGGAAAGTGTGTGCCTTTAGTTTCCTTTTCAAAATATAATCTTAGTTTGAGTCCGGCCCTGGTCGTCGAGGGCTCGAAATTCACTTAGCTTCGTTTGTTGAAGCTTTTCGCCTCTTGAAACTTTTCAATAGCCCGGAATCGAATTCAGGCACCTCTCGTACCCCTCCACTCCGCACACCGCCCTCCCACCCCCTCGTACACCTGGGGCCCAGTGCATGTAACGTGTGTACGGTGAATGTTTAAAACATTATGCTTTCAAGAGAAAATCAAAGACGTTGCCGATTTTGTTGGTTCGTTGAAATACTGCGAGGTATCCTACCTTCTGCCTACCTTCATTTACATTCATAGAAATACCAATTTATATGTAGCAGACAGAGTTCCAACACCTCATCTTGTTGATTAAAACTACTTTTACGGATTTTATCGTGTTAATATGATTTTTCACTCCCGACGTTTCGGGTGCTTTCAGCTTTTTAAGCTGAAGGTACTGTGGATTAACAATCACATCGGGACACATTAGGATTGACTTGGAAAAATTCCAGAAACATCTCTTAAGGGTAGATGTAAATTTCTATGGGCTACATTATACTTTTACCATCAAGTGGACTGTGCGTTTGGTTGTCACCGTTATTTATGCTGCAGCAGAGTGGTTCTACCCCGTTATATTTAATTAATTATTGACTGTGATGAACTTCATCTCAGTTCTTAGAGATGATAATAGATTTTTGGGAATTTTCTTTTTTTTAAATCAGCTGCA
Source organism: Parnassius smintheus behrii (assembly GCA_036936625.1). Lineage (NCBI taxonomy): Eukaryota > Metazoa > Arthropoda > Insecta > Lepidoptera > Papilionidae > Parnassius > Parnassius smintheus. The sequence continues at coordinate 42,936,472 of JAUPFT010000022.1, forward strand.
GGTGTAACAGTAGGCATTACCATCAAGTTGAACTGTGAACTGTAAGTATTTCGCCACTTCAATTTTATACTTAAATAAAAACAGATTATATACGATCCTAGCCAGCGTTAGCGGTCCAAGTCAAAGTTCCAAAATGTCTGGTAATACAATCACTAATCTATCCACAAAGCATGACGATTACGGAAAACACTTATATAACGATAAAAAAATATGGGAAAGTCCCATTTGAAAGATTGTTTTTGGTCTGTAGAAGTATGAAAATAATAGAAACATTTTGCAAACGGTATGTTGCTGTGTATTTGTATAGGCTATGGATTTAAAAACAAATCTGTCGTAGTTCGACGGTTAGTATTGGATGTTTCGTGATCTGCCTGGTCGTTTCAGCTTTGACTACAGTAAATTTATTGAAAATACGAAAGCACTACTCCAGTAATATCAGTGCCTGTAGGTTAAAGTGGGGCTGGGGTGCCGTCGTGCTTATTACAAAGTATATACTCATAAATTAGGAAAAAAGTACTACGGCGGATAAATCATCGGCCAAATCATGAAATGGTGGTTTATCAAGAAATGCCGAGATGCGGATCATGATGTGCTTTAATTCTCCGATCGGACGACAACAAAGCCATGAAGTGATGGTAATATGTAAGCATTTGGTTATTACTAGCAATTCGCACGGCCGATTTATGAACCTTACCAACAACGCCACTTTCCGGGTCCAATCGAGTTTTTAAACGATCAATTAACACCATTCAATTACACACAAAAGTTTCTCAAACTCGTTCAAGCCATTTTCAAGTTTTTGCGAGACCAACGGACAGCAATAGATTTTTATTACCTGCTGAACTGAACCCGGCAGACGTCCTACCCAGCGGCACAGCCTCCATAGAAGCCGAAAAGAAAGAACTGAATAGTGGGGACAGATCAAGGTTGGCGTATTTATATAAAACTGCTAAAAACAACAAAAACATATCTTGGGCTTGCCCTAGTTTGGAGCCCTTGCTTCGCCACTGGTTCTGCCAGTTAATATCATAACTTGTGTTCAGCAACGTGTTTTATTTTAGCGCATGCAATTTCATTTATTAATTGCCGCGCTTGATTGAAAAAATAAAATCAAAAGTAAGAGTTAAACGATTTCGTATATACAAGCATATATATATAGTGAGATACATTACTATTGTGTTTATCGAGTCAGTGTAAAATATATCACATAATCAAGCGCACGTCTTTCATTTGAATATGAATATCCGTAATACAGCCCACACATAATTGTCGAAACTTTTATCTTACTGAGAGGTGACAATGCATCTGCATCTTTGATCTTAATCAGGAATATGTACTACAAGGTCTTAGTAAGAGATGCATAAAGTCGATGGATGCAGGTGGCTCAGGACCTTGTTTTGTGGCATTTCTTGGAGGCCTACGTTCAGCAGTGGACTTGTGAAGACCTGTAATGATGATGATCCACTTACTTATAGTTGAACTGTGTTCTCGTTTGTCGAACTTGATTGAAGTAAAAAAAAACTGAATGAAACCATGTTGTTATGTTGCTTTTCAGTTTGTATTTGTGTTGTAAGTTGGTAAGTGCATACAATGACATTATTTCTATTTTTGTGTGACACAAATATATTACAATACGTGCAAACACAATGCACTACTCCAAACGTATCCAAATCCAGGCAATGGTCATTTCGGTAGCAATTTTTACTTAATGTTATTGTATTATGCTAAGGTGGCCACGTTTTGATGGTTTAGAATTAGTACAATATTGTAAGAATTAGTACAGAAGCTCCGATTTAATTTTATAATTATAATAATACTGGTTTACTGCGAATAAAACAATATATATTAATAAAACAACTAACGACTCTGCACTACAGTGATTTAGCAATGAGTTGCGGTACCGAGGATCACGAGTTCGTATCCCGCACGGAACAAGTATTGGATGTTTGTAAACTGCCTCCACGATACCGGTGAGAATCCTAGTCCAAGTTAACTTTTTTTTTCAGCAGTTGATCATCGCTTACTCAATTTTAGGTATTATATACATGTCTCTTTCTATTGTCATTTAATGAAGACAAAAAGGGATACAGCAGCTTTAAAAACTTCTTAAGTTGATCTTGAATATTATGAGCAAAGACACACAAAAGTTTCTCAAACTCGTTCGAGCCATCTTCAAGTTTTTGCGAGACCAACGGACAGCAATAGATTTTTATTACCTGAACCCGGCAGACGTCCTGCCCAGCGGCAAAGCCTCCATAGAAGCCGAAAAGAAAGAACTGAACAGTGGAGTGGAGTTTGAAGCGACGGTAGCCTAATGGCAGGGCGCGGATCGCGAAGTCAAAAGGTCGTGGGTTCGAATCCGCCATTTGACTACTGTCGTGAACCACTCCTAACACAAGTATTTTCAAGCTTACCAGGAGTGGTTAAAAGGAATATTAGTTATGTTAATTAATAAGATTAATAATATTAAAAAAAAAAAAAAGACGTAAATATTTAAACATATTTTTTTCATACACTAAGAGAAGTACCTATTATTTTTAGTCCCGATTCAAATATTACAAATATAATCATCACGACAGAGAAACGTATCAAATAATAAAGTAGGTGGTAAAGTAACGCTGCAGCTATATCAATGGATCGGCTCGACCGGGATAGGACTACTCTCTCACAGAATACCGGTGTAAAATAGCTTAATACTGCAGTGTTTTGTATGGAAAGTGAAGAGAACCTGAGACCCTTTTTGCTAGAAAGGAGACATTTCACCTCAGTTCTCAGGGGTGACAGCGCATCTGCATTTTGATTGTTAATTGAGGATGAATATAAATGTCTATGATACACAGCATGTGTGATAATTTGTCACCCTTATTCTATAAAAAAATTAAGTGCAAACATCAGATCTTTGACACCCAGTATCGCTGACGCTGACATGACTCAATTGCTAGTAAACATCTTTTAAACATTGAACAGATTAAATACTTTAAAGTCATAAGATAAAACCACTGAAAACTTAAAAAATATATTTAATACATACATCACTGCAAATACTTTGATGCCTTAACTTAAATGTACATCGATATGAGAGGCCATTTTAAAAATATCCTACAAAATGCACAGTGTTTGTCATCCTAGCTTCACACTTACACAGAGTAATTCAATACGCTTGAAGTGTTCTATAAAACCGAATTCTCTGCCCATTGTCAGGCGGCAACGGTCAACTACTCGATTTCATTCAAGATGAGTTCTGAGAAACTTTGCTATTAAAGTATTAAGTTGTTTGTATGAAAGGATTTTCTTGAGCTTAGGTCGGCTCTTGAAGCCACAAAGAGTTTATTCGGAGGCGTTAGTTGTACGCTATCTGTTGTTGGTGGGTACAGCGTATAATTATCTTTACGGTCAATTGTGAAAAACGTAAACTATTGACCGCAACCAGAGACGAAGATTTTTAGAAGTTTATTTTTAAAACTAAACTGACAAGCAAACTTACAGTTCATCTGAAGAAGAAGGAGAATTAAGGCGGGGAGACCTGCCTGTAATTATACTGGCACCGCAACCACTCATCTTCCCCCCGGGAATGGTATCCTGACTTGTCGTGACAGGGGGCTCAGTAGCCGTGGCTTACTTAGTTTTCCCGCTGTGCCGGTGGATTTAGAGGCCGCAGAGGAAGACGCACGTCGTGTTCCGGTGCGCTGAATTGAGAAGGGCTGCCATGGGGCGGCTGGCGGTCGTTAGGATCGCGGATGTGTTCAAAGCATTACGTGGCTCTGACAATATGCGGCGAAGGTGGAACACCATAAGGTTTTGGTCGGTGCAAGCTCGACAGAACTTGTCCTAGCCCCCGCGATGCGGGTATGTATAGGGGTGTCATTTGGCGGCAGAAGAAGATGAGAGGCTGGTGCCTACCCGGAATCCTAGGCAGAAAAGAAGTCCATCACCGAGTCTTCTACAGCGTTGAAAATAAAATAATATATTCAAATTATTAAAAAAATTACACATTCTGGTTTTTTTTCTTCTTTTAAATTCGAAATTCGTGGTAATGCATTATTTTCACTGATTTTACTGCGCACGCACACATTCGTAAGGATAGATCGGTAGTAAAAACGTTGTTGTCCATAAATCACATTTAATTTGGGATAATTTCAAATAAAAGTAGAAGCCATATATCATTTTTTATATATTTTGAACTCAATGATTTCTTATATTTACGCGAACACTACACATGGATTAAAACTACTTTTACGGAATAATCGCATTTAATTTTAAAAAAATTTTAATTCTCGACGTTTCGGGTGCTTTCCAGCACCCATGGAGACGGGGGACTGAGGCGACTGACGTCCCGATGTCAATGTTAATTAACATTTACATTATTAATATAGAATTAAAAATAATTTAAAATCAAACGCTTTGAAAAATAAACCTGTATATAGAATAGCAGCACAATAATGCTGTTGTTTTTTCAATGTCGATATGTTCTAATAAATATATTTCATACGATAAGGGGCGGGAATCAGATGTCTATTTATTGGTAATGAGGCATGGTATCTTAGACTCCTAGGATTTTTTTTATTAATATTATGGTTGGAAGTGCACCCATACTTCGTCACTTTCATCGTCACGATTCGTCAGTGACGAAGTCGTCAGTGATTTATTATTCATTCATATTCGTCATGGTTTATTAGGCAGACGGATCATACTTGTCAGGAAGATCTGCATTCAGGTCATAATAACACAAATAACCTCTAGGTTTCTAAATATATATAAAAATAATTGGTAACCTCGAAACACTCTATTTCTAGATAGAATATGAACGTATACAAGAATGATCAGATCGAGCACTCAATTACTATAGTAGGTACTGAGTAACCGTTCCATTATGGTTTTCCCTTTGCTACGTTTTAATCACAAGATTGGAATAGGATCTTTTGTCGCTAGGAGTTAAGGTATAGGCAATATAGTACAGAAAATTCATCTGAATTTATATATATATTATATGCAACCACCCGCTTGACGGAGTGACGACCTGGTAAACATGCAAAAAGTCGATGGATACAGGTAGCTCAGGACAGAGTTTTGTGACATCCTTTGGTGGAGGCCTATGTTCGGCAGTGGACTTGTGAAGGCTGTAATAATGGTGATGAATGTGGCGATGGGCCATGTTGTTTACCGCCAGGTCGACTGTGCGCTCGTTTTCTACCACTACTCGTTATAAACAAATCACGAACATCTTGGTTAAACCTAAACGTTCCTCTTTCATTACTAACACACTAATCTTGACTGTGTGGTGGCGGTGTAAGTATATTCACTTCCTCATTTCATTCCGTGATTGTTGCGAGAGGCAACAGAGGATCACCACCCAGCAGGTGAGCAGCGGCTTCTTCCTAATAACAACCTAATAATAAAAAGCTGCGCTTGCCAAGTCGTCTGCCAAAGGTAGCAACTATGGCAAATATCCTTCCTGTTAGTCAACCTGTGTTCAAGAGTATAAAAGGTTAGAACAGTACCTAATCTTGACCAGTATCTGCATATGAGCTACAGGTTAAATTCATTTATTTGTGGAATCGGCTACATTTCCGGACCGATAAGACTTGGACACTCTCAAAAAAGACTCTACTTGTTACAAATTCTAAAGTAAAATTAAATAAAGTTAATAAATGCGATAAGATCCGTAAAAATTAGTTTTATTATAATGTGTAGCGTTCACGTAAACATAAGAAATCATTATATTATTGATACTTTTTAAATGCAATAAAAACGCATATCAAAGTCCGGGATCACACACTTATTGAATTGCACAAAGATCGCCGAAAGATGTTTCCTTGCAATGAATACTACTTTGCGGATTCCTTTTTGAATTTCATTGCAATCTTTGTTTGTCAATGTAACACTATACTCCGTAGCTATGTTGTTTGCTGCGAACAATTGTAACACAAATGAGTATGTAATTTAGTAGTAAATAGTTTTTTTTTAATTTCCTCGAGAGGTAACACCACCTCCAAAAGGACAGTATTGTCCAGTTGCCTGCGATATTGTGCAGGCAATGTATACTTAAGTAAAAAAGTAGAATAATAAAAAAAACATGGCGAGAGTATGCTTAAACTAAATTTAAGAATTATTATAAATGACATATTGTTTAACAAAAATTATTAACAATTTAGCTGTATAATAAACAAAAGGTTAAAAAAAATATAAGTGAATATAAATCAATTTAATCTGAACAAAATAAAACAAATTAAAATGTAAATAAAAACATAAGTAATTAATATAATATTTATATAGTTAGCACATTGTCTATATAAATTTTAATTTACAATTTTACTATTCTATAATGAGACTATTACGTTAATTATTTACAGTAGTCTCTAGTCGCCACAGTGAGATATTGTAACATTTATTGTATTGCACATTATTAAAGGAAAGGCATTAAATAATAGGTAATTTAAACATTTATATCAACAATATTAAAATAAAGAAAAAAAGGTATATAAAAAAGAACTAATCAGCTCTCTGTGTAAAGTCAACTAAAATAATTAAAATATAAAGCGAATATTACAACTAAATTAGTGTTGACAAATAAAGTTTGTAACATGGAAAGAAGTAATATTGAATGCAAAATTAAAATAGAATAATAAAAACGGGCCCTTATAGCTATACTAAATCTAATATGTAAAATTAACAACATGAAGAGATGTTATAACAACTAAAGGAATAGTTATTGAGCCGTAAGTTTCACGAAATTTTCAGTGTAATGATATCAGATTCTCGACTTCACAAAATTAGTAATTTCTTCAGAGGGCAATGTATACGCTATTACGACAAAATCCCAGGAAATAAATAACCATAAATACCAAGTTTAATATATTAAACAAACAAAAAACTATATTAAAAGGGTTATTATAATATAAATGAATACATGGTTGATAATAAACCCAGGGTTCCGGATATGGATGTTTGTACTTGTGATAGAGGAGAAAATTCCAGTGTGGGGAAAAATTAGGTATAACGTTTAAAAAAAACATTATCATAGTTTTCTGGTAGCATTTGTAAAAATTCCACATGGCTAAGCCCGCTGGGCCGACTCATTGAAAACTTCATAAAAAAATAAAAGGATGTCTAGCTACAAACGTGCTTTGTTTTGATAGGACTTTACCGCGTTTCAAAGGATTACTGCTTTTTTCGTGGTAGAGCCACGCTGCAGCTATATTATGGTTGTAGCACGAATGGGTCGTTCGACCGGGGTAGGACTACGTTCCCATATAATAATGCCCTCCCGACCGAATTTAGACCACGGCGGCTTGCCTCAACGGAGGCTAGCCATCGGCGCAGGACAGGATTAAAGTGTCCAAGTGTATGCGCAAGCACAGGTGCACTCTTTCTTCCCTCACTCTCATAATCCGATGGGACGGTAAACCGACACGACCGGAGAGAGATCAGGCGCAGGACCAATGGCTTTACGTGCTTTACGTGCTTTCCGAGGCACGGCGGTGAGACACCGCCAACTTCCTGACTCCGGGCAACTACTGAAAATTTCTTGACGGAAAAACTCAGTAATTATTTTTTTGGCCTGACCCGGGATTCGAACCCAGGACCTCGTGATCAGCAGTCGCAATACTACATCCACTAGACCAACGAGGCAGTCAAAACGTCAAAACCATATGATACCAACGTAAAATAGCAGCTTAATGCTGCTGTGTTTCGTATGGCAAATGTAGTTAACCGGAGACCCTTTTACTGGAAAAAAGACAATCGACCTGAGTCCTTAGGATTGAAAACGCATCTATATTCTAGGGTCACAACATTCACTCACTATCAGGTGGATTGTGTGCTCGTTGTTACACTTGGTCCATAATAAATCCTACCATGAGTCATGTGGTCTTTAATATATAGTTTTCACTTTATTAAATTCGCTCCTCTATGCAAAATGCAAAATGGATGCATTAATAAAACACATCTACTTTTAATTGAATAACATTTCGTATAAAAATTAAATTAGTCGCAAACATGTCGGCGACAAATTATTTTCTTGTCCCGTTACCGCTCCGGCCGACCCTGTGCCAATTAAAAATAGAAAAATTCAATTTTGTTCCGCGGAACATATTGGGTGAACGCCTCACACAAATGCTGCTTTTTGCGTTTTTTGCTAACTTATAATTTACATCGGGATTGTACGAAAACATAATTTATCACAATGGCATACAGGTTTTCAGACTGCACTCAAAAGTTTGTATTGCATCAATGTATACGTTTTGTATTATTTTCTTTTTCATTGTATTACATCGTTTATCCATCGCTAACGAGTCAGCGGGGAGGCTGTGAGAGCGAGAAATTCGAGTGCGAAAGGGACGACATGACAAAATGGTTTGTTTTGTTGCATTGTGGTTTTTCGATCACTGTTCCTCAAACCTCATTTGTTTTTCTTTTTATTTCAAATATGGAGATTCGTTACATTGCGGTTTAAAATGGACACGAAGAAACTGCGTTTTTTGAAATTAAACCATTCTTACAATCCTTTCAAAATAGATAATTATAATATTAGAATATTACATAACTTTTGTTATAGGTTCAGAGCTGTAGTTTCCCTAGTACTGAGAGGAGGTATGTGCCCAGTAATGGAAAGTAATATAGGCTATAAATTTACTTATTTACTCTCAATTCTAACATCGTTATTGGCGGCGGGCCTAAGGGATCCCGAGTTCGATTCCCAGGTTGAGCCTTGACCCTATTGTGCGAGATGTTATACTAGGTGGACTGTATACGTGATGGCTTCTTATGTCTCAACAAAATGGCGGATATGGCACGCGGCACCTTGGACAATGCACTCGCTCCTCCAAAATCTATTGCTTGCCAAGGTTAAGTAAGGAATTCTACTTGAGCACATTAGGATAAACAAAATGGGGCGGGTTAACTAATAAACAAAATGCTCAAGTAGGAATAAAAATTACGGGAAACACATTTACCGGGGTGTGCTTCTGATGCGGCAGACGACGCTTCCGTTGCGGTGATGCGACGGAGGTGAGTTCTTCTGGGGCGCCCCAGAGATGAGAGTTTCCGCGTAACCAGTTATCAACCTATCCAAATATGAAATTCATTAATTTAAATACAATTAAGTTAAATTGCGTCGTATTTACAAAAATTAGTTTTTTGATTGACAAAGTCACGGTCATATTAAATGTTACGAATTTTTATTAATTACGAAGCATCAAATTGCATGCGGCACAGGTTCACCTGCAGCACCGAAGGAATCACAGATGTGATGCCCGTTTTTCCTGTCAAAGTCAATAAAATACGATAAAATCTATAATAAAACTAGTACCATTCAAAATACCACAAGGACATGCGAGACGGGAAATCCGTGGTAGATATAAAAGATTAGAAAGACACAATTATCCTATTTATCATAATATCCTAATGAGCCTGAATCAATTCCACTTTGAATAGTATATAGGATTTACCGTAATTGTTATAATCAGGTACTACTAAAGCCTACCAAAAGTGGACAAGGCCCTTTGCATTGTCGACACTGCTACTCGTTACCGGTCTGAATATCTAGTTCTGCCAGATTCAAAATTATCATCGTCTATGTTCTCGAATACTCTTCAATAACAAAGTAGGCAAACCGCTATACCTACACTGGCGTAAGATACGACTTCAATCACAATCAAGAAGCAGATCTTCGGTGTCTAATTTTTTGACATCATTAATAAATAAATAGACTCATATCCCAAAACTTACCCCAGTTTTACAGCCACTGGACTTTGAACAATTATACAAAAACTGTGTTAGGAAGGGCGAGAATTTCCATTGTGGCAATACTTGTCCGACTGCAACAGTGTTCTAATGACATGTATATTGAGAGATCGTAGATTACGCATTGTGTGACGTCACCTATTCTAAGGTTCAATTTGGCGTAATTATATGTGTTGTATTTTTATTTTTTAATAGAATAAAGGTGACAAACGAGCACACAGTCCTGATGGTAAGTGGATACTGTAACCTTTAGATACAACTATCTTCGTCTAAAATGAAATAACTCTCTAACCTCACCATACAAAACTCAGTAGCATTAAGCTGCTATTTTACGCTGGAATTCTGTGAGAGCGTTCTTTCCCTAGTTGCGCCATCTTGGTCGTAACATAAACAGCTGCCTTTTGGGTCTATAACATATGTACACATATCTATACTTACGATACTGGAGGGACGAAGTGGGTTTATGGATTCCTCCCAACAGGTGGACTGTGTGCTCGTTTATGAGCATTATTTTATAAAAAAAATAGAACAATATGTCATTGTATGACACTGGGCTTGTATAGATTTATTAATTGCTAATTATGATTTCTTATGTTTACACGAATGCGTAGTATATGAAATAAAACTAATTTTAAAGGTTTTGTCGGCTTTAATTTTAACTTTTTATTCCCGACGTTTCGAGTTCTTTACAGCACCCATCGTCAAAACAACGTCGTCAAACATCCACGTGACCCCATGGTCGTTAACGACCCGATGTTAGGTAACCCGGCTACCTTCAGCTCGTTGGCAATATTGGGAATTAAAAAGTTAAAATTAAACTCGATAAAAACCGTAAAATTAGTTTTGCTTTATAATTGCTAATATTGTCAATAATAACCACAAAACATACGGACATAACAAAACCGATCAGATTACCTGAAAATCATCACGTCAAATGGAACCTAATGCCGTTTCGCAAACACAGCTCTATTAAAATGTTATCAGGGCGATCAAATTGTTGGATCCCGAGCAATTTGCCGCGAACAAACGTGCCCTTTGAGAGCGCGGGACCTGGCTAATCGCCCACTAGATAAAATCACAAGAGTAGTGTTGCCATGATTTTTGATAAAATTTACGGACAAGTATAATTAACTAAGAGTCATTACTGCCTATCAAAAGTCTTCGCATTTATGAATTGACCATTAACAAAGATTCCCATTTAAGCAATATACAAAACATTTTTTTGCATATTGATTTCACATTTAGTATATTACTTTATGACTTTACTATTAATGAACCTAAAAACATACAGCTGAATGCCGTATTATAATGTTAGTTTACTTTGCTTTATGTCAATCCTTAATCATAAGTCAATAAAGGTGCCAAAAGATATCAATCTTCTTTTAATCCAACACTAATACATTTAATGTTATATATCATTAGGTGATTCAGCACACACACACACACACATATATATATATATATATATATATATATATATATATATATATATATATATATATATATATATATATGGAGAACGTATCTTTATGGATCGTTCTGTTTCATATTTTGTTTTTCTTCTCTTTCTCTCTACTAATAGGTACCTTTATTTTATTGCGTTGGCGGTGTAAAGTTGGTAGGAATTCATAAACCCAATTAGTCCCTCCAGTATCGTAAGAGTAGATGTGTGTACATACGGACCCAAACGGCAGCTGTTTACGGTACGACCGAGTCAGCTAAACCAGGGAAAGAACGCTCTCACAGAATTCCAGCGTAAAATAGCAGCTTAGTGCTGCTAAGTTTCGTATGGTGAGGTTAGAGAACCGGCAATCCTTGTATATAACTGGTGACGAGTTATTTTATTTTAAACGAAGATAGTTCCGTCTAAAGGTTACAGCCTCCACTTACCATCAGGACTGTAACTTTTTACACGAATCGAGGCATACTATTTTATGAGAGACCAAAGGGTCTCTGGTTCTCTACACTCCCCATACGAAATAGGAGTATTTCGCTGCTATTTTACGTTGATATTCAAATTTAAAAAAAATCACAAACACGTAAATTACTCCTATCACAATCTCTAAAACATCTAATAACGATACTCCAGCATCAGGATTGCTTGTGCACAATCATTAAAACACACGGGGATCGAACCCGGGTTACTCGCGTTCTGTAATATTTACAGCGAGCGTTAACCACTGAGCTACCACGGCTCTACCGTACTGCACGGAACTACTGTAGGTTGTTGAGGAATTATCTCAGAAACTTCACTTAACTATAATCAGAAAAAAAACTTCATATGACTTAGTTAAATTGAAAAGCAAATACACAATTTTATACGTGGTAAAGTGTAAAGCCATGCTACAGCTCTATAAGTAGTATAGCTATAGTTGTAGTACGAATGGGTCGGCTCAGACAGGGAAGAACCACGCTCTCACAGAATACCAGTGTAAAATAGCAGCTCAACGGTGCTGTGTTTCGTATGGTTAGTGTAGAGAACCGGTGAACCTTTTTACTGGAAATGAGGCATTCCATCTTAGTCCTCACAGGTGACAACGCGATAGATGAAGATGACTATGGGCCACAGTAACCACCTACCATCGGGTGGACTGTGTCCTCGTTTTTCACCCTTATCTTGTGAAAAAACAATATACGAACTAAAGATGTGTGATTATTCATTTTTTAATAGATTAAGGGTGACAAATGAGCATACAGTTCACCTGATAGTAAGTGGATGCCGCGGGCCATAGACATCTATATTCATCCGTTGAAACTGGTCGTTGTGACCGAAATTTGGTCTGGAGGACATCATTATTAATTCTCGTATGTGGGCTAATGACCACGGTATAATACCGCCATGTTTTTCATAATAAAGATTATTATTATTATTTTATTAGAAAAGGTGTAGCTTAGGAGCTAAAAACTCCCTTTAAGTTTAATAATACGCAAGCAACGCGTTTAATCGCCGATAGCACCACTAAATTCTTAACTGCAATTTGAAGCTGCTTTACTACGTGTTTGGCAGGGTAGGTAAACGTCGTGAGGAAAACTGCATGTGTAGGGAATAAAACATTCCCAAGGCAAGTGAATTCCAGCATCCAGCTGTAGCACAGAACAGCAAACTAATTAGGTCATAACCCTGGGATAAGGCAAGCGCTAGATTGTGTAACTTCGAATTGTTCTCACTATACCTTGTTTCATTTCTCTTTGTCGCCTCTTACGACCCCCATGGCTTGATATAGGATAGCGGAGTTTTTTTTCAGAATAGGGTATTGCAATGGAATAATACACAGTCCACCTGATGGTAAGTGAATGTTGTGGCCCATAGACAAGATAGATGTCTGTCCTCGATTAAGAATCAAAATACAGCTGCGTTGTCACCCCTGGGGACTAAGAATAACTAGTATCCAGTAAAAAGGCTCTCCGGTTCTCCACACTCACCCTACGAAACACAGCAGCATTGATCTTGTATTTTACGTTAGTATTCTGTGAGAGCGTAGTCCTGCCCCGGTCGAACCAACCTGTTCGTGCTACAACCATAATAAAGCTGCAGCTTGACTCTTTCACGTAATATAAAGTATAATTTAATGAATTCTTTTAGCCTTTTTGAGTTTTTAAGCATGTTGAATTGTTGAATCTTACAGATAAATGCTTAAAATAGTAAAATATTTACGTGACATAGGATTAATTAAAAAAAAGTATTAAGCTCATCATCCACCCTCACACAAATGGTACTCAACTGACACTAGAGCAGTGCATCGATAGATTGCTCAATTGCTGATTAGAGGAAACAGATATTAAACACTGGGATGTTTATACACTGCTTAAAATAAGTAACTTATTACTTACAGCTGTATGCCTGTGAGATAAAATCTACTGGACCTACAGTATCCAATAATCTTATAAACAATAATTTCTAGCAGGCGCATTCTAGAAACTACCTTTGGCAAAAGTGCATTTGGTATTATATTTATAATGGGGTAAGAAAAGGCTTAACTAAAATGCAACGATATTAAAAAAAATCAAACAGGACTGTCCAAGTAAGTACAAATAGATAGGTCACTCTGTGCAGCTCCCTTTGTAAGTAACATAATAAAGTAACGTAGTGCGGCCGACTGCGTCGCCGATTGTTGAAAATTTCAATTTATTTTGCAACATTGTGTTACGACCTGGAGGTAACGTCCTCCAGGTCGTAACACAAGCTTTTAACAAAGGCTACACAAAAATCTGTTTTAATTGTTTATACAAATAAACAGTTATCAGTTTAAATGAACGTCTCTTAACCTACTCTTAAGAATCCACCAACCTGATCCATACCATTAGTGACGTTACGTGGAAGAGCTAAGACGCAGATATATTATGGTTTTAGCACGTATGGGTCGGCTCGACCGGGGAAGGATCACTCACAGAATATCAGCGTAAAATAGAAGCTTAATACTGTTGTGTATCGTGTGGTGAGTGTAGAGATCCGGAGACCCTTCTATACTGGAAACGAGGCATTCCAGCTTAGTCCTCAGGAGTGCCAACGCATCTGCATTTTGATTCTTAATCGAGGATAAATGTAGATATATATGGCTTTCACTCACCATCAGGTGGACTGTGTGTTTTTGTCACCCTAATTCTATAAAAAAAAGTCTATCAAAGTCCACTGTCTTTCCCAAAGATTGCCTCATAGAGAGCGAGAGGGGGGGCGGGGGGGGGGGGGGGTTGCCGTAGTTGTCACTATTAACAAGCACATCGCGTCAAAATTCAAAATACCATCCTCATCATCTGGGATGCTTGGCGGGCTACCACTGTGCGTTTTACTAGGAGTTTTCTTCCTCATACAATTTCTCTGTGGAATTGTTTACCACCGGCGATTTTTCCGGACCGATACGACTTAGGAACCTTCAAGAAAATAGCTTACTCGTTTTTAAAAGGCCGGCGACGCAACTGCAATTCCCCTGGTGTTGCAGCTGTTCATGGGCGGCGGTAGTCATTCACCATCAGGTGAGCCGCAAGCTTGTTTGGCGGGACAAAAATGGTCCAAAGCTGAAGTTTTTTTATTACATTTGAGTCGTTATCAGCAAGACGCTGCTGCTGATCTCCTGGATCTATTTCCCTCTGCAGCCTCTTGCGACTCCCACCGGACGATATGGGTTGGTGGATATTCTTACGCTACCAATACATGATTTTAGGTTTAATTAATATATATACCAACTGGTTGACCTTTTTACCGTCTGGAAAAAATGTGGTGTAGCATGTGAACGGAGTAAAAGCCTATGGTACCAATATTTTACAAAAAATAAAAACAGAAATTTTGAATTAAGCGTTAGAAATTTTTTTCAACCATTATTTTGCCCTTTGCCCTTGAGCCTGTGACCCTGCGAAGTGACAAGGTCAAACATACCTACTAAATTTATTGTTTTATTGCCTTTCGTGGGGTAGGGTGGATATGATTTGAATTTCGATAGATTTTCATTAATCAATTTATATAATTATTTTTATTATTAAATTGTTTTTATTTTTATTTTGTAAAATATCAGTGCCATAGGCTCCGTAAAGATGTTATACCTTATTTTTTTTCCTGACAGTATTAAAGGTCTCATATTTTAACTCTCTGTCGGTATTATAATTTAACTGTCTGTTGGTAAAATAAAATTACTGGCTTCCATTACGCTCTAAGGATGTTTGCATGCTTTAAGATATAAACAACCACTTTAAAAAATTGTCTGGCTGTCTGCGCCAATCTTCTAAATCTGTTGTGATGAAACTCTACGATCCCGGATGCCTGGAGTGACCTAGGCTTTAAGAAAAAACAAAAGTTTATAATAAATGTTCTTAAATTTAAATAACGCCACATTAATAGATCTTATCCAAGTAAAGCAAGGGCGGCTCGCTAGTTAAGAGTAAATAAATAAATAACAAAATTTATATGCGTCAATTCATTTCACTTATAGCGCGATATGAAAACCCCTCTCAGTTGATGCATTTATGAAATTCGATGTTAATCTAAAAACTGTACGTGGATCGTATTAGATTTGAAATCTAATTTGTGAGCCGTTCTGCGCTGCGTTTAATTTGTTAGTTTTGAATAGTTAGCTCGCCCCGGGACACGATCACAATAACAGTATTAGAGGCACAACACCGGGACACGCCCCCGGAGGAGTGGAGATGCCTCCCGCTGTCTGACCCCGCGTAAGAGGCCATAATGGGTTCTGTAGGCGACGGGACACGTTTTGAATAAAATATTTAAAATGTTACTCTATTAGCTCCGAGTTGAGGTAACTCAGGCATTAAGCGAAACCCGGGTTCAATTCTCGTTGACACCAATTAAATTATTAATTGCAACTTAATTGTATGCATGAAGTAGTAGCGTAAGGGTATCCACTACCTCAACATCCCGTGGGTCTTGCTACAGACGACACAGGGAAATGAATAAATAAGAAATAACAACTTTATTATTATTAACATAAATTTGTTTTTTTATAGGATAGGGTGACAAACGAGCACACAGTCCACCTGATGGTAAGTGGTTGCTGTGGCCCATAGACATCTACATCTATCCTCGATTACGAATCAAAATGCAGATGCGTTGTCACCCGTGAGGACTAAGATGGAATGCCTCGTTTCCAGTAAAAAGGGTCTCCGGCTCTCTACACTCACCATACGAAATACAGCAGCATTAAGCTACTATTTCACGCTGGTATTCTGTGAGAGCGTGGTCCTTCCCCGGTCGAGCCGACCCATTCGTGCTACAACTATACTACAAATATAACTGCAGCATGGCTCTACCACGTATAAAATTCTTTGAAATGAAACAGCATACGGGCAGTATCTCACTAGTAATAACTCAAAATAAAAAACCTGTGAATGCTAAATAGTCTGTCAAGCATGGTGACTATGCCAAAAATCCCTCCATTGGGGTAATATTTGGGAAGGTCAATGTTTAGCAGTGGACTTGTAAAAAGCTGTAGTAGATAAAGAATGCTTCAAAATACGGTCCTGAGTCACCTGCAACCATCGACTTCCTGCATGTCTTACCAGCTCATCACTCCATCTAGTGGAGAGCCGCACTAAACTTCACTTACCGGTAAGAGGCTGCCACTGGAGAACCTTTCTTTCCCATCGGTTGTCGGTGTTTCGAGCTATATGGCCGGCCCATTGGCATTCAGCTTACTAATCCGTTGGGCTATATCGGTTACACTGTGGATATCCTCATTTCTAAGAAAACATATCACACAGTCAAACCCCGAGCATAGCCCTCTCCATAGTTCTTTAATCGATGTTGAGCGTCCTCATACGGCCAGCAGTGAAAGACTGAAGGACCACGTCTCAGTTCATAAGTCATCAAATCAAACAAAGTAATTGCGATAACGATGATTATAAATAATTTTATGTTTTAAAGCGGCGAAGGGAACATCGTGACGAAACCTATATTTGTTTTTTGTATAAACAAAGATAAATACCACCATTATTCTATATAAACAAAGTTCTATAAAGAATAAGGGTGACAAGCGACCACACAGTTCACCTGATGGTAAGTGGATACTGTGGCCCATTGACCTCGACATTATGCATTCATCCTCGGTTGGTAATCAAAATGCAGAAGCGTCTATGCGATGCCCCTAGGTAGTCACTAAGATGGAATACTTCGGCATCCTGTATGTTAGCAGCGGACTTTCGATAGGGTGTAAAAAAAGAAAATAAATGTTGACGTAAAGTTGTCGAACATGCATGAAGGCAGCGCGGCAGACTTTGTTGTCCAGTAAAGGACAACAAGTCCCGTTTAACGATATCAGGGAAATTTCCCGTTGTCTCCAGTTCTCGGTGGTCGTTTGCGATTAGTGTAAAACCCAAAATGCAGATGGCGTTGAGGATAGAAATATAAATAGAAATCGACACTTTTTTGAACAGTTTACAATATATATGTCACACAATTAACAACACAAAACAAAATGAAATTGCTTAATAGCGATCACCTCACTCCGTGAGTTATTATCATCCTTAAATCTTTTTATATTATAATAACCCTATTTACACAAACTTTGTTTAATAAAGATTTAGATCTTTACGGAGGTCAAATTTTGTGAATAAAAACATATTTGCGAGAAAGTCTTCTCTAGAGCTAGACTTATACGGGCCGAGTTGATGTTGATGAGAGACTTTTGCTGATTTTTTTGATGAGAGTTTTGCTTTGCTAATTTTTAAAAGTGTTGTTTAGATTTTAAAGCTAAGTTATCGTGAATTTCGTAGTGTTTTTTCAACTGCATCGACAGCGTTATACGTGCTCGTATTTATCAACAGAACCCTAAAGCAAGCAACAAAAGTTTCGGTTGGACCCGTGGTATCCCGCGGCGCAAAATACACCGTACACATGTCTAATGACATGTTCGAACGTGCGACATTTTGCGAACAATCCGAGTCTGCGACGTTGGATAAATCTACAATTGTGTATCAACGTTTTACAGTTTCTCTAACTGCTGTAATTATGGTGTGTGTTACATTGGCTATGAAACCGCATCCTTTGTAGTTACTAGTTTTGTTAATGGCTTGTTATTGATGGAGCTTGCTCGGCTTTTTACACGACTGCTCTAGAAAGATGGTAATGTGTTTGAGTGTATGTATGAAATGTTGAATGATGATTGCTTGATCAATTCTGACATGTATGGGGTGTCGTAAGATTTATTTTAGTTGTGGAAGTGATATAGGATATACATTTTTTCATTTCCAGCACTTCGTACAACTTCTATATGAATTTTAATAGAACCAGCAAAGATATAGTAGAATTGTGTGTTTCGTATGGTGAGTGCAGAGCACCGGAGTTTCTTTTTACTGGAAACAAGGCATTCTATCTTAGTCCTCTGAAGTGGCAATGCATCTGCATTTGGATGGCAGCATCAGCTTACTCTCAGACGGGCTGTGTGCTCGCTTGCCACATCGAATCTATAAAAAGAACCAGTATGGTAACGATCACCTCACTTCCAGGGGTTATTTTAACGAAATACATGAATGAAAAGAGATAGCCATGTTAAGAAGTGAATTATTACCTAACAAGAAATAATGAATAGCATTGTTTTTCCAACAAAAAGACCAGGAGTCAGCGAGTCACTGACGTGCGCCCACGAGTTCATTCGATTAGCGACGAAAAAATTGAAGCGTTGATAGACTCCAATGGTGTGGAGAGGGTCTTTAATTATATTTATAAACTTAGTAAGACAATATGATATATGAAACTTTACCACATACCCCCTAACCGGCTTGTTCGGGAGGCTGGAAGTCGTCGAGTCCGCGTGCGAGACGATTCGTAATGACTCTCGAAAACAGCACGTAGACGCGGCTCAGAAGGGAAATCGGTCTGTAGTTCTTCAAGAGAGCGTTATCGCCTTTCTTAAAAAACAAGACTTCTGCTCCACGCCTCCGGAGTAGTGCCACCATGGAGGACGGAATTAAAGAGCTTCTGAAGGACTTCAAGTACCGGTGTTCCACCCGCTTTCAGAAGCTCCGCTGTAATTCCATCCTCACCTGGGGCCCTGCCGTTTTTAAGGTGCTGGAGAGCCATTCTAATCTCGCTCAGACTTACGTCTGGGATATCATCGGAATAGTGTCGGGTTAGACTTGCTCTCGGATCGTTACTCACACTTGCGTGTGGCTCCAACGATGATGTGTACAGCTGCCCATAGAACCTCTCAATCTCACTCAAAAAATATATATATATATACATACACACACAACATATATATATATATATATATATATATATATATATATATATATATATATATATATATATATATATATATATATATATATATATATATATATAAACACCCGACACACACACACACACACACAAACACACAGAATGTCGTCGAAATCGGACCAGCCGTTTAGAAGGAGTTCCGACACATATACACTGGCAGAAAAATTTAATATACAACATGTATATAGACCCTGTGGTTCCCGCTAAGTGACAGAAACAACTTTATTTTAGAAAACTACATTAAATTATTATTTGCAAATTATATGTGGTTTTACTAATCTAATAAAGCAGTGTCTTTGATTTTGTACTCCCCGATCTATATCTCCATAGCTCGCTCAGCGAGCTATGGAGAGGGCTATGCTCGGAGTTTCTCTGCGTGATAGACTCAGAAATGAGGATATCCGCAGTAAAACTAGAGTGGCCGACATAGCCCAACAGATTAGTAAGCTGAAGTGGCAATGGGCCGGCCATATAGCTCGAAGAACCGATAACCGATGGGGAAGAAAGGTTCTCGAGTGGCAGCCTCGTACCGGTAGGCGTAGTGTGGGGCGACCCCCCACTAGATGGAGTGACGACCTGGTAAGATATGCAGGAAGTCGATGGATGCAGGTGGCTCAGGACCGTGCTTTGTGGTATTACTTGGGGGAGGCCTATGTTCAGCAGTGGACTTGTGAAGGGCTGTAATGATGATGATGATGATGATGATGATCTATATCTAATATAGAATTATACTTCTACTCCCCGATCAATGGAGAGGTAATAAACCCACACGCAATTAGCAAATAAAATTTTATTTAAATTAAATTAACATTCCATGGTCGAGTTGTCTAAGGATAACGAATGACATGTCAACATCTTTCCTAGCTCTACGCTAAGTAATGTAACATGACAAAAATTGCTCGCTGAATCACCGGCGTTTTTTAATAATTGTTTTACGCTCTAACAAATGAGTTTGAAATTGGATCGGGCTCGGAGCGCTTACAAAAATGGATGCTTAATACGATTAGTGTGAAAAAGACAGGCGTAGTGTAAGAAAGAAACAGTATACTTAAATCTCGGGGTTCCTAGTTGTGCGCGGAAAGTGCCGGACGCTGAAAGTGTGGGGCGAAAATATAAGTTTATTTGTTACATATAATTGAAATTATTCCTGTTAGTAAAAGACGTAGTAAAGTCGCACATGCAATAAATATCCCATTAGACGGCACTGTGGCACAGTGGCGTAGCAATAAGTTGTAGCGCAGGGCTTCGTATTCAAATCCCGCAGGGAAGACGTATTTGTGTGGCCTACAAATAATTGTTCTAGGTCTGGATGTTTGTCCTTGCGAAGTTTATGTATGTATCTGCACTCATGATACAGAAAATAATCCAAGTGTAACGTATTTAGTAAGAAAAAAAAGAAGCAATTACAAAAAACATTTTAAAATTCCGGATAACCCTGAAAACACATGTGTATCTACAAAATAAAATACTCTACAGTAAATCCAGTTATGTATTCCTTATTTATTTATAACGTAATTTTAAAATGTTTTATTTAAATTAAAAAAATAGTTAATTGTTTAATCTTAAACAACTATTAACTTTAATTGATAACTCTAAATATTAATTATGTAAGCAACTTTTGTTAAGGACAGACCTATAAAATATAACAAATATTATATAACCCAAAAAAGTTGTAAGGCACGTTATACTATAAATTAACGCCAAATGCATCTATAATAAATATTTTGAATTATTTATTGTGGGTGCATTTGACGTTCATTATAATATAACGTGTTGTAAAAAATACGGTCAAATTTAAAAAGCGTAAAAAAATCCGGACAGACTGGACACAGTTTAATTTGGTGCGCAACCAAAAAGCCCGACAGTGCGGCTTTGTCCGGACGCCTTGCAACGCTAGCCTGACGGCACGCCGCAGTTTATGCTGGCTATTGCAAGTACTACTTTTTGTCGGCAGAAACAGATAACTAAAAAGTAATGGTAGGTAATAGTTTGTAATAGATTGTCTACACGCGTAGCACTGCTCGGCACCAGCCTTTGCTTGTTTCTGAAATTTTAAAAAAGCAATCAGCCTCCGACAACCGATGGAGAAGAGAGGTTCTCGTTTCAGCCTGTAAGTGACTATACTTTGTAGAATTCCTTGTGTAATTACGTGAGAAACCTATGTTCAGCAGTGGACTTATGAAGGGCTGTCGGGTTGCGATGGTGGTTATGATGATAATGGTGAGTTTGTCAAAAGAAATAAATTTCTCGGTAACTAAAATATGTAATTTTTATACGTGGTAGAGCCACGCTGCAACAATATCACAGCAGGAATGGGTCGGCTCGACCGGGTAACGGTCTCTTATAGAACACCGGGGTAAAATACCAGTTTAATGCTGCTGTCTTTCGTATGATGAGTGTATATAACTGAAGACTTTTTCCTAGAAACGAAGCATTCCATTACAGTCCTCAGGGGTATATGTACTAGATAATGACATGATGATAATAAAATGGCCACAACATCCACTTACAAAATGTATGCAAATTCATTCCACCTGAATTTTCTCATTTTTTTATTTTGTTTTAAAATGCAATACTTTTAACGAGAGAAGAAATGACGAAAGGAACTCGACTGGTATTCTCTTTTTGTTATTTTTAAAGATTAAAATAAAAATGGAATAGGTAACTAGTTTGTAAAGAGATATCGTTCAATGCCTTCTTCTGTGGCAGCATCGTGCCGGTAAACAAAGTGTAATGCTGTCCTCCAGAAGATAAAACGACGAGCAAGTAAACAATATAAATAAATAACATAATAAATAAGATATTAAGGAAGTCGATTAATGCAGGTTGCGCGGGACCTTCTAGAACTACTTGTTGATAAATGATGAATATGATAATAAAACTGAGTTTGTATGATTAAATTAGCCTGTTTGTAAGTAAAACACGTTCTATAAGTAATAAAAAATAAAACTTAACGGATAATTTAGAGACTTCAGTACACCGCAACGTCGAACAGATCACTCCCCACTGCCACCACTGGTGCATACGGCACCCACTGGCAGCGCCGAAACACACTACATATGTCGCAGTTATGGCCCTTGGAAGGAAATGGACTAACTGCCACAGGACGAACACATTTTTTTATAGAATAAGAGTGACACACAAGCACACATTCCACCTGATGGTAAGTGGATGCTGTGGCCAATAAACATCTATGCTCTGATGATGAATCAAAATGTAGATACGCTGTCACCCTTGAGGAGAAAAATGGAATGCTTCTTTTCCAGTAAAAAAAGGTCGCCAATTCCCTACACTCATGCTGTTTCACGCTGGTATTCTGTGAGAGCGTGGTCCTTACCCGGTAGAGCCGATAGACTCGTGCTATAACTGTAATAGATTGGATACTGGTTTTATACCGCAACCGTACGCTGAACAGAATATTCGATAAGAACAATCCCGTATCTAAAACTAGTTCATTGAAATAATTTTTTAAATTTATCAAAACAATCATTTCAGTCGAAGACTTGAATACTACTTTCACTAACTTGTACAAAGATACAATTTTATATTATTTGTATATTTTTTGTTTAGTTTAATTACTGTCCGATTTACTAGGAGTTTTCTTTCTCGCACGACTTCTTTGTTGTTTGTTGTTCTTAGTTGTTTACCACTGGCAACCTCGATCACCAGACCTACGACTACGACTACGAAAAGCGTCAAAACACCTGTAATATTCCTATATTATAATACACTTACCATTAGGTGAGCCGCATGCCCGTTTACCCCTCCTCCACAAAAATACATAAAGGGGTATGTCAGATTAAATAATGTGTTATCACCATGAGGGAAATGTGGTATGCAAGATTTTGGGACAAAATCAAGAAAGATGTGCTTCCGTGGCTTAGTCATTTAGAATGAATAAATGAGGAAAGAACGACGCAGCAAATTAGTGTTTGCAAAAGTTAATTGCTGAGTTGCCGCCATAGACGGATGCTTATCGATTCGCGATATATTGAAGATGGACCAAATTAAGATTACCCTTGACCGGCCAGTACGTATGCGTACGTATGGAGGTGAAGGAAGCGAGAGAAGTATGTCAGAAAGGTGCCAAATGGTGTCAGGCGTAATTGCTGATGGTTTAATTGCTAATGTTAAATAGATATAATTTTTAAGGTTTAAATTATTATTATTATTATTGGAATATCTATATAATTTTCTCACCTGGTTGGGTTCTATAAATATATAATTATAAATTAAAATGAAAAGATAAATGTACATAAATATCAATAAAATAAAATAAATACAAAAACTACATAAATAAATAAGATCCAACCAGATGGGAGCCCTCGGCAGGGGAGACCAGACGGCCGAGGGTTAGGGGGAAAGGGAAAGAAACCGGCGGACGATGCGGGCGGTATCGAGGAGCACCGCCTTCTGCATTTGAGCCCGGAGCGGTCCGTCACGGAGTCCCAGTCGCCTCAGATGACCCGAGAGGCTGACTGAGATTAGCCCATTCGCAGAGACGACTACAGGAATAATTTCGGTCGGCAGACCACCCCACATGTCGGTCACCTCGTGAGCCAGGTCCAGATATTTTGTTTGTTTATCTGTTTCGGCTTTCACGAGGTTCTCGTCATACGAAATGGTAATGTCGACCAAAAATATCCTTGACTGTGCCCTGTCCATCAGCACAATATCAGGCTTATTCGCAAGAATAGTCCTGTCTGTGATGATGGCCCGGTCCCAGTAGAGCCTGGCGCGGTCATTTTCGAGCACGTCCTCCGGAAAGTACTTGTAATACGGCAATTTCCGGTCCACGAGACTGTATTTCAGAGCGAGCTCCTGGTGTAGAATTCTGGCTACTAGGTTGTGCCTGTGCAAGTACTCAGAGTTAGAAAGCGCCAAACAACCGGAGATGATATGCCTAAGTGACTCCCCGGGATGACCACAAGCTCGACAGACTTCGACAGTGCCATCATTTAGGATGTATCTACGATAATTGTTGGTCTTAATAACCTGATCCTGTATTGCACAGACAAAACCCTCGGTTTCCCCGAAGAGGTCACCGAAACGTAGCCAGTTGAGGGAGGCGGCTGTATCTACGTGAGGCCCTGTAGTACCTCCCATGGAGCTCCTTCTCCTTCCATACGGTCTCCCGGTCGGAAATGCTCTGTACTGCCGGGTCATGCCATTGCTCGTTGGCTAAGGATAGGGGGGTAAGTCCTTTATCACTAGAAATGACGTCATTATAGAATGGATCATCCGATCTCGCCAGGAAGTAATGACGGAGGCTGCACACTTCGCGATTATGCATAGTGAGCGCGCTCAGGAAGCCACGCCCACCATGCTTTCGCGGCAAGTACAGCCTCATTACCGACGATCTCGGATGATGCATCCTATGGGACGTCATTGTAGTGCGGACTTTTCTATCCAAGGCGTTAAGTTCAGTCAGACTCCACCTGAGTATGCTAAAGGTATACATGAGGACAGGCATGACCCAACCGTTATATGCATGTGTCTTATTCACACCGGACAAAAGGCTGTTAAGCACTTTAGTCAAGCGTGCATAAAACACGTCGCAAACTGACTGTTTCATACCAGCCTCATCGATACCGATGTTCTGTGACATACCCAGGTATCGGTATGTTTCAGCCTCGGAAAGGGCCCTTAAGTTGACGGGCATAGATAAGTCTATGCCCTCAGAGTTAGCAACCCTTCCCCTTTCAACATGGAGGACCGCACACTTATCCGTCCCCAGCTCCATTCCAATAGAATTGTTAAATTCACAAGTGATGTTTAGCAATTCCATAAGATGGGAGCGACTGGAGGCCAATAACTTGAGGTCATCCATATAGAAAAGGTGGGTCACTTTTGTACCTCCTTTCCGAAGCTAAAATCCCCTCTCGGAGCCCTCCAGTAAAGTACTGAGAGGGTTCAAAGAGAGGCGGAACCAGATTGGACTCAGACAGTCGCCCTGGACTCATCTGCTCGCCTAGATGACAGAGGATCGTACTCTACTGCTCCATACACTGCTCGAGGAAGTCTCGAACTGTACAGTCAATCTTGTACAGCTCGACGACCCTCTTTAGCCATGTATGGGGCACCGAGTCAAATGCCTTTCTGTAATCTATCCAAGCGGCGGAGAAGTTCCAACGGTTGCGTTTCACCACTTTGCCAATGACCGCGTCAATGACGAGTGGTTTCTTGAATCCACGACCGCCGCCAAGACATCCATTTTGAGCGCGCGACATCACCTGATTTGAGTCCAGGTGACGAGCAATTCCCGCGCTCAAAATGGATGTTAGTGTCTTGTATATAGTCGGTAGACACGTGATGGGGCGGTATTTGCTCGGGTCTGTGGCACCCTGATCTTTAGGAACCAAATGAGTGATCCCAGTAGTGAAGAGGCTTGGGAGCGACTTCTGGTTGAGAGCCTCTTGAAACTGTCGGGCGAGCACAGCGTGACACACCATGAACCCCTTCAGCCAGTAGTGATGCAACCCGTCAAGCCCCGGACTTTTCCAGTTCGGGGCCCTAGGGACCGCCTCTGCTACGTCATCCGGCGTTATGGTGATGGGGTCCATGGGCGTAATACCCGCATACTGATTCACAACAACTTCCGTCCAAGGGCGCTCGTTGTGGTTTACGGGCTCTGACCACAGGCTGCGCCAGAATGCGACCGTGTCGGCCTGATTTGGTGCTGGGCCCGTTCCACTTACTATTGGTCGCTCCAATGATTTGTAGAGCCTCTTCTGATCACTCTGGAAGAGACGATTCTGGTTGAACCGTGTCGACCTCTCGGTATATCGCCGAATCCGCTTTCCCCAAGCAGCGATTCCTTGCTTCAGGTCGTCTATGCGCTCCGTCAGTTTTTGCATTATATCCGGCTGCGACAAACTAACATTTGTCCCAGCAAACGCCATCCTGACGGTGCGCACAATCCTTGGCCTGGTATTGCCTGACCTGAAGCATATCAGTCTGCCGATGAGGGCCTCAGCCTTTGCGATACGTTCTTCAATTCTTATTCTCCCGGCTGGGGTAGCACTACTTTGTCCAGTAGCGCATCCAGCCGTGGATGGTTTGGTGCCTATAATACGGCAAACTGCCAGTGCGGCGCCAAAAAGAATTGAGTCCGTCTCGCAAAGGTCCCGGCTGGCTTCCAAATAGGTAACCAGCATTGGGTTCAGAGCCCTCACGACAGCCCGATTCCGCTTGCTTAGGGCTAAGCGGGGAAGTCGCGGTCGATTTTCGAGAGGCGTACTGCGCGTTTCCACAATCGCCTCCTCCAATGTACTCCTCATTTGCTCTAGTTCCAGTTCCTGGGCGACTGTTTCGTCATCGTTTGAATCAACCACAACTGGCGTATTCACGGCGGCATCCACATTTGCCGTTTGCTCAGCAAGTTGTGGCGCCGTATCCTCAGCCGCTGCATTTTCACCCGATGAAGGAACAGCCTCACGTCGTAGCCGTTCGAGTTCGGTGACATCAAATGTATTTGAGCGCAAGATATACCGAAATCAGTCTGCCAGGTTTTGCTCGGTGACGGTTACAGATGGCTCCAGCTCAGCAAAAAGTCGATGCATCCTTGCCCGATACGCAAAACCTCCAGTTTCTACCCCCTTCGCCCTAAAATACGCCCGCAATGCGTTGCTTTTCATCTGGGTTGTCCAACGCATGCGGCGTACTCCTCCAGTGACGGGTACCGATTGCTGGGCCCGCGAAGACCCTGCCGACACCAAACCAGCTGGTGGGAATGATGAATGCGAGGGGCTGCTGGGTGGTCGTGCAGCACCTCGCGCTCGGCTGGCAGTTCGCATGCTGTCGCGTCCAGCGCCTGCTACAGACGCGCCCTGGCGACCTCCAGGCAGCGGCCCTTTGCGCGTTTCATGGACCCGGCGCCGTTTCATGGTGGGGCCATGTGCACGAGCGGACCTTTGTACCTTCAATTTTTGCCGAGGCACTACACTAACACCTCTCGGCAAGGTGCTGACTGACTGGGCTAACGTACCGGTTTTGTCACATAACCGTTACGTCAGCGGGCGATGGGGTCGTCACTTCCCTACGCCTTTATTATTATTATTATTATTATTATCTATTTAACATTAACTAACTAAACACTACTGAAATTAGCAAATTCAAATAAAATTATGATGTACTTCTTTATATATTAAGTGTAATCAACCAGCCACTTATTTTCTATGGAATAGGGTTGACTAACGAGCACGTAGTTCATCTGATGGTAAGGGGATGTTGTGAACCATAGACAACAGCACAACGACATTTATCCTCGATTAAGAATCAAAACGCAGATGCGACCCCTGAGGACTAAGATGGAATGCCTTGTTTCCAGTAAAAAAGGGTCTCCGGATCTCTATACTCACCACACGAAACACAGCAGTATTAAGCTGCATTTTATAGGTGGTATTCTGTCAGAGTGTGATCCTATTCTGGTCGAGCTGACCCATTCGTGCTACAATCATTGCCACAGCGTGGCTTCACCACGTATAAAACATATATATATTGTTGTAAATACCCAATAAAACAATTATTTATAAGCTAATCACGCAAAAATATCCAAACTCCGTTAACGAGAGGAGCAAACGAAGAGCAAATCACTTTAAGATGAAGCAATTCCTTGGAAATAAATTGTGAAGGCGTCGTCTAATCGGATTGACGCTTGGACTAGGCGAGCGACACCGTGCAATCCTAATAGGATTTTTATTGTTTTATATAATATTATTTTCTATAGAATAACGATGAAAAACGACACAGTCCATCTGATAGTAAGTAGATGTCTATAGACATCTATATTTATCCTCAATTAAGAATCAAAATGCAGAGCCTGAGGACTAAGATGGAGATGGTTTCCAGTAAAACAGGTCTCCGGTTCTCTACACTCACCATAAGAAATTCTACAGCAGTTAGCTGCTATTTCACGCCGGTATTCTGTGAGGGCGAGGTTTTACTTCGATCCAGCCGTTCTATCGGTACCATAACCTTATTATAGCTGCAGCGTGGCACGACTACGTAACATTGGAGACAGAGACCCAATACGGTCAATGACAACTACTAAAAACATGAAAATGAATCTATGTACTGTTCACACTTAGTTAATTTTGATATAGTTACTTTGTTGAACCATAATTCTTTCTCTTACAAATTTAATTTCATCTTCAACGGAGTGTTCTCAATCTGAAACACTAAATGTTGGGACGTAAGGGGGTGTTTCTGATTCAGATGGTGCAATTTGTTGAACTTTGTAACTGACTTCTAAATAATGTGCTTGCTGTATAGACAAAAGCTGTATGATGTAAAATAATGCTATGATATACAAAAAGGATCGTACAACACTTGTCAGTATCGAAAAAAGACAAGTCGCGCACTAATTATTTCACATCAGATATATCAATATGTTTGTTTTTTGACGTACGAAGGTATCGATATTTTTCAGTCTTGAAAATAGTGTTTTTTGTTGGGCATAGAAAATTAAAGACCTTATGATTTATTAGACAGAGCCACGGTGCAGCTTTGTAGTGTAGTGGTGATGAAAAATTTCCACTACCCATACCGTCCGGGGGGTGACTTAAGAGACGACAGAGGGAAACAAACTAGGACACTGGCAGCGGTCTTCCTATTCACAACAAGAAATTTGCGATGCCAACCCGCTTGCCAAGCGTGACACCTGTCACAAATATACCCCATGAGAAGCAATATATAGGGCAAAACTATCTTCTGCAGTTGACTTTTGATATCGGTATGAATGGACCGGCTCGAC
Source organism: Parnassius smintheus behrii (assembly GCA_036936625.1). Taxonomy (NCBI): domain Eukaryota; kingdom Metazoa; phylum Arthropoda; class Insecta; order Lepidoptera; family Papilionidae; genus Parnassius; species Parnassius smintheus. The sequence goes on from JAUPFT010000022.1 coordinate 42,965,691, forward strand.
CGGGGTAGGACCACGCTCTCACTATATAATACTAGCGCAAAATAGCAGCTAAGGCTGTTGTTTTCATATGGTGAGTGTATAGAACCGGATACCCTTTTTTTGGGAAACGAGGCATTCCAACTTCATCCTCAGGGGTAATAACGCATTTGCATTTTGGTTCTTAATCGATGAATAATGTATGATAATGTGTCATAAATGTCTGAAAACTAATTGTCACCCTTTTTCTATAGTCTTCCTGAATGAAGTATCAGCTCCTTAGTTTAGAAAACATTATTTGTCATTCGTAGCCCTTATTTTTGTTTTTGATTTAACGAAAATATTTTTTATCAAATAATGTTCTGTTGGCTTAAGTTTGAATGAAATTTATTTGAACATAAGTCGCTCGATCGCGCGGGGGATAAGTCGCTCGCGTCCGTAGGCTTCGACCACCTAATCCTAGGCCCACCCTACACGTTCCCCCGGGTGGTACTAAAAGAGCGACAAAGCCGAAAGAACAGACTCGGCTACTCGCCGTGTGGTAGCGGCGTAAAATATGCCACGCCCTAGTTTTCACACCATGAGGCAAAAAGTAAAAGAAATGGCCCCGAGTTCCCGGCGCCCCTTTGATGGGGCATGGGTGCGAAGAATCTCCGGGAGGAAAACCGGCGACGAGGTTCGCCACCCGTCACGTTCTGTCTCCCAGAGAGGCGAAAAGTGGATTGCAGAGGCCCGTCTGGCTACGTTGAATGTATGTGGGGCAATGAATGATAAAATGGATGAAGTATGCGATATGATGTATGATAGAGGAATAGATGTATTATGTGTAAATGAGACGAAAAGGAAGGGGAAGGATGTCACTGCACTTGGCATGTATACCGCATACTGGTCTGGTGTAGACGAGATCGAGCGGGCATGCCAGGGAGTAGGAATCATCCTTTCAGAACGAATGGGCCAATGTGTGAAAGAGTATGAATGTGTAAGCCCAAGACTGCTATGGATACGAATGAAAGTGGGCTTAAAGAAGTTGTTTGTGTTAGGGGTCTACGCCCCAGACATGTCTAAGCCCACTTATATCCGGGAGCAGTTTTGGGAAATGGTAAGGATGGTGCTAATGAAGTGTAAGGGAAATGAAAATATTATTATGCTAGGAGATTTTAATGGAAGGGTTGGGGTGAGGAGGCTTGGTTATGAAAGGATATTGAGCCTCCTCACCGTATGTGTGGAAAGGAATCTTTTTGTGACGAACACTTTCTTTCGTCATAAGAAGATTCACATGTACACTTGGGAAAGAGGTTATGATAGAAGCATGATAGATTTCATAACTGTGGATGAAAGAATGAGGAGCGCAGTAGTGGATACAAGGGTTTACCGGGGGTCCAACGTAGGGACGGACCACTACCTGGTCTTATGCCGAATTAGGGGTTTATTCAGACGTTGGCGGCATAGGACATCTGTGTCTACCACTGCGTTACAGCGTATAAGAATTGAGAGGTTACAAGATGAAGATGTGAAAGACAAGTACAAATGCAGACTGAGAGAAAATATAAGTAATTTGGATGAGTTGTGTGTGAATGAGTTAGACTTGGAGAATGTGTGGCATAATGTTAAGAAAGGTTTAGTGGATGCAGCTACCGAAGTATGTGGTGTTAGTAAGAGAATGAATGAAAGGAAAGACAATACGTTATGGTGGGATGACGAGGTACGTATGGAAGTTGAAGCAAAGAAGAGAGCATGGCTAGATTTACTAGCGACCAAAGCTGGTAACTCTGGTGGTAAGAATGATGAGAATGAAAGAAAAAAGGCAGAGTTTAAACGTTTAAATAAGAGAGTAAAAGAATTAGTTGAAAGGAAAAAGCAAGAAAGAACGGATAGGAATGATAGAAGAATATCGGATAACTTCCAGGCAAATATTAAAATGTTCTGGAAACTCGTAAGAAATACCAGGGGAAATACAAAACAGCCTAGATTGAATGCGATACGAGACGAGAATGGCTGTATCCTGAATGATGAAGTGTTGAGTCTAAAGAGATGGAAGGAATATTTTGAAAGCGAATTTATGAGTGAGGAGAAGTGTGAACTAAATGAAATAGAAATTCCGAAAGAAGATGAAAGAGATAGGGAGATAAGTATGGATGAAATAATGAAAGCAATGAAAAGCATGAAAGTAGGTAAGGCAGCCGGATATGATAGAGTTTCACTCGAAATGCTAAGGGCTGGAGAGGACGTGGTGGCAGGCCTGCTGTACACCTTGTTTAATTTATGTTGGGAACTAAAGCGGGTACCGGGAGACTGGTGCAAAGCCGTGATAGTCCCAATATATAAGGGAAAAGGGTCACAGCAGGACTGTAAAAACTACCGTGGTATCAGCCTTCTTAGCATTGTGGGAAAACTGTATGCTAAGGTACTAATTGAAAGAGTTATGAAAGAAACTGATGAAAAAATTTGGGATGTGCAAGCGGGATTTAGAAAGGGAATGGGGTGTACAGATCAAGTCTTTTCCATGCGCATGATCGCGGAGAAGTTTTTGGCGAAAAACCAAAGAGTTTTTTGTGCGTTCATGGACTTGGAAAAGGCTTATGACAGAGTGGACAGGGATGTGTTATGGCAAACGCTGAACGCATTTAGGTTGAGCGCTGGTTTGATACAGGCATTAAAGTCTCTGTATAGGGACTCGAGTGCTTGTGTTAGAATCAACGGGGTCTACTCGGGCTGGTTTGGCATCCATAAAGGTGTCAGACAGGGCTGTGTAGCTTCCCCGTGGCTGTTCAACCTATTTATGGACAGCTGTTTGGAAAATTTGAAAGTTGAAGAATGCGGGGTAAGAATGGGTGAGTTAACCATCAAATGCCTTTTGTACGCCGATGATCAAGTCATACTTGCGTCGTCGGCGGCCGAGTTGCAAATGATGGTTACATTAATGAACAGGTCATTAAAAGAAAGAGGAATGAAAGTGAACGCAAGTAAGACGAAAGTGATGGTTTTTGAAAGAGATGAAAGCAAAACGGTATGTGAAATAAGAATAGAAGGAGAGTTAATTGAGCAAGTGGATGAGTTCGTATATTTGGGATGTGTATTCAGCAGGGATGGGAGATATGATAAGGACATTGAACGACGAGTGAATGCAGGAAATAAAGTAAATGGGGCTCTACACTCTATTGTGAAAAGTCAGAATGTGTCAAAAAAGGCACGTATGGCAATTCACAGTGCTGTATTAGTCCCTACTTTAACGTATGGTAGTGAAAGTTGGGTGTGGCAGAAGAAGCACGAGAGTAGAATAAATGCGGTAGAAATGCGGTCGCTAAGGAGTATGTTAGGGCTGAATCTGAGTGACAGGGTGAGAAACTGTGTGATAAGAGAAGAGTGTGGTTTGCAAGATGATGCGGTGACCAGGATTAAGAAAGGAATGCTTCGGTGGTTTGGTCATGTAGAAAGAATGAATGCGGAAAGACTGACAAAGCAAATATATGTTGCAGAAGTGAATGGAAGAGTCGGAAAGGGACGTCCTAGGCGGAAGTTTGTCGACCAAATTGGCGATATACTAAAAATGGGCCAAATTAAGAGTACCCTTAACCGACGAGCATGTATGCGTAGGTATATGAATGTGGAAGAGGCGAGAAAGGTATGTCAGGATCGTGCTAAATGGAAGTCTGTAGTCTCTGCCTACCCCTCTGGGTGACAGGCGTGAGTGTTTATGTTATGTTATTATTATTTGAACAAATCATGATTGTATTTAACACAATGCACAATAGAACTTGAAATGGGCAACACCAAATGTATAATCCTTCACACAATACAGCACTTTCACGCTTAGGCATATTACAATGTAAATAATATTTGCTAAATATGTTCACGATTATTTACAAGAAATCTTCAAATAAATTCAACAAAGAACACACATTTTCATTCAACTCTTCATCAGTATTGGTACGAGTCGTAATATGAATGGTGTTAATCCTCTTACAAATTTTTTTGTAAAATTTTAAGTTAATTTACATCATTAAAGTAGGTCATTGATATTTTTCTACCAATTCATGATACTTCAGGAAATTTTATACAAGGAATGGCAATAAACGAGTACTTAAACTATTTAATGATAAGTGGATCTGTGGCCTATATATACGTATATCACCCATGATTAAGAATCAAAATGCAGATGCGTTGTCACCCGTGAGGATAAATATGGAATGCCTCGTTTCCAGTAAAAAGGATCTCCGGTTCTCTACAATCACCATACTAAACACAGCTGCATTAAGCTGCTATTTTACGCTATTCTTTAGTTAAGATGTGGTCCTTCCCTAGCCGAGCCACATTAAATGACATTTTTTTAAACCGGAACGAATAAAAGAGTAATATTTATTTTAGCCATATAAATACTTCTGCTGTGCGTCTGATAACGCATCTTTTCTGTCTAGAAGTCCGTCTGGGTATACACCATACATTTTATGGGTCGGCTCTACCGGGGAAGGACCACGCTCTCACAGAATACCAGCGTAAAATAATAGCTTAATGATGCTTTGTTTTGTATGGTGAGTGTAGACAACCGGAGACCTTTTTTACTGGAAACGAGGCATTCCATCTGGGCCCTCACGGGTGACGACGCACCTATATTTTGATACGTAATCGAGGATAGATGTAGATGTCTATGAGCCACAACAACCACTTACCATCAGGTGGACTGTGTGCTCGTTTGTCACCCTATCCTATAAAAAAATATAAATACTTCTTCCTTGTGTCTGTTAACACTAGTTTTCTGTCTAGGAGTCCATGTGGGTAGACACAACTCTCTTACCTTTTTCTGTCGTCAAATAGCAGCGCTGTGTTACAGTATGAATAACCAGTATAAATAGACTTACCTGTTGTAACTAGGTCCTTATTTTTACTCGGATCTGAGCTAATTAATTTCAAAAAATTCATCTTACCATCAGTTGGGCTATTAGTACGATTGTCATTGCAGTTATGTATAAAAAAACACCGAGCTTTCGATTATTAAACTCTACCTATCTCAAACTATAGATGAGTATTTCGATCAAAAAATATAGTCATCAAATTGCTGATGGTAAACATAAAACATCAAATTAGCACAAAGCTCTTAACTACAATAAAGCTTACAGAATATAAAGAAATGTATCATACAAAAAAATCTGACAACACCCACGAGTAATCAAGGACTTACGTAAAATCACTAGTTTACTAGTAAATATATCGGTGGCTGCTCTAAAAGCACTCAAAATGCCATTCGAACTTTTTTTTCACTCGAAACAATCTCAAAATTAACATCGCTAATAAGCTAGTATTATTTATAACCGGTCAACAAAGATCTTTCATTGATTTTTTGTATGAAGATAGCTTAAAACAATTCTATTCCAGGAAAGGTTCAAGTTAGTTTGGTGGCCCATTTTTCAAATCCACTTTAGATTGGGCAGGTATTAATTTGAGTAGGTGTTATTATGATCCCCTGTGATGGATTGGATGAGTAAGCGAATATTTGTTTTCGGCCTTTTTATAAGGTGATTATCGGATCAAATTTTCGTTGCTAAATTGCCATATTTTAAAACGTGGATTTTAATATCAATGAGTATACATTTATTAAAATATTCAGTAACATTTAAAAAAAAAATAAGAATGCCTTCGCGCATTTTTTTGTAGAGTACGTGTGATAAGCGAGCAAACAGTTCCTTGAAGAAAAATGGAAACTGTTGCCCATAAGCGACTACATCTATCCTCAAAATCTACAACAAACAACAACGACAAAAATCAAAATGGGAATACGTTTTCACCTCTGAGGGATTACATAGAATGTAATAATGTCTATATAAGAACGTGGTAGCACTATGCTGCAGCTATATTATGGGTTGCAGCACAATACATACAGAATCATCATCATCATCATCATTACAGCCCTTCACAAGTCCACTGCTGAACATAGGCCTCCCCCAAGTAATGCCATAAAGCACGTCCTGAGCCACCTGCATCCATCGACTTCCTGCATATCTTACCAGGTCGTCACTCCATCTAGTGGGGGGTCGCCCTACACTACGCCTTCCGGTACGAGGCTGCCACTCAAGAACCTTTCTTCCCCAACGGTTATCGGTTCTTCGAGCTATATGGCTGGCCCATTGCCATTTCAACTTACTAATCTTTTGGGCTATGTCGGTCACTTTAGTTTTACTGTGGATATCCTCATTTCTGAGTCTATCACGCAGAGAAACTCCGAGCATAGCCCTCTCCATAGCTCGCTGAGCGACCTTGAGCGTCCTCATACGGCCAGCAGTGAAGGACCACGTCTCAGATCCGTAAGTCATCACTGGCAACACGCACTGGTTGTACAATCTAGTTTTTAGAGATTGAGGTATACCTGACGAGAAGATGTGTCGTAATTTCCCGAACGCTGCCCAGCCGAGTCGAATCCGTCGTTTGACCTCTCGGTCGAAGTTGGACTTACCTAGCCGGACTATTTTTCCCAGGTGAACGTACTCGTCAACAACTTCGAGCATAGTGCTCCCAACAACTACCGGCATAGGTGTGGCATGGACATTAAACATGATCTTTTTTTGTCCATGTTCATCTTAAGACCTATCCGTTGGGAGGCACTATTGAGGTCATTGAGCATAGTGCTTAAGTTCTCCAGCGATTCTGCCATAAGTACTTTATCGTCGGCAAATTGAAGGTGAGTGATGTGCTCTCCATTGATGTTAATACCGTATCCTTTCCCGTCCAGTAGCTTAAAAACGTCTTCCAATGCAGCGGTGAAGAGTTTCGGGGATAAAACCTCACTCTGTCTTACACCTCTCTGCGGTTGGATAGGTTTCGTACTCTGGTTCTGTACTCGAATAGCCATCGTAGCCCTACCGTATAAACACTTCAGCACTTCAATATACCGATAGTCAACTTGGCACCGCTGAAGGGACTCTAGCACCGCCCAAATTTCGACAGAATCAAAGGCTTTCTCATAGTCCACATACGCCAGGCAAAGTGGCAGATTATACTCTTCGGTCTTCTGTACAATCTGCCGCAGGATATGTATGTGGTCTATGGTACTGAAGCCTTTTCGGTAACGTAACGGTAACTGAAGGCTTGTTCGGGAGGCTGGAAGTCGTCGAGTCTGCGTGCGAGACGATTCGTAATGACTCTCGAAAACAGCACGTAGACGCGGCTTAGAAGGGAAATCCGTCTGTAGTTCTTCAAGAGAGCGTAGTCGCTTTTCTTAAAGAACAAGACCACCGCACTTCTGCTCCACGCCTCTGGAGTAGTGCCACCATGGAGGACGGAACTGAAGAGCTTCTGAAGGACTTCAAGTACCGGTGTTTCACCCGCTTTCAGAAGCTCCGCAGTAAATCCATCCTCGCCTGGGGCCTTGCCGTTTTTAAGGTACTGGAGAGCCATTCTAATCTCGCTTAGACTGACGTCCGGGATATCATCGGAATAGTGTCGGATAAGACTTGCTCTTGGATTGTTACTCACACTTGCGTGTGGCTCCAAAGATGATGTGTACAGCTGCCCATAGAACCTCTCAATCTCACTTAAAATCTCAGGTGTCTCGGAAACGATGCTGCCACACTCAGTCTTCAGCTTTGACAGTTGGCTCTTACTGGCAGACAGATCTCTGGCAAAGACTTTGGAGCCCTGGTTCCGCTCGATCGCTTCTTTAATACGGGCAGTTTTAAAGTTGCGTAAGTCCCGCCGCATGCATTTGGAGATCTGTCTGTTCAGTTGCCTGTATGCTGTCAAATCGATCGGAGAGTTTTTGTGTTCTTCTGCGGCGTGTCTTGCAGAACTTAGCTCCGACCGCATGGACAGTTTCCGCGAGCTTGTCATTCATATCGTCCACTGCATTGCAATCTTGTAGGCACTGAAAGCGGTTACGTAACTTGAGCTGAAAGGTGTTGGGATTCTGGATTAGAGCCCGAGGGGGACGGAGCGTTGACTTCATTAGACGAGACCTCTCCAACTTAACGTTTAGGTTCAGTGTGCCTCTAATCATTCGGTGATCCCTGCCAGTTTTCACCCTTGCGATCACTGAACAGTTGGCGTCTGGTCGTCATAATAAAGTCAATCTCATTTTTTGTCAAACCGTCGGGGCTCGACCAGGTCCACTTCCTGTGGGGCCGCTTCTGGAAGAAAGAGTTCATCATAAAGTGTCCCTCTTTCTCCATAAAGTTGGCCAGCTGCTGGCCCCTTCGGTTCCGTTGCCCTACTCCAAATTTCCCTAACTTCAGCTCACCGTTTTTTCTTGTGCCTATTTTTGCGTTGAAGTCTCCCATCAACACTCGTCGACACACTCCCAATCTTTACAAAGTTCTTGTCGAGTCGTCGTAGGTGGCAACCGAACCTCCACCGGAGATTCTTAGCACCCCTGCCCCGCCGTTACCATGGCCGCCACCGTAGCCAGGAATAGCGTGGCCGCCAGGGACTGGGGGCCGTCTTTTTGTGTAATTGTTCATAGGGGGTATATTGCCATAGTTTCCACGCTTGGCGAGCGTGTTGGCAACCGCATTTTTTTGTCGTACAGTTGCTGTTATCAGGAAGATGCTGCTGCCCATGTCCCGCCTGTTTCCCTCTGTCACCTTTTACTTACTTATACAGAATACTAACGCAAAATAGCAGCTTAATGCTGCTGATTTTCGTATGGTGAGTGTAGAGAACCGAAGATTTCTACAGGACAGGGTTTCTTTAGGGACAACGCCTCTGTATTTTGATTGGTAATCGAGGATAAACGTAGATGACTATAGGCTACACAATTCGTAGTGTAGAGCAGTTTAAAAATATCATACATTCCCTTAACGATTAGTTATATTAACTCTAATACTATACTTTGAATAAAACTATCTTTAGCAACGAACTCTAAATACCAAATTTTACAGATTTCTTCAAGAAAAACTAAACGCGGTAAAATCCGTCAAATCAGTTTTATTCAAACCAATGCGCTTTTAAAGAATTTCTTTAATTGATCGTTAGCTCCATTATCTGATAATCATATGAATACAGTACCTACGATATATTTCAAGCAAAATCTGTTCATTCCAAGATCTTCATAGATAAATATTAACGTCGAATTTTTTGTAACTTATTTGCTAAATAAGTTGAATTTTGAGATTCTCAGTTGAAAAGTATTTTTCTCTCGTTAAGCACGAATTTGCACCAATTTTATCTATCGTTTTATCTATTGTTTTATCTATTGTAACACCGCTATACTTAGACTAAATTACGTATTTTAAATTTTGTTGTAAATTAGGCACGTAGTTAAGATTTTTTATGTAAAATTGATGTAACAACGATCTTACAGTCCAACTGAAGGTAAGTGGTTACTACAGTCTATAGACACCTGAAGCCGTCTTCAAACAAAGAAGTTGCAGGTTTGTTGTCATCTCTGAGGACTAAAATGGAATAATTCAGAGCCTGTGATCATACCAGCTCTCTATACCTTTCAGACGAGCACACAGCTGTGCAAGCATTCATATTTGACGACAGAGATTTTATACCTAGTAGAGCCACACTGCAGCTATATTATAGTTGTAGCACGAATGGGTCGGCTCGACCGGGGAAGGACCACGCTCTTGCAGACTACCAGCGTAAAATAGCAGCTTAATTTTTCAAAATTCAATATTTCACCAACAAATAAACCATTTTTATTATGATATACGGCAATTGACGCAATTTTTTGAGCCTAACAAAAAAACGTATTAAGAAAAAATTGATTTAACTGAAATTTTCCAAGTTATTTTGAAGAAACACTTTTTCGAGATTTTTTTCGGCAACGAACTTTTTCTCAAACGAATCGACCAATTTTGATGCAGTTTACGGCAATTGAAGTCGTTTCTTCACTAGAAGAGGTGATTAGATTGTAGAATTGATCAAAGCAAAGGTGTTGAAGTAATTCCAACAACACTACCTTTTGAAAATTGAAAAACTCTAATTTTTTAAGGTTTTCTTAGAATCTACCGTGGCGATTCAATCTAAATGCACAGGAAATGTAAGTTCAGCAAGGGAGATGTCGCAAACCGCTTTTCGATCGGACACTCCGTTATAAAGTTATGGGATGTTTACATGTTTTCATTCACACACACACACACGCGCGCGCACACACAAACACACACACACACACACACACACACACACACACACACTCACACACATCATCGAAAAATTAGTCAGAATAGCTTTCTAAGACCTTGAAACATCGAGATCTGATGAGAACTCGATTTCCAAAAGCGAGAGTTAAAACAATAACTTCCAGGATTTTCGAAAATTATTGAATTTCTTAGCGGGACGTTAATTTATCACCGTAGTGGTGACGGCGTTTAACATATCATGATCACACGTGGACTCTTGAATTGAATGCGAGTACAAACCCGACTCCCAAGCTGTTAAGGGTACTGTTTTGATTATCTTAAAAGAAAACCCTTTTTTATAGTAGAGGGGGGAAGCGAGTCTGCGGCTCACATGATGGTAGGTGACTACCCACGAACAACTGCAACATCGGTGGAATTTGCAAGTGCGTTATCGGCCCTTTAGAAAGGCGTAAGCTTTTAACTTGAAGGTCCCTAAGTCGTATCGGTCCAGAAAAATCACCGCGCTGGTAATAAACAGTTCTATAAAGAGGTTGTACAAGGAAGAATACTTCTATTAAAACGCATAGTGGTGGACCGCCACGCGTCCAGATGGCGTGGATGGTATCGTGAGTTTTAACGCCATGTGCATTCGCTAAATTTGGCGGCTGGAATTAATCAGAACAATTACTCAGAGCACTCCCCGTGGTAGATACGATAGAAAATACTGTGGCCGAAGAAGGAAAGGAGGAGATCTCTCGCCGGGAAAGGTGTTTTGCCCGGGGAGCGGCCGACACACCGTGTGATCAGACATAAGATCAGATCGACAGACGAATGTGCAAGTGCCAGGAGATTGCCTTGTAGTCTGCGGTGAGTCGAGAAGAAGGCAAGTAATCTGCGAGAGTGCCGTGAAGCAGAGGCGAGCAGTAAGGCTCAGAGCCATGCTGAACACTGTAGCGCAGAGAGTAGCTTGAAAGAACAGGAAGCATTATTATTCCAGTGCTGCGATGAACCTTGTGAAGCTAGATGGCTTGCAGGATACGAAGACTGCAGACGATATTTGTTCGGGAGCGAATGGGTGGGGTTATTCTATGACGATGATGAAACTTGAAGTTTCCGAAGGTTGTTGGTTGCGTGTTCAAACCACGTCGGGGTCACCACTGTGTCCGTGGTAGGAAAATGAGAGATCTCCCGCCGGGCAAGGTGTTCTGCCCGGGGAACGGCCAACACTCCGAGTGATAGTTCGGAGAAGTTCTATATATACTGTTTATGATTCGGAATGTTAATAGCGCGATTTAGGCATCGGTGTGTTTTCGCTTGTGGCGCGACAACAGCGCCGCTATAATACAAAGGGATGCAACATCCTTTCGCAGCGCCAGTGAATCGAGCTGATCAGAAATAGCTCGGTCGTCGACGATTCGAGCCACTCTGTGCTGGATGGAGTCTGGCGGAAGGAGCTGGCACTGGGGTGCCCCGTCCCACGGATGGGAACAGTATTCCATGTGAGGCCTATATTGCGTCTTGTAAAGTTGCCTTGTAAAATAAATGAAAAGTCTGATAAAACCTATAAAATAAAAGCCATATTATAATGGCGGCGTAATAGAATACGTCACACCGTTTCGCTCATTGGGTATTGTCAATGGCGATTGACGACACCGTGGCGCTGGAGCTTAGCAGCTTCTAGATGTTTGTCCTTGTGAAATTTATGTACCCATGTAAGAAAGAAATTATCGGTGTGGATGTAGCGTTTTTTTACTATCTACATTTTTCTTTAAATAAGAAAAAAGAAAAGATAAATGTAGGATTTATTAGAAATATTTCGTGGATTCCGATAAATGTCTGTATAATAATGTTGTTAACGCCATATTATGAGCACAAAACATATCATTTATTTAATAATAAAATAAAAACAGTAGTTACATATTAATTAAATCAATACACTACAATCAAAGAGTTATTTTTTCAAATTATAATAATATAAAAATACTCCAAACACATTCAAGTCACAAATGACAGTCTTGTCATAATAATAATGTCATTAATTAATACCCCTATTGCTATTTTTTATTATTTAAATTACGTACTTCAGGATCTGAGTTATCGATATGCCTGCAAAGTGATTAATGAAATCCCTATTTACGACGGAAAATACTCATATATTGCAGTGTACTTTTACAGGCTGATTAAGAAGAGGATGAAGAAATGAAGATAAACGTTAGATACGAAACCAGTAGGGGTTTTTAAAAAAAACGTCACTCTAATATTTTCTCCTGTATCGTGGGAGCAGTTTGCATACATATAATTCACAAGGATAAACACTCAGACCTGGAACAATAATTTGTAGGCAATACGAATACTTATTCCGTGCAGGATTTGAACTCACTGCCGTAAGCGCTGCAACTCATCGCAAAGCTACTGCTCCACAGAGCCGTCAAAGTAGAATTTTCCAATGTATTGTGGATGCGGCTTACATACGAGTGCTTAAGTTATGCAAGGCCATACATCCAGACTTGCTACAATTATTTGTTGGCTATAGGATTCAACCCAACGGCCCTGCAGAACTGCGACCAAACGCTTTGCTGAGAAATTTATTTTGGTTATATTAGTGTTATCTCTCGGTTAACATATTAGGTTTTAATGAAAATGAAGGTATGTAGATATTACTTAGATGCTGTATATTACATTCCCAGTCAGTTTAACTTTACGAAGATTTCGAAACTTTAACAGCCTGTATACGTCGCTAACGAAACTATCTGTAGACGAGGTAACGAGTACCGCAGAGGACTGATGGGTTTGCAAACCCACTTACCTGACATTGCGGTGTAACGAGCGTGGATGCACGGACGGACGCTCGTTACACACTGGTCCGTCTTGTGATTGCTTGCGCTGATGCGCTCGAGTTGTATGCACATAAAAAGCAGAGGCTGCACGAGATATTTATTTTATAGTAAAAATGGGATTTTAAGGCCGGCACATACATTTGGAATTCCGTTTCGAAAAACCGTTTCGGAATATTGATTGGGGAATACACATTCGTTTATTTTCCTTCCAAATAACAAGGCGTAGTTGAGAGACGCTAGCCAATGAGTCCAGATTGCATTGTTGCTGAATCATTGTTACTGGGTGCATCCATTCTAATATTGCAAGACAGTTAATATTATGTAAAAAGAGCCAAATTACGAGCCTATCCAGAGATTCTTTTTAAAAATATGGATGTCTATAAACTATTTCAACGAAATATTTTACAAAATAAGGGGAAAGGTTAAGAAAAGAGATACACATTTAAGATTACGTATACAAACATACATAAATACACCTACTCGCTTCAGTCGTGCGACGCACGCAGGGTGCTTTACATACGGAATTAAAGTATGTGTGACGCGACTCATGCAAAATCTGTGGAAGACTGGCGTTCGGAACGGCCTTTTCCTGTGCGGGATTCTGGTCACACAGACAATCATGCGAAATCTCGAATCGGAGATAATTTCATACTGAAAATAGCGCACGTGTGTGATAGAACTTGATTTTACCCTTTCGAAATATCAATTTGGGATTCCGTAAGACATCAAACATATACGTTTATTTCTTTTGAGAATAACAAGGCTCAGTTGAGAGACGCTGGTCATATACTGCAGACATTCTGCTAGCGAGTATAGACGACGATTTATTGATGATGTGATTAAATTTAACACGACGATGTTAAAAAAATGATTTCCTATTTTACTCCTTAAAAGTATCTTTGAAGCTGAAAATTTGAATCCTCTGTCTGTAGATAACCACATTTTTAATTACGTTCTTAATTTTTTTTTAGATTATGGGTGACAGAATACCAGCGTAAAATAGCAGCTGCTCAGTGATGCTTTATTTCGTATGGTTAGTGTCCGCCAAATAACAACTAAAAATACAAAATTGCGGTTGCTAAGGTAAGGTTGGTAGGCTGATGAGGCATGGCAACTATGGCTAAAATATGGTTGAAATGGCATAATATCGGCAGTGGACTTTTGATAAGTTATCAATAGACCAGGATGACATCATCGTCACTGTTAATAACAATAATGTCCTCCAGACCGAATTTCGGCCATGGCGGCCTGCCCCAACGGAGACTAGCCATCGGCGCAGGACAGGATTATAGTGCCCAAGTGTATGCGCAAGCACAGGTGCACTCTCTATTCCATCATTCTCATAATCCGATGGGACGGTAAACCGACACGACCGGAGAGAGATCAGGCGCAGAACCAACGGCTTCACGTGCTTTCCGAGGCACGGGGGGTGGGGAATGAGACACCACCAACTTCCTGACTCCGGGCAACTACTGAGAATTTCTTAACAGAAAAACTCAATAATTAATTTTTTGGCCCGACCCGGGATTCGAACCCAGGACCTCATGATCAGCAATCGCACTGCACTACTACAACCACTAGACCAACGAGGCAGTCCAACACTATTATGAAGTTAATGTAGAAGGATTATTCTGTTTTGTACGAGTGTACTGTGCCGGTGTCCGCAAGTGGAAAGCGCCGGACAACTGCGCGCTAACTCGATTGCCGGCGAGATGACCCGTGCGGCCGCCCCGCTGCAGTGCCGTAAGTCCTTGTCTTGCTGTTTACTTGATTACACCCCAGCCTATCACCCATCGGAATTGATACTGACTTCTACTAATTGCATTAGCGTTAAGCACGCTGCGTCACATGTTTTCTTTAAATGTTACGTAAAACCTCCGATATACGCGGCACTTATCCCTGTACCGTGCAATCTCTTGCTAGCGGCTATCAGCTTGAAACTCGCTCAGTTTGCTCCACCTGGTTGTTTCAGTCGACTAGCCAAAGTCCAGTTCACCAACCGGGCTGGACGTCGGTCAACGCAGATATCCACCTTTTAATCCATTACCCATTACAGCCTATGAAAGTCCACTGCTGAACCAACGTTCATGCTATGTTTATGCCTCCCCCAAAGAGTGCCTCAAAGTGGTGACTTTGCCACAGTTGCCACGCTCGGTAGCTTGGTTGGCAACCGCAGTTTTATATAATTTTGAGTTGTCATCAAGAAGAAACCCTTACCCACATCCTGTTTCAGTTTTAGTTCAGTTGCCCCTTAAATTTTGCCCATAAAGTCACCTTACTTTTCCATCGCTAGTCGGAAAAATAATTTTATTTTCTAAGATAATCAAACACATAACAACAACATAACAAAGTCACAAATTAGTTTTGAAATATTAAATAAATCTTTAATAATTAAAAGGAAATAAGAAAATGACAACGGCTTATAAAACAAAGATATTAATTTACAACGCTATCAAAAGCTACGCGGAGGGCTCTTTGAAGAAATGTTAATTAATAACTCGTTAATGGGAAAATAAACACAGCTAAATGTTCCACGTTGGTGCTATAAGTAAAAACGGAAGGTTATTATAATACCCTCCAGACCGAATTTCGGTCACGGCGGCCAGTCTCAACGTAGACTAGTCATCGGCGCCGGACATGATTGTAATGCCCTGTGTATGCGCAAGGACAAGTCCACTCTCATTCTCTCACTCTCATAGTGCGATGGAACGGTAAGAGATCAATCGCTTTACGTGCTTTCCAAGACACGGGGCTGAAACACCGCCAACTTCCTGACTCCGGGTTACTAGGGAGAATATCGTGACCAAAAAACCCAATAATTGACTTTGGCCCGACCCGGGATTCGAACCAACGCGACCACCACTAGACTAACGATTTAGTCACATAAAGCTATAATCTATATACGTCCCACTGCCGGGCACAGACGTCCTTTAAGTTCTGTGAGGGTTTTAGGACTAGGAAATGTCCGCCGCGCTGCCACAACGGCGGCCAGGACGTCTTCGAAAGATTTTTTTAATTTCTTAGGCATGTCGGTTTCCTCACGATTTTTTCCACCGTTGAGTAAATCGTAAATCAGTACTTTGAATTGCGATTAAAAATTTTGTTGGTGCCTGCGGGGATCGAACCCCGGTTGTTCGCGTACTGTGAAATTTATAGCGAGCGCTTAATACCTGGGATACTACAGCTCCGGAATAAATGAAAATGGTTTATGTATATCTTTTATCCATTGGTCCATAAAAGGTTAGAAGTTTGTTGAGCATGGAAAATGTTTTAATGAACGAGTTCAAAAACAATACGTAAAAAAGGTTATTAAACTTAAAAAATATATATAAATGAACATAAACCTTGGCATGGGATAATCGCTGCCATGCTGCTTTTATAGAATGAGTGCTGCTGCTTAAATATAATTGCTGTAACCGTACCGATATGGAAAAGTCGCGTAACTCTTTTTGTAAAAAAATAAGTAAAAAAAGTTAAACATGCTAGAGCCATGCGGCGACTATTCTATAATTATCACACGGATGGCTCGGCTTGACCGAGGAAGGACCACGCTCTCAGATAATACCAGCAGCTTAATTCTGCAGTGTTTCTTATGGTGAGAGTGGACAACCAGAGAATCTTTTCACTAGAAACTAGGCTTTCCATCTTAGTCCTTCTGGGTGACTATGCATCTGCATTTTGAATATCAACTAAGGATAAATGTAGATATAATATATGAACTACAGCATCCACTTACTCGTACGATCAAGTCAACTGTGCGCTCGTTTGTCACCCATATTCTATAAAAAAATATTAAGTTAATTTATTTAAATCTGTACAGAAAACCACTTCGGTAATAAGAATTGTTGGTGAGCAGACAAACGATAATTGTGTAAGATCAAAGAGTGACAGTGACAAGTGCATTAGGGTGACCAAACATTTTTTTGAAAAACCGGTTTATGCATGTTGACAGATGATAGACGTAATTGCTGAGTATCACTATTTTATCAGACCTCTATTTTTGATTGAACGTATTTAAATTTTATTTAAAAAATGAATAAAAATAAAATTTTAATTATGATACTGATATAGTAAATTATGACATTTTGAATTATATAACTTACATTTAATAACTTGACATATTAGAATCGAATACCACCTATATTATTTGGTAATTTAAAAAAAAACAGTAGCATGCCGTATTTCGTGGCTAAATAGGTCCTTAACCAACTTATTTTTACTGTAAAAAACCTATCACTTACCCTATTTATGGCAATTAAATAAATTTGAATTTGAATTTGATACGTATGTGCATTATGTTAATATGTATTCACTTAAATATTTGCATATAGACTTTCTTTACCTACTTATTTTGACACCTACCTGTTTTATATACATTTCATTTCAGTGTATATGAAGTTAAATACTTTAAAAAAAAATGCAGATCACACGTGAGGACTGAGATGTTATAACTCTGAAGGTTCCGGTTCTCTACATTCACCATATGAAACAAAGCAGCATTAAGCTTCTATTTTACGCTGTATTCTGTGGAAGCGTGTTCTTACCCCGGCCCAGCTGACCTATTCGTGCTACAACCATAATATAGCTGCAGCGTGGCACGACTACGTAACATTGGAGACAGATGCTTAATGCGGTCAATGACAACTACTAAGAGCATGAAAATGAATCTATGTACTGTTCATACTTAATTAATTTTGATACAGTTATCCGTAAGGGGATAGAGTAAGTCAGCTCAAATTCTAATTTCGTCCCCACTTGCCCGCGCGTCGTATGCTATGTACCGACATGTTTGTTATCAGTAATACTGTAAGTAGAAAGGTCATTAAACACTTATTTCATTAGGTTTATCATATTTATGCCTGTTTCTTAACGCCAAACCAGTCGCTTCTTATTTTTATTACGGTTATTTCCCGTTTTAATTTTACGTCGTCCTGTTGCGTAATGTATATTCTGATCGTAAGCGACACGATCTCCCCCTTCAAAGGCCGAAGCGAAGTGACCGGGCGGCAGGAATCACGCTTCAAGAGGCCGATAGTTTAGGTTATTTCTTTTTATAGTGAAAATAATGGTATTTAAAAAAATAAATAACATAAGCACTAACTATAAAAGTTAGTTCAGTTAGTACGCAAAGTTTCATGATCTTATTTAAAGTATTTTATGAATAACAGCGGTTTATTGTTTATTTTGGAGGTAACTTTGGATTTTTTTCTATCGCGAAAATTTTACGAAATCGTGTTACGTAACATAATCCTTAAAATTAATCCTCAACTTTACCATATATTTATTTCAAAATTAATTTTGCAATATTTTCGGTATAACGAAGGATCTTGCTAAGCCATTTGAGATTATATTTCCCCCTAATTCCTTCTCTTAAATCTAATTGCACCTTCAACGCAGTGTTCTCTGCTTACTTACAGGTACTGTAGTAACTGGTGACTGGTGGAGAACGTCTTAAGGCGTTAAGTCCAACTATGAACAGTTTTGTGCATCGACGTTTAAATTAATAAATAGATTTTCCATAGATTAATATTCAGTTAGTTTTAGAGAAGATAACAATAAAAAATGGTGTCAGAGCAAGGGATATAAGAGCTTAAGTATGCTTTGCCCAAAATATCTAACACAAAGTGGCCTCGATCCTATTGCAAATTGTAATTGTTTGATGAATAATTCAAGGGTTTACAAACGCGGTTCCCCAGGTCTACTTCTGATATCGTCGTCTTACCATTACAGCCTATCAAAAGTTCACAGCTAAATATAGACCTCACGTAGATTGTCTCATAGTAGAAATAATTGCCGTATTTACCACTCTTGGTAAGTGGGTCTGCGACCGCAGCTTGTTAGTTTTTATTCATTTGTTACCAGGAAGATTCTGCTGGCCGTCTTCTGTTTGCAGTTTGCCTCCGCTGCCTCTTACGATAGCCACGGGGTGATAAGGGCTGGTGGATATTCTTACACCGCCACTACACGATGACTGTTCTGGCCAGAAGTATCAAATTACACCCTGTGCCCAAACTTCTACTCTATTGAAAGAAACAAGAGAAAATACGTTTATTCCAGTAAAAGCATACAGTATACATTAAGAAAAAGTAATAATAGGAAAAAGACAAATAAAACAAATTACGTATCCGGGCACCTACAGCCATTATCTATTAACTTCTGTATCGTGGAGGCGTTTTATAGACATATTACACATGGAAAAATATCTAGACGCGGAAATTTGTCTGTGAACCACATAAACACTTGTTACATGCTGGATTCAAACCTGCAGCCAGGCTGGCGCAACTAACATAGTGATAAATAAATGTATGAAAAGGATACTAATTTTAGTGGTGGCTATCTCTACTCTGCTTAATCTTATAGAAGTATTTCACAATAGTTGATATCAAGTTCTGCCTCGCAATACGTAGTGGTTATATACCTTGTGTTCGCGTGTCAGCAATGTGGCAAACAAATGTTGCATCATTGTGCTTAGGACCCTTCCTGGTGAGGTTAGCTTCAGGGTCTTAATATCGAATTATTTAAAACAGTTGCCAGTATATTTTGAAATCTAGGTGGGAGGGCTTCAGTTCTGCTTGGGAGTCCGTCTGCACGGGCGCCGCTCTCCTACCTATTGCTGCCATCAAATAGCAGTGCCTGCTGCGCTGTGTTTCTCTGAACCTGATAGAGAGCCAGTAGTCACAGGCCATGTGGCATCCTATCTTACTTCTAAGACGTGAGGACTCATCTGTAGCCTTCTTCACTTGAAGATGTCTGCAGCTGTCCATGGGCTGCAGGGATCACTAACCATTGGATGGGTGGTACGTTTGTTTGTCAATCACTAACCTGAAAGCCAAGCGTGGTGATAATTGCGAAATTCCTTCTTATGGGAAGAGAAGTCTGTTCGCAATTGACTTTCAAAGGCTGATCGATGGAAAACAACGATTATTAAATAATTTTTCCCGTAAAATGTGTAAAGTAAATTCCATTTCCTTTTACTGCTATAATTTTTTTTAAACCCTATAATTACGAATAATTGTTTGGTCACTGTACACACCGCCCGTTGCGTCCAACATTAATAGCTCCCGGCCTGTTATTAATTAACTCAAGGGTTTGTCTCTCTAAAGCCAAGCGTTCAGTCGCGGCTGCAAATATTGCGGACGGGTTGAATATTTGAGCAGAAATCGGAACTGCTGTGATGATTAGATTACGTAGTGCCCTGCTATTAAAAAAAACTTCAAGGTAACCTCTATGCCTGACAATGTATAAAGTAATAATATTAAATGAAAATATACTGAGTGGTAGCGCTATGCTGCAGTTTTGTTTATCAGTGTGTCACGAATGAGTCGGGCCAACCAGGCAAGGACCACGATATCACAGAATATCAGCATAAAATATCTGCTTGAGGTTACTGTATTTCGTACAATAAGTATAGAAAACTTGAGACTTTTTTTACTGTAAGTATCTGCACTTTGATTCTCATGGGAGAATATATGCGTGTGGATGTCAATGAGTAACAGCATTCACTTATGATTAAGTGGAGTGTGTTCTTTTGTAACCCAGGTAACTGATTATATCTAAAAATTGTCCTGATCTACCATCTGCTCGCATTTGTAGGGTAAAGCTTTCGAGAGTAAATAAAGTCCTTTAACGTGCATATAAGCAGCGCAGCAATCACTTTCAGTGTTCACGTTCACACTCAGTATTCTCGTAGTATTGAGAGCATACCAGTATTAACCTGCAAAATTTTATAAAAGATTTTTAATGAAATTGATATACGTTTAACACTACTTTATTTAAGACTATCTCATAATCTCAAAAGTTAATGCTAAATCGTATATTATATTTACGTAACTACGTAAGTAATTTCTTGTCGGAAAGCACCTTTTTACGCGGAAGCATTATTGCGTAAGACAGTCCAGGAGTGAATCTAATCCGAAATCTAAAACTATTTTGTAACAAATTTTATTCTTGTGGCGGTGTGGCGGCGGTGTGGCGGTGTGGCGGTGTGGCGGTGTGGCGGGGTGTGGCGGGGTGTGGTGGAGTGTGGCGGGGTGTGGCGGTGTGGCGGGGTGTGGCGGTGTGGCGGGGTGTGGCGGGGTGTGGCGGTGTGGCGGGGTGTGGCGGTGTGGCGGGGTGTGGCGGTGTGGCGGGGTGTGGCGGGGTGTGGCGGGGTGTGGCGGGGTGTGGCGGTGTGACGGGGTGTGGCGGTGTGGCGGGGTGTGGCGGTGTGGCGGGGTGTGGCGGTGTGGCGGTGTGGCGGGGTGTGGCGGTGTGGCGGGGTGTGGCGGTGTGGCGGGGTGTGGCGGTGTGGCGGGGTGTGGCGGTGTGGCGGGGTGTGGCGGTGTGGCGGGGTGTGGCGGTGTGGCGGGGTGTGGCGGTGTGGCGGGGTGTGGCGGTGTGGTGGGGTGTGGCGGTGTGGCGGGGTGTGGCGGTGTGGCGGGGTGTGGCGGTGTGGCGGTGTGGCGGTGTGGCGGTGTGGCGGTGTGGCGGGGTGTGGCAGTGTGGCGGGGTGTGGCCGTGTGGCGGGGTGTGGCGGTGTGGCGGGGTGTGGCGGTGTGGCGGGGTGTGGCGGTGTGGCGGGGTGTGGCGGTGTGGCGGGGTGTGGCGGTGTGGCGGGGTGTGGCGGTGTGGCGGGGTGTGGCGGTGTGGCGGGGTGTGGCGGTGTGGCGGTGTGGCGGTGTGGCGGTGTGGTGGTGTGGCGGTGTGGCGGTGTGGTGGTGTGGCGGTGTGGCGGGGTGTGGCGGTGTGGCGGGGTGTGGCGGTGTGGCGGGGTGTGGCGGTGTGGCGGGGTGTGGTGGTGTGGCGGTGTGGCGGTGTGCTACAACCCCATATCATCCCGAGTGTATCGTAAAAGGCGACAGGGGGAAAATAATCAGGAAATAAAATAAAACAGGTAGTAAAAAAGTGCATCTTCCTTATAACCACTTAAAAGAGTTATAATTAATCAATTAATTATTCTAAATCAGCACTTAGCTACAATCCCATCAGATGGTAAGTGGTGATGTAGTTTAAGATGATGAAGCATACTGAATTAACAAAAACCTATTCACTCTTGCCTCGAAGACACCCACTCTGTAATTGCATGGAAAGACAGATGCTGGCAGCTTGATCCACTCCTTTGGTGTACGCAGATAAACGACGTAGCAAACCGTTTGGTTCGAATGCGTGGTAAGTCAACAATGAAAGGGTGGAGACTGGCCGAACGTCTGATTGTTCGATGGTGGGAAGGAGAGGGAGAAATTAGTTTATGCAATTCCTGTGCACACTCTCTCAATATAAAATAAAAATAACTGCACTTGTCAACTCTTATGTCAAACGTGAAAACTATGGCAAATTTCTTATTTATAAAGGGAAGGTCTTTGTTCAGACGAGGAATTATAGACCGTTAGGTATAAATAAATGAATAAGATTTTTAACAAAAATTAATATTAAGTAAGCGATCTAAGCATATTGTTATATGAAATCAGCTCTATTAAAACTGCACACATAGTTCATTTGAAATTAAAACCTCTTTCATAACCGGTCCACTGCCCGGAAATAGTGAGGACCACAAAACGGGGCACGGCGTGGGAGGGGCTTGAAGGGGCTGAGGGGGAGTGTGTGGCGGCGGGGGAACGACTCAAAACCAATCAATGTTAGTTAATTGGCGCTTTAATGCTGCCTCATTCAACAATTACAGAGGTCGCTGTCAACTGCCAGGCGAGTTGTGCTGGCAGGTTCACTTATCGATGATTTTAATTTTATTAATTTATCTCATACTCATCGGCCTGATTGTTAATATCCGACATTTGAATACAGTTGTCTTCTATAGCAGAGAGAGGATTTACTGTACTTGAAAAATCTCCCATTTTGGGTGACTTCTAATCACCGGTTTGGGGTACATGTAATTTAGAAGCGACAGTAGTTACAATAACATTAAGCATTAAGGGTGCCGACTGCGAAATCCTAAGGTTGCGGATTCGAATCCGCTATCCAACTATTATATATTGCGAACCGTTCCTAGTACTTGGTTAAAGGGGTTAACTGGAATATTAGTAGTCATAACATCATACACCGTCATCACATCACATACCACACAGTCATAACACCTTGAGCCACACTGTGTAAAGAAAGAAAACCCATACAGATAATTATTTAAAAGGTGATTCTCACCACCATCCTTCACAGTTAGCTACCCTGGGTAAATCTTTGTTTTAGAGAGCACGAACGATCTGTGACAGTAAATACCTGACTGCCGAGCTCCAACACGTCAAGCAAGTTTTGCATGAAAACAACCTTTGGGTCCCGCGCTTACGTTACAGTGCACGAGTAAAGCCGGCCACAGTCGAGCGTGTACCTGCTGTACTGCCATATGTCAGAGGAGTCACTGACAAGATTTGCTACATCTTGAAGCGCGCTTCCATTAAAATATACTTCAAGCTCAATTCTTTCTTAAAAATTTTTATTTATTTATTTTCCACTATACAATTATCTTTACAGGTTTATCACCTAATGCGATAATGTAGAAAACTATTTTACCAACTCCGACTACACAGTTACAAGCTAATAATTTTCGATTATAGATATGTACTTATTGCTATTTCAAACACGTATCTATATCACAGCAGGACCATAACTAATTTCAAATAGAGCTCTTGCTATGAACGCACCCAGAGTACAACAAAATATATCTATGTCTTCTGCTATACGGTTGAGGATACGGAGGGTAAAGGGCGCTTCAGCCACCAGCTTAGTGCGGCCGCGCGGCACAGCTAGCAGCTGCGGCCGCCGCCGCCGCCACACGTATCTGTCCGGAACACATATGCGCACTTGTTGCAATACGTCTAGATTGTGAATCTTTCCCCTCATCACCTTAAAGATATATGAAACAAGCGCTAAATTCCTTCTAACCTTTAGCTCATTGTATCCTACCATACCTAAGGTGAATAAGGTAGGATACTTATTTGGGTAAAATGGGTATACTCCATACATTTTTTGATATAAATATCTAATAACTATATTCTGCACTCTCTCCAAAATGATACTATACTTAGTCTCATGTGGAGACCAGATAATCGCGTTGAATTCTAATTGGCTCCTCACTAAATGAATTATACAACTAATGAATTATATAATGCAATAACTGCCCTTATATAAGTGAAGTACCCGTAGTACGAATCCCAAATTTCTGTAGACTTTCTTACAGATTTTGGTTATATGCTCTCCAAATTCTAGGTTAGAGGAGAAATTAACTCCTAGATCTTTGACTTTTGACACTTTCGCTATTGGTGCCCCGTTAACCTGGTATTGGTACGTAACTGGAGATAGTACACGACTGAAGGTCGTAGTTATGCACTTCGTGATGTTAAATTGTAAGTTATTATGTTTGCTCCAGGCTACCACCCTATCTATATCTTGTTGTAACTTTTGGCAATCCTCTCTGTTCCTCGCAGCAAGATACAGTTTCAGGTCATCTGCAAATAGAGTACAATGAGCATCTTTGACAACCGTTGGAAGGTCATTTATCATCAATATGAATTGCAATGGACCGAGATTGCTGCCCTGACTTACTCCGGACCTAGTTAAATAGTTTTCTGACCTACACCCCGCATATTCTACATACTGCTTTCTGTTCCGCATATAACTAGCAAAAAATGTTAGTAAATGGGGAGTAAATCCTACACCTGCCGGTTTTGTGAGCAGTATGTCATTATCCACTAGGTCGAAAGCTTTTTTGTAATCCAAGAAAGCTACATCTACTTGTCCTTCAGCATCCACTTCAGGTACAATATAATTCATATAAATAATTAGGTTGCTGGTGATGCTCCTGTCGGGTCTAAAACCTTGTTGCTCGTCTGAAAGCTGTACATTAACTTGCGAGAGGATGCTCTTGTGTACTGCAGCCTCCAGTACTTTAGCTGGTGTCGAAAGCACAGCAACCGGCCTATATTGGTCCACGTTTGATGCTGACTTTACTTTCGTACTGGGACTACCTTGGTTGTTTTCCATCTATCTGGAAATACTGCCTCCGCCAGGCACTGATTAAATATGTAGAGAAGTGGCCTACCAAGTACTAGTCTACAGCGCTCCGTTCTTACCACCAGCCTGAATTGAATCATCTGCTGTAAACATGAATGTTTACCATATATTGATGCTACAATATCTCTTGAGTTGTTTACTTAATTAATTTACAATTGACTGCCACATTGGTTTAGTGGTCCGAAGTCAGGAAGTTGGTGATGTTTCACCGCCGTGTCTTAGAAAGCACGAAAAGCCGTTGGTCTCACTGATCTCGCCCCGATCATGTCGGATTGCCGTTTTATCGGACTTTAAATTGCGAATTTTGTGACCTGAATATCGATAATTGGGCACAACACAATCGGTAAATTATTGTATGGTTTGTGTAGATTAGCGTTGCCCCGTCCCCTCTCTCGTCACCCCCTCCCTTCACCCATCACTTATCCCAATCAATCTCCAACGCAAATTCGTTTAATTTAACGTTGAATTCGCAATTAACCACTCGTTGTCGAGCCGTTCAGTTAAAGCCTCCAACGGACGCTATTTGATTACCACTTGATTGCTATTGTTTGTGGTTGAGTTTTGTAATCAGAAATTTGACTTTTGAGACACAGGAATAAATGTTGATACATTTTATATAAAAAATTAATTTGAAATAATTTTTTTAATTAAAATATTAGACTGAATTATTAACACATTCATTTCATTTTATGGGCAGTTTGTTGATGGCTTTACTATAAAAGTCTGCTGCACAGGGAACCACGCTCACACTGAATATTATGCGGCTGTGTTTCATGAGGTAACCGACGAGTAGACCCTTATAAACTGGCAACGAGGCATTACATCTTAGTCCTCAGAGGTGACAACGTATCTGCTTTCAGATTAACGTTAAGATAGTAAGATTTTTACCCAAAGCTTCATCACCACTTAATACCAAGTTGGATTTTAGTCAAGCACTCGCTTATTAAAAAAAATCTTAATCGAAGATGGAATGCCGGGATGTTCTTTAGACCGAAATACAATCGCGACGGCCAATCTCAACGGATTTAGACATCTGCACAGCACAGTGTCATAGTGCACAAAGTACGTTCTCAGCACAGGTGCACTTTCATCACTCTTTTAGTCCGTCCACTCATACACGACTGGAGAGACAGCAGCCTTTATGAATTTTCCAAAATACGGGGTGAAACACTTCCTTTGACTCTAGACTGCTGTTGGGAATTCTTTGACAGAAAAACTCTTTCATCGACTCTGGCCCGAACGCTTACGACTAGAAAGAAAACTTAGTCAGTCAATCTAATCGCTAATCGAAGATAGTTGTAGGTGTCTCTGGACCACCACCAATATTACCATTACGCAGACTCTGTGCTCGTTTGTTACCCTTTTGGTTCTATAAAAAGATGGGTGCTGACGGCATAGAACAATATTTTTTTGCACCCGAAGCAAATATGGGCAACCCTCCGGAAAGCGGGAGAGAGAGGCGGTGAATGCTCATAGCATACCACGCAGCCGGCTGCGTGGTTATATAGAGACTTTTACCCACTAAACACCGCTTTTCAGCATTGGCTTACCGATCTGACGAGAGATCTCTAAGCCCTATACGAACGCGACCCTCCTTGGCAGAAAGGAGGGCGCAAGCGGCGAAAAGCCGCTTAGAAGTGTGGCTAACTAAGGCAGATTAAGGGATGTGTTATGCAGGCTCGGCCTGAGCCGCCAGGAGGCAGTTCAGGTCAGCCGAAAGCTTGTTGGGGGGGTCCGAGAGAGAGTTTCTCGGTCTGCGCACACTATAGCGAGTGTGGATAGGGGCTGCATAGGCTGTTGTCTCACGAATGAGATGATTTGGGTGGGACTCTGAGGCTTTGAAAAATCTCTCAGAGAGTGATTTAAGGAACTGCTGGATTGTTGGGAGCTCTAAGTCTCGGTGTAGGTCGGCATTACGGACATAATAGTGCGAGTTAGTGGCCCTACGACAGAATAGATTTTGAACTATTTGACGTTCATTTATAACTTTGGGCTTAGCATGTGCGAAAATGGGGGCCACGTAGGTCATGGCAGGTCGTATGCAGACCTTATATAGGGTTCGATTGTTGCGGAGGGACATTTTACTGTGTCTGCCCAACATGCTGTTGAGCCTATCCATGTAAAATCGTGCGGTGCGAGCTACTTTCTTGATATGGGGCTCGAAAGTGAGCCTTGCATCAAGGGTGACGCCTAAATATTTGGCTTTTGTTTGCCATGGGACAGGGGTTCCTAACATCCTGATTGAGTGATTGAGGTGGAGTGGTGATGAGACGGCGTCGTTTATATTCGAAGCAAACGGCGGAGCTTTTCTCCGGGTTTACGTCGATACGCCACTTTTGGAACCAAGCTCCTAAGTCGTTAACTGACTTTTGGATCTTGTTCCGAATCTGTGGCAGTGAGTTGCATTTAGAGTAAAGGGCTGTGTCATCTGCGAAGGGGGCTAGTTTAACACCGTTCGACGGGATAGGGATATCGTTGGTGAATAGTATATATAGGAGGGGGGCAAGTACAGAGCCTTGAGGGACACCGGCTTTGATTTGACAAGTAGAGGATAGCGTGCCTTCGTGTCTAAAGCAAACGGTACGATCCTTCAGATAACACGCTACAAGGCGGATGAGACGGTTAGGGAGGCCTAAGTCTTACAATTTGTAGATAAGGCCCTCGTGCCAGACTCTGTCGAATGCCTTGGCAATGTCGAAAAAGACCGCGATGGTTTTTTGACGACGAGGATAAAAACCGCTGAGGATATATTCCACTATGCGGTGAACTTGCTGAAGGCACGAGTGTTTGGCTCGAAAACCGAATTATTGAGGGATGAAAAGAGGGTTGCCGTCTGTGGGAAACAAATGGCGCCTCATTCACACGAGCATAACTGGTTCGAAAAGTTTGCCCATGGCCTTGAGGAGGCTGATGGGATGGTGATTGGACGGGAGGTGGTGCGGTTTGCCTGGCTTGGGAATGTCAATGACAGTTGCCTCTTTTCAAGAGGTGGGAAAGTAGCTGAATGCGAAGCAGACGTTGAAGATTATGGCCAATAAGGCGATCACCTGCTCTGGAAAGTGTTTGAGGGCTTGGTTGGAGATGCCATCCGCACCCGGTGCTTTTTTGGGCTTAAGTCCTTTGATGGTAGATGAAATCTCATCTTTGGACACAGTGATAGGGTCAGATGCGGTGGGGGTGAGCTCCTGCGACGGACCTCGTCCTCCACTAGTTTGGTGTGTAGGGGGTCAATGGGTTGTGAGCTGGGAGAGCATTGAGCGGCGACGCTGTCGGCGAAGCACTCAGCCTTTTATTCGTCCTCGAAGGCAATGGAGCCGTCGGGACGAGACATAGGGGGAGTATGCGTGGTAGCGTTTATCCGGAGGGCTCTCGCTATCTGGTAGTACGCTGTGTGGGAGGGGGAGATTTTCTCCATGAGATTGCCCCTTTCGAGGTCTCTGTAATCATTGAGGCGGTAACGGAGTTTGCGTTGAAGGCGGTGGGCCGCGAGTCTATACTCGGGAGTTTGATAGCGTGCAGCTCTACGGAGGGCAGCTTTTTTGGCTTTGAGCAGGTTGCTAATATCTAGGGAAAGACTAGTTTTAGCAACGGGACGACCTTTTCATTCTCTTTAAGAGAGGATGTTATAAGTGAGGTGAGATTTGCGACTGCGGCGTCTATTTTCCCTGTACTGTCGAGGACGTCGGAAGAAAGGGTTACGGGAGGGTCCGGAGATAGCCGAGGCTAGAGACTTCTTGAAGCTCTTCCAGTTGGTGTAGGTTTTGGAAGTGGGAGTTGGAGGTGGGTGATGGTCAAGAAGGAGGGATACAGGACGGTGGTCGGATCCTAGATCATCGAGAAACTCGATTGCTCTAAGGTTAAGGGAGACTCCTTTAACTAGAGCAAAGTCTAGTACGTAGTTAACGTCGTCGGGATAGTGGGTGACAGCGAGGGGAGTTGTAGCCGGTCAGGTAACAACAATTAATGAGGTGAACCACCACTTTATTTACATAGAGACGTTACAAGCCAACATAAATAAAATAGAAAAGTGATTTTAACGTGTAGAGCTACACTACAACTACATAATTGTTGTAGCAAGAATGAGTCAGCTCGATCGGGGACCACGGTCTCACAGAATACCAGCGAAAAATGACAGTGTTGTGTAGCCCACACGGCATGTACAACATGTTGAGAAATCCAATGGTTTACGTTAAGTGCGATATCAGAATCAGTATTCAAATGTATAGAAATAACTTTAGTAAATTCGATCATAAAAAATTAAACTAAACGTAAATAAAGATGTATTGGAAAGTTATGTTTTATAATAGCGACATTTATTAATAAAAATAATGTAAATACGCAATGTAACGTAGTTTGTCTCTCTAACATTTGAAATTATTTTTAACCTTTTTGAACATAACTGGCAGAGAGAAAGTCGAAAACGAGCGATAATGTCACATGAGTGTTTTGACTCTTTACGCAGTGATACTGTCTTGTCCTCTATTTAAAGATGGTGGATGGGCTTCCCGAGAAATTGTGCGATTGGATCACCAGCTTTCTTGCAGATCGGAGCATCAAGGTCGTTGTAGACGGTGCAAGCTCCGATTGTAAGCCTATTAATGCTGGTGTTCCACAGGGCTGCGTGCTATCGCCAACGCTGTTTCTTCTGCATATCAATGATATGTTGCATACTCGTAACATTCATTGCTATGCAGATGACAGCACAGGTGATGCTCTTTACACCGGCCGAGCCAATATTTCTCGGGAAAACGTCTCCAAGTGCCGGGACAAACTTGTGTCTGAAGTCGAGTCTTTGCTAAACAGAGTCTCGGATTGGGGACGACTAAATCTAGTCCAGTTTAACCCCCAGAAGACACAAGTTTGCGCGTTAACCGCTAAAAAGAACATCTTTGTCGTATCCCCTCAGTTTCAAGGCACTCCCCTTGTTGCCTCAGCCAGTATCGGAATCCTCAGCGTCGACATATCGAGTGACGTGCAGTTTCGTGGTCACTTGGAAGGGAAGGCCAAATTGGCCTCTAAAAAGCTTGGCGTGCTCAGCAGAGCGGGACAGTATTTCATGCCGGCACACCGCCTGCAACTTTACAAGGCGCAGGTTCGGCCGCACATGGAATACCGTTCCCATCTCTGGGCTGGGGCTCCCCAATACCAGCTCCTTCCACTTGACAGCATCCAGCGCAGAGCGGCTCGAATCGTCGACGACCGAGTGCTTTCCGATCGGCTCGATTCACTGGCGCTGTGAAGAGATGTTGCATCTCTTTGCGTATTTTATCGCATCTATCAAGGGGAGTGCTCTGAGGAATTGTTCGGATTAATCCCAGCCGCCAAATTTCGTGAACACACTACACGGCAAACGTCCCGATACCATCCACACCATCTGGATGCTTGGCGGTCCACCACTGTACGTTTCACAAGGAGTTTTCTTCCACGTACAACCTCTCTGTGGAATAGTTTACCACCGGCGATTTTTCCGGACCGATACGACCTGAAGACCTTCAAGAAAAGAGCTTACTCCTTTCTAAAGGGCCGGCAACGCACCCGCAATTCTCCTGGTGTTGCGGTTGATCATGGGCGGCGGTAGTCACTTAACATCAGGTGAGCCGCATGCTCGTTTGCCCCTTCTTCTATAAAAAAAAAAAAAGATTTCATATGAAGTGACGAGATCAATTTTTGGGTCCTTTAAAATAAAGGACGTCCAGCAACACTATCTGAGCTGCAGAAACGTTTATAAATAGTTAAACCCTAACGACATAACAATCACTGCGCGTAAATTGAATTGGTTTATAAATAATGTAGACAGCGATTAAAATCCGTTCACGGTCGCGTGTTTCAATCAGGCGGAGAGTTTTCGGCGCGACACGGCTGAGTATCAAATATTAACATGTTGCAATTACGTTAATGCATTATTGCAGCATTGAATATTCAATATTCACTTTTTAAAATAGTGGGGAACAAACGAATCCGCAAAAATCAATGATTTCTTATATTTTAAGTAAGTGCAGATTCAACGTAAAGTGCCATAACCATAGAAATAATAAGACATCGGTCGGTTAATGCGTACGTGTTAAAATGTGGCGACATCGGTTTTGGAAGTAATCGAGCGCTTATTTATTTCTATTGTCTTATTACCTATTACTATTTCTGTGGTCATAACGGAAGCAGAAAAGGAAAAAGATATCAAAATTATATTTTTGCGGAAATAGATGCGTAAACAAAATTGTAAATACTATAAAAAAAGTTTTCTATAGTATTTACAATTTATTTTTAGGTAATAGTTTTTTCTATTACTATTTCTGTGGTCATAACGGAAGCAGAAAAGGAAAAAAACATTAAAATTAAATTTTTCCGGAAACAGATGTAAAAACGGAATTGTAAATACTATAAAAAAGTTTCTACAAATACTTAATTTTTTTTAATTAAATTAATATTCGTAATTAAGAAGCGGTAGCTTACATTTTATGACAAATGGTTGAGCCGCTTTTACACCTAACAATCAGTTTCGGTGTTCTCTGCATACACCCATACGACCGATTCCGCCAAATGATTGCCCACTGGTGGCACTGTGGGAGGAGCTGATACATGTTGGCGCACTAATAATTGCCCACTGGTGGCACTGCTGGGAGGAGCTGACACATGTTGGCGCACTAATGATTGCCCACTGGTGGCACTGTGGGAGGAGCTGATACATGTTGGCGCACTAATGATTGCCCACTGGTGGCACTGCTGGGAGGAGCTGATACCTGTTGGCGCACTAATGATTGCCCACTGGTGGCACTACTGGGAGGAGCTGACACGCGTTGGCGCACTAATGATTGCCCACTGGTGGCACTGTGGGAGGAGCTGATACATGTTGGCGCACTAATGATTGCCCACTGGTGGCACTGCTGGGAGGAGCTGACACATGTTGGCGCACTAATGATTGCCCACTGGTGGCACTGCTGGGAGGAGCTGATACATGTTGGCGCACTAATGATTGCCCACTGGTGGCACTGCTGGGAGGAGCTGACACATGTTGGCGCACTAACGATTGCCCACTGGTAGCACTGTGGGAGGAGCTGATACATGTTGGCGCACTAATGATTGCCCACTGGTGGCACTGCTGGGAGGAGCTGACACATGTTGGCGCACTAATGATTGCTCTCTGGTGGCACTACTGGGAGGAGCTGACACGCGTTGGCGCACTAATGATTGCCCACTGGTGGCACTGTGGGAGGAGCTGATACATGTTGGCGCACTAATGATTGCCCACTGGTGGCACTGCTGGGAGGAGCTGATACATGTTGGCGCACTAATGATTGCTCACTGGTGGCACTACTGGGAGGAGCTGACACGAGTTGGCGCACTAATGATTGCCCACTGGTGGCACTGCTGGGAGGAGCTGACACATGTTGGCGCACTAATGATTGCCCACTGGTGGCACTGCTGGGAGGAGCTGATACATGTTGACGCACTAATGATTGCCCACTGGTGGCACTGCTGGGAGGAGCTGACACATGTTGGCGCACTAATGATTGCTCTCTGGTGGCACTACTGGGAGGAGCTGACACGCGTTGGCGCACTAATGATTGCCCACTGGTGGCACTGTGGGAGGAGCTGATACATGTTGGCGCACTAATGATTGCCCACTGGTGGCACTGCTGGGAGGAGCTGATACATGTTGGCGCACTAATGATTGCTCACTGGTGGCACTACTGGGAGGAGCTGACACGCGTTGGCGCACTAATGATTGCCCACAGGTGGCACTGCTGGGAGGAGCTGACACATGTTGGCGCACTAACGATTGCCCACTGGTGGCACTGT
This sequence comes from Parnassius smintheus behrii, assembly GCA_036936625.1. Taxonomy (NCBI): domain Eukaryota; kingdom Metazoa; phylum Arthropoda; class Insecta; order Lepidoptera; family Papilionidae; genus Parnassius; species Parnassius smintheus. Next base: position 42,998,350 of record JAUPFT010000022.1, read on the forward strand.
GGGAGGAGCTGATACATGTTGGCGTATTAATGATTGCCCACTGGTGGCACTGCTGGGAGGAGCTGATACATGTTGGCGTACTAATGACAGAAGACCATGACATTTCTGTGCATTTAATTTCCAACACATAAGGTGATCCTTATGTAGAAGCAATCGTATTGCCGTTCAAAATTTTCAATCAATTTTCTGTAATAAAAGTTGGGGACAAAGAAACAGAAGCGGCTATAAAAAGGCGTGCAGAATATCCGCAGTTGCGAAAGTACTAGTGGAGGTCTGTTGCATCACTCATTTTAAGTGAGAATATCCACTACAGCATTTCATTCCGTAAGTGCAGTAGGAGGCAACATGGGGAAACTAACCAAGAGACGAGCAGCAGCATCCTGCTGATAATCCACGGGTACTTAATATATAAAAGTAACTATCAAGTGTCAGTCTATACATTGTAGGTATATTTTTTCAACGAAATGATTGGCGGATACTAAAAAATAGTAAATAGATACATTTTTATCATTGTCTGTATGTTTGTTTGCATATAAATATATCTCGTATAAGCTCCACCTAATCTAAAAAATACCTTTTGACAGCTATCACATTTATTGGAGTAGGCATTATAACTGAAAAATGCTGCAATATCCGATTTTCAAAATAAATCTATGTAGGTATATTGTTCTTTTAGTGTAGCTAATCACTTACAGTTTTATCTAGATTAATACCGGAATAAATAACACAAAACACAAAATATATCAGTTTTTTCATATTATTTGCTTACTGCTTATTTCTAGAGACAAACTTATATAGTGATATAAAAAAACAAATGTGTTTAATCACTTTCACTTTCATCATCGTCGTTTATATTAATTATTATTTCATTTTCTATTACGCATTAGAAATTAATGTTTCTTTCATAGTAATCCATAACAATTTTCTGTGTCCCCAGTAATCCCTTGTTGCATTTTCTGCAAGTCCTCCTCCGGGGGATCCCACGTGGCAAATTAAGAGGCATCTTCTACAAGGGGCAAGTGTCATCTGTCTTAGCCATGCTTCATCAATGAATGTGAAGTTATCCCAATTGCTTATATTTTTAATTTTTCCTTGAAATCTATTCTTTGCATTCATGTCTCTAAATAAATAATTCTACGTTCGCCAATTGTTATTGTACAAGCCGGCGTCTTCCAAATTTCACCGCAACTTCGTCCCAGAAGAATTCACAGAAATTATAAAAAATTTAAAAATAAAAATTTTAATAAACAAATAATAAATTACATAACGTAAGGTTTCGATTATTTGAATATTTTTACCGATTATTCGCATTAGTATGAATTTTAATCACCCAAACACTACGGTAAGGGGTAAGGTAAATATCATTAAAAACCTCAGGACAGGACATAGCCAGTTCATTTTGCATAGATCGGACCACAAACAATAATTAAAAAAGCTGAAGGTACTCCGGGTTTAACAATGACATCGGGACGTCAGTCATCTCAGTCCCCCGTGACCATGGGTGCTGGAAAGCGCCCGAAACGTCGGGAATTAAAAATAAAAGTAATTAAAAGTAAAAATAGAAGCGATAAAATCCGTAAAAGTAAAAATAAACGCGATAAAATCCGTAAAAGTAGTTTTAATCATGTGTAGTGTTCGCGTAAATATAAGAAATCATTATATTTTTTTTGTTTGAAAGATTCAGCTGTAATGAAATATAGATGACTTCATAATTATTTTTAAATTCTATATGTACGGTTGTACAAAGTCTTTGCGGAATGATTAGTGTAAAACGTCAAAATATATTAGATTAGATTTTTTTGATAGATTCAATTTGGTGGAGTATAAAGTATTTACTAAAATAAAACTCAATAAAAATAAAAAATGCGGTTGCCAACCCGCTTGTCAAGCGTGGCAACTATGGCAAATATTTTAAAATGTTTTGGCCGATAGACAACTTCACCTATCCTCGATAACGAATCAAAATGCAAATGCGTTGTCACCGGTGACGACTAAGATGGAATGCCTTGTTTCCAGTAAAAAGGGTCTTCGGTTCTCTACACTCACGCTGGTATTCGGTGAGAGTGTGGTCCTTCCCCGGTCGAGTCGACCCATTCGTGCTACAACTATACTACTAATATAACTTCAGCATGGCTTTACTATTTTCAAGGGGCGTAGATCAAATAGTACACCTCGGAGAATGTGCTTTTAGTACGGGGTAGCCACTAGCTGTAAATAAAACAATAAGCCTCCGAGCTAACTTGGTACGTTTAGTGAAACTAAATGAAATACATACATATAATATTTCTTCAACGTAAGAAAATAAAATTTAGTTTAGCAAATTTAATTATAAACACGATTTTATTAGCTTAATAAGTATTTCTCTATCTATGTAACGGAATTTTTAACGCAATTTTCACCAACTTGTAGATGGCTTTGATAGATTGACTTGAAAATTTGCGTTCGTATCAAAAACCGATAACAGTTCAATAATTGAATTTATCCTAGTATCTTAATCAGACAATATAAAATAATTATCACGATCATCACAACTCATGATAAATGTGTGTTGTTTAAGTATTTTAAACTATTATATATTTTTTTAAATCTGCTAACCCTACTATCGTTTCATCGTGTGTTCGTCATCGGCAAGTATTTTATGGCGATTGTTTGAGCTTCTAATACTATAGCACAGTTTTTTTATAGCATTATTTAGTCCAACTGACGGTAAGTGGATGCTGTGGCACATATACGTACACATTTAATTCAATTAAGTCAATTAAATCAAAATACAGATGCGTTGCTACCCCTGAGGACTAAGACGTAATGGCTCGATTCCAATAAAAAGGGTGTCCAGTTCTCTACACTTACCAAAGGAAACACAGTAGCATTACGCTGCTACTTTACGATGGTATTCTGTGAGAGCGTGGTCCTGCCCCGGTCGAGCCGACCCATTCGTGCTACAACTATAATATAGCTGCAACGTGGCTCTACCACGGAGTAGTATGGATGGAATGGAAAACTATAACATACCCACCGGTTACTTGAGTATGATCCAACATGAAAAGGACGATAAATATATGGAGCTTGTTAGTAAATATCGTTTTTAAGATAACGTTCATGTTTGTATTTAAGCATAGCTACATTTTGTTCGTGTACCTCGTTGTTCTAATAGTCTTAAACGCGACCGCTGCTCATGAGGTCCCGGGTTCGGATCCTGGGTCAGGCCAAAATCAGTTATTGAATTTCTGTGTCAAGAAATTCTCAATAGCAGTCAGGAAGTTGGCGGTGTCTCACCTCCTTGTTTCGGAAAGCACGTAAAGCCATTGGTCGTGCGCCTGAGCTCTCTCCAATCTTGTCTGATTACCGCCCTACTAAAATATTAGAGTGAGGGAATGGACAGTGCACCTGTGCTTGCGTATACACTGTATATACTGTAATCCTGTCCTGCGCAATCTCCTTTGAGACTAGCCACCGTGACCGAAATTCAGTCTGGAGGACATTAGTTTTTTTATGTATATACAAATACTAACTGTATTTTATTTATTTCAGACACAATCTAAGGGTCCAGGTCCGAGGTAACTAAAGCCTGGTACATAGGTACTCATAGGATGTACCTTTAAGAGATAGGCTTCAGAGAAATATCTAGATACTTTTGTTGTATCCTAATAAGTTGAATTTTCATCAATATAAATCCATCCATACGTGTAATATTTTCTATATATAAAATAATAACTAACTTTATACAAAACAATAAAAAATTTTTTTTCAAATGACAAAATACTTCTAGTCCATCTGATGGTAAATGGCTACTGTAGTCTATAGACATCTACAACCAGCGGTGTCACCTCTTATAACTAACATGGCATGGTTTACAGCCTGCAATCAAACTGGCTCTCTATAACCTTTAAACCGAAAAACAGCACTATTAAATTAAAAAAAAAAAACGTTATAAGTACTTACTACAGGATTTACACGTAATTATTATTTTTTTAATTATCAGGCAAAAGCAGCCTTCAAATTATTTTTGTATATGTGAATGCATTGGTAAGTTTCTTTTCTTTAATAAAAACTTAAAAATAAACTAATTATTACCTAAAAATAAATTATCATTTAACTTAAAGAAAGTTTTCGTTTACGACACCGTTATAAAATAACCGACAACATTTTCAAAATGACATAGATTTGTGCCTTCACCCGAACATAATCTAATCTGTGAATATTCGAGCCAATTTGGCTGTCAAAAAGTATAATAGAGTGGGTCCCTTAACCTAGCGGCGGCCCGCGTCAACCCTCCAGCGGCTGCGAGACGCGCTACAAAAGAAATGGGTACAAAGGACTCCAGTCTTGAAAATAAAAAAGACCTAAGCTCGCGTTGTGATTGGACGGAGCGCGTGACGTCACGGCTTGCAACGCCCCCTAGCAACCGTCGCTACACCTGAGATGAGAGCGAGCGAGATTTGTAAAAGTGTAAAGAGGACGACACTAATATTGACGGCGGATAATGTAATACTTAAACGTGGTATGTAATTCGTGTCTTTTGTTCAAATTTAAATTCTATTTCAATAAAACTCGGTCGTGTTTAGATTGTTGGATGAAGGTTTAAAGTGTCAAAAGAATGGTAGAGGCGGTCAGTTGGAAAAGCTGTTATTGTTTGGTTACGGGTTAACCGATTTGGTTAAATTTGTGTGTTAATAGGCAGATGTCCGGTTATTTGTACTCGCTCTGTCTCGCTCTACGCGCGTCGGGTGTGTTGTAATTGCTTTTATACTCATTAATTGCCTCTTGATTACCAATTAATTACGAAAGGGGAGTTTAAAAGGCTTTAAGATGCGACGTGAAATTTATTTTTAATTACTTCGAGATTTTGTAATTAACATATCAAATCGCTTTTATCGTTTGTAGAGAATTTTTATTACATAAACGCTACGTTTCTGCTCAAACAGAGATTGAAAAAAAAAACACCTTTTGTTAGAATATTTAATTAGTTTTAGCATTGTTTTACGATTTCATTTGGGTTTGAATAATAATTTAATTTCTTACAACATTAGGTACATGAAAGCAAAGAAAGCATTTACTACTTATTCAAGTATGGAAACAACTTCCAAAGGTTCTTTCAGAGCGCCAAATCTAACACCCGGCACAATCGGCCCAATCAAATCCGGAAAAAAAACTATTGAGAGCCCCAAGAAAGGAGCCGCTAAGGGGAAAATGCTAATACTACTCTCCTTGCGAACAAAATCACATCGCAACCCCAAATTTCGCACTTTCAATGGGCAATTTCACCCCGTGTAGGCTCCGCCCCCATCCCTACCCCACAGAGCTTTCAAGTCGCGCGGGCCAGTTTACCTCGCGCCGTTGCCAGAGATGGACGCCTCCGAAGACCGGTTCTTCGGCTCCCAAACGCCGGACCGTTCCGAGACTAACAGTCCCCGCTCGCAGATGAGCAGTCCGAACTCCTCATCGTCCATCAACGTAACTGACCAATCTCTATCGTTATCCCAACACCAGCAAAACTTAGAGACTTTAAACAGAATGGGAATGTTCTTCCACGCGCAGCAGATGCAGTTGAATCAGAGTTTCGACGCGGTTAAGTCTAGGTTAGGTCTGACACAAGTGGCTAGTGTTAGTCAGGGGCCCAGGCATACGATAGACGCTATACTGGGTTTGAACAGTGGCCGGCAGTCCGGCAGAGTGCAGAGTGAGTTCGAGGGAAGAAGGGATGAGGGGGACACGGTTCCGGTATCGCCCAGTGCCGCGGAGAGTGCTGGTTAGTACTTCTTCTTCACCTCTAAAAACTGAGAATGCAATTTCACGTATTTACTTTTTGCTCTGGTGATGAGTTTTATGGCATTGCTACTGCTTATAGAGGGGAGACTTATAATTAAATTTACCTATACCTATTTAAAAGGTTATTCTATTATATTCTATTTTCTGCTAGTACATACAAATACTTAAGTACCTTTGAGTACAATAATTTATTTACTTAAACATTGTTGCACCAAATGTGATTGTTGGTGCTCAAAGGTCACACTATAAACAAAAAAATGCTGGGTGATGATTAATATTATATGCTATTTATGATATAATCCAGTTATGCTTTGTGGTAGGCCTATTACAGTAACAGTTTTCGCATTATATTTTTTTCCTTCATTTCTATTAAATAAGTTATTTATTATATAAAGAATTTTATTTCGCTTCCCTAAAAATGTTATTATTGAAAAAAGGTCAATTATTATTTTTACAGTCATGAAATTATAAATCATAAATTAATAGTTTTAAATAATTTTATTATTAATGATTTGTTAATATAAATATTACGGGAGTAAAAAATAACAAGTTAATAATAATAAGTTAATAATATATCGGTAAATATATCAAAATCAATTGACGACCGCTTGGTTCGTCCGTCCGTAATGTGTATGTTAGTTTCGTTAACTCTAAAATGACTCACACGATTTTGATCATTTTTTGTGTGCGTTTCAATTTGTTTCGCGGTAGTTTAATTAATAATTGGACCTGGTAGATGGCGCTGTTGTGGTGATCCAGAAATCACCCGTGCGAAGACGGCCGGTTCGCTAGTCGGTAATAAAATAACAACAATTTGTGTTACTTATATTTAAAGTCCTTTAAAACAGGCTAGTTTAAGTTTCTGTGAAATAAAACTTAATTCATTTTGTATAAAGGACAAGGTAGCTTTAGTATGTACTTGCTAACATAAATAATATATAATAATACAAAAATTGCTATCAGCGCAAATTAGGAGTGCTTGTGCTAAAAAATGTAAGACAAAAATCATAGGTAGGCGTTCCCGTAGAGCCCGCCCGCCGGCTACCTAACCGGCTACTCCGTAGCTTTTGTATTAAACATAATATATTATTATATGAGTAATCACTGTATTTACTAACGTCTCGCTATATATTTTACTTAACATCGCTTACTAATTTAGATATAAAAGGGATTCAAAGCCTTCGTAATGTATTTTTTTTTTGTAAGATAATTTTTTATCGATATAGATTAATTCGTGTTCATCTATCTTAATAAATAATGTATTAATTCTAATTACTTTAACAATAAGTTGAACGGAAAATTATAACAAACATGGAATAAATTTAGCTGCAAATTAAATTAATTTGAGCCGCAAAACATAAAAAGAAATATCTAAATAAAGAATATTTCGTAAATAGGCAAATTAATATATTAACAAAATTTAATACTTTCTTATTTATTATTATTATTTATGTAGTTAAATTAATATAAACTAAGCAACAAAAGTTCTTTAAGCGCCAATAAAGAAAATATAATTGCATAGAATTCAACTATTTATAAAACAACCCGAAATGACTAATTCTTAAAAAGGAAATGCTGCAATTATATAAAAAAATGATGTCATGTTTACTTTTAGTTAATTAAATACAATCAATGATTATATTAAATAGTAAATTGATGTCTGTTGCTGTCTAAACTTAATCAATGATTATTAAAAAAAAAATAAGGTTCTCCCGCGAGTAATACCTAAACGTCGCAAGAAGCGCGGTCGCTACATATGTAAAAGCTGTTTAAATTTTGATTTGTGAAAATAATATGTATTTATTTACGGAGGTAATGGCAGAAATAGATCCTAAATATCACGCTTTAGTATATTATATAACTTTTATATATCATCATCATTACATATCATATATCACATATTATTCATTCATTTTATTCATCATAGATGAAAATTAAAAAAAATATTAATAAAAGACAACTTCAGATAATTTTTTTATGGAGTAAAAAGCAACACATTGTGTTTCTAATGACAGTTTCGTCGAGACTGACTTTGGCTACGTTATTTTTTCATCCGAAAAACATCAGCGAGGTTTGTAAAATTGATTTTAAAAGATCAATTTAGAGTAAGTAACCCTGCCTTAAGAAGTAAATTAAAGAAAGCGAACCTATATCCGTCACAAATCTGTGCGATTTGAAATTGACATTATCAGATCGATTTTCCGTCAATATCAAATTCAAGCATTTTAATAAAGTGAATGTCAATAAAGTCCCATAGCTGGGCATAGGCTTCTTTCATTTTTGACAGGGCTATGGAGCAATTACATGCCGCGCTGAAACGGTGCATGTTGGCGGACTTCACATTCCTTCAAAAATTATATAAAAATAATCTGAAATATAATAAGTATAGAGAGCCGTGGTAGCTCAGATGGTTAGCGCTCGCTGTACTCGTAAATATCACAGTACGCGAGCAAACCGGGTTCGAGCCCCGCCAGCACCAATGAAATTATTAATTGCAATTTTAAGTGCTGATTTACCGTGTGCTCGGCGGTGAAGGTAAACATCGTGAGGAAACTCGCATGTCTGAGAAATAGGAAAATGAAAATGAAAAATGATTTATTGATTTACAATGATACATTTTAAACCAGTCGCAAGGGCCCCTGTACTAGGTTGGGAACCTGTATTACTGGGTACCCCGCTCATCCACCGTAATACAGTACAATGTTAATCAATAAATAACAAAAAGCAAGGCAAGATCCTAGCATTAGGAAGTAAATGAAATTTGGAATATAATAATAATTACATGATAAGCATGCATACAAAGCATGCACGCGTTTGTGTGTGTGTGTGTGTGTGTGTGTGTGTGTGTGTGTGTGTGTAACAATTGGTGTGGCCGTTCGAAGTATAAAAGTTGTGAATTAAATTGTTCAGTTTCCTCGTAGTTTAGGGTTAGTAAAAATTGTGTCACTTCACGTTTAACTTTAGTCCACGTCAAAGGGTAAATATTCAATCTGCTGCTGAATTTGTTGTAAATAGATATAGATTGGAATACGTATTGCTTTTGCTTAAACTTTGTTTTATTTTGTGGTATATTGTAAACTTTGGTACTCCTACGTTTTGGTGTCTGATGAGGTATAAAAGGTAAATGTCGATGCTTTTTTAAAATGCAATTCAATATGTACATCTGGTGAGTAGTGAGCAATTTGTAAGACTTATGTAGTTCAATAGATGAAAATCGAAACGGTTTCAAGAACATCAACTTAATGAGAGCTCTTTGAGCTCTTTCTAGTCCTATTAGATGTGTTTTTGCTGCACCACCCCAAACAGGTATGCAATAACTCATTACTGATTGCGCTAGAGCTTTGTAGGTGGTGATAAGAGTTGTTTCATTTGCAAGGCGCCTGAGTTTTTTGAATACCGATTTTGAATCAGATATAGGAATGTTATCCCATCCTGGGACAGACTCATTAGACAGATCGCTTATGACCGAATTTATTTCCAACGGATCGATATCTAGAAGAATAAAAGAATTCATTGGGGTTGGCATTTTAGTCATGTAATTATTTACTATAGGAGGGGCAGAGTTTTTTAAATTTTCAGCCAAGTTTTTGCCTATACAAGAAAAGTGATCATTAATAAAATTTGCAGATTCTACAGGGGAGGACGTAATAGTTATAAGTTTATGTGTGTCATCAGTATTATCTTTATTAACATAGCAAATTGATTTAATATTTTCCACAGCATTTTCGGGTTATTTTTTGGATTATCCAATTTTCTCCTTTCATAATTATTTTTCCTGCTTCCGGACAAGCTTATGACAGTAATTTCTGTAGCGTATATACGTTATTTTTAAATTTGATTATCAGGATTTTTTAACTTTATAATGTAATTTATTTCGATTTCGAAGACATCGTAATACTCCAGGTGTTATCCAGGGCTGAATACAGCGTTTTCTAACGGGAATTGTGGTTATCGTTTGATTACTTTTCATTGCAACTGAAATTGTACTAACCATCAGCAGCCAGTGCTGGGTCATGTATGTCTAGTTTATGATCAGTAGGGGCATTAGTGAGTACGAGAGATTTCGTTGGGTGAACTGTTTTTAGCATCATATGATCATAGCACATTTTGTCGCGAGTTGGAAGCCTATGAGCAGGAAGTAGTCCATGGTAAGTAAGTGAGGTTAAATAATTGGGGCAGTTTGTGTCTTTGGAACCGAATTTGATATCTATGTTTATGTCAGGGTTAGGTTAAAATAATGTTTTGATAACTTTTATAACGGCGGAGTAAGGTTTGAAGAGATAAGATGAAGTCGTCAGTGCTTCGTATTAAAGGTGTACGATATATACCTATTAGAACTGTATCAGTTAGGGTAAGCACAAGACAAGAAGCATTTCTAATGTAAGGTTCGGATATTTTGTAGTTAAGTTTCTTATGTACGTAAAATACCACGCCATCACACTGACTTAAAGTGTTTTTTGCAAAATATTTATTATAGTCATTATTAGTGTTGGAATGGGCTTATTTTTTGAAAGATGACACTCTGTCATGACTAGTATGTCGCAATGAATGTTTAGTGAGTCCAACGTTACTTGAAAAGTGTCAAAATTTTTGTAAATACTCCTTATGTTTTGAGGGAGAATGGTTAAATGATTAAATGTAGCTATGTGAGAGTGGCAACCTCAGGCCTGCACATAAAGGCCTGGGCAACTTCAGTATTGTCTATATCTATATTAGTTTGTAGCAAACTATCCATTATTGTTCAGAAAAGGCTTTCGTTCCCATTAGTCCGGTAACAAACAATTGTACGAGTAATACTCAGGATTGCATAAAAAATATTCACCAAAGTTACTGCAAAGAGAAAAATACTGGAAAAAATTTTGTTTATCTTCGATCAGGAGTGAACTTAAATTATTAAGTTTTATTATTAATTTTCGATAAAAGAACAGCAAATTTTTTGAGAGTGCGGTGATTACTTTTTATGTTTATGAGTGTGATGTTTGAAGTTTGAGCTTGTGTAAATAGTAGTGTTCGTAATATGTACATATAGTTATATATAATATGAAAAATGTAAACAATGTATACAATAAAATAGGAAAGGAGGTAAACAATAATAATATCAAACCAAGAACATGTCTGTGCTGTAAATAAAAATAGTCATTTGTTAATATACATGTTTTTGATTTGAGATTCGTTCTCTATTTTTATGATCGGTGAACTCTCATCCTTACTCACCAAAACGTTACCGAGCGATGTCCAGCAAAACTTATATTTCTGAGTTCTGGTTAATTCTCTAGCCAAGTAGTACAGTCTATTTCCTTTTTGTGTCAAATGGTTCGACACAAAAACTGTAGTGTTGTTGCCTTTTAAACCCAAATGCTGCGAATTGAGTTTATTGTTTTTATTTTGAAAATTATATATTTTTGCAGTGTGCAATATATTCGTCTTCTGTATGTAGGATGACAATTCGACTACTATGGGCTTTTTGTCGCCCGTGTGAGAGTATCTATAAACGTCTTTTATATCGTTGGTTTTGAGTTCAACTTTGAGCGATGTAGACAATTGAGTAACCATATTTATTAGGGATGATTTTGATTCACATTTTTTAATTCAAATGAGCATTTCCGATATGACTTTTGCAGATCATTTTATTTTCTAATATGAGTATGTATTCTTTATCCTTCCGTCTTTCGCGTTCCATTTCTTCATCTTTCTCATCATATCTTTAAATTGTGCAGTCATAAATGCCATCGAGCCTTCAATAGTTTTTAGAGAAGACGTAATTTTTATTCTTTCGCTTTTTTGTTGAAACATCCATGAGGATAACATGTCTTTTATTTCATTTTTAAACTCGCAGAAGTCTATGGGTGCCTCCTCCAAGCGTTTCCTCTTAGTACGCGTATTTGTAAAGCTTGCTGATGGCGAAGATTCAGTATTACTTAAGATTTGTCGTAAGTTATATTCGGAGCTTGATTTTTCAGGTGTACGATACATTTCTTATCTGTTTGGTCGCTTACGATACTAGGGCAGCAGAAGTACGAAGTGATTGGCCCGAAGGGCGGAACTAGTATATTGTCACTAATTCTTCACTAATAAGAAAAAAAAATATTTCGAAGACTTTTGAAGTTCGCCAACACGCATTGGGGCAGCGCGGCGGACACTCCCTTGTCCTAAAACCCTCTCAAAAATAAGGGGAGGCCTGTGCCCAGCAGTGGGACGTATATAGGCTAAAACTTTAATTTACTTTTGTAATATGTATAGCCAACCATCTGTCAACCACATCTGTGCTCATTTTAATAGAATCATGGTGAAAAACGAGCACACAGTCCACCGAATGGTAAGTGGATGATCTGTCTTCATTAAGATCAAAGTGTGCTGCTACTTGTGTGTGCTGATACTCACCATACGAATCATGTGAGAGCGTGGTCGTTCCTTGGTCGAGCCGATTCAATCGTGCTCAATCACAATATAAACCACGTACCACACTCTTGTGGTCTAGCGATGGTCTTTTGGCTCCGTGGTATTTTATGTAAGAAAAGTAGATTGTCTCATCACGGTTCTCTTAACAATATTATCCGAAGAACTCCTGTCTCTATAAATTTTCTCTTAATGATTTCTTAAATTTACGCGAGCACGTGACCGAGGGTGCTGTAAAGCACCCGAAACGTCGGGATAATAAAAATAAATTAAAGCTGAATTAAACGCGATAAAATCCGTAAATAATAGTTTTATTCAATTTTCTCTTAGTTTTATAGTCTAGTAGAAAATTTTGAGACGATAGGAGGAGACTCGACGATAAGGCTTTGGTCTCTTGGGAGATAGGTAAAGTCTCAGTATGGGATGCTAAATACTTTGGTAGCCTCTTATCTCAGGGATATCTTGTTTAAAGACGGAACTGCATCAGAGGTGACTGAGCTAAGTAATTAGCGCAAGTATGAGCTGCAATATGTCTCCACATTTGTGTTATTTCCTGTAGAGATTATAGGTCCGTGGGGTCTTAGTGCGGTGAATTTCCTAAAAGAACTGTGTCCGCGACAGGTTGTTACTGCTGGTTATAAGTGGGCTGGATCTCTTTTCGCTCAATTACTAAGTAGTCACTCGCTGAAGAAACGCAAGGGTCTTGGCACTATCCACGAGGAGTATAGTCGTACTATATGGCAATTTAAATTATTAGAAGTTGTCCTCCCGACCAAATTTCGGTCACGGCGGCCGTTCTCAACAGAGGCTAGTCATCAGCACAGGATAAGATTATAGTGAACAACTATATGCGCAAGCACAGGTGACTCGACACGACTGGAGAGAGATCAGGCGCAGGAACAACAGAAAAATTGAAACTAAGAATTCCTTCATAGAAAAAAAAAAACGACGGGTTGCACTCCAGGAATGCCGGCAGAGGTGAAAACTTGAATATTAACGTTGTGCATTTTTGGAATGATTAGGGAACAATTTTGCACGAATTGTTTTAATTATCACACACGAACATTCGCGCAAGCGCCCTGCGTCGCCTAAACGAAACAGCAGGCGCAGGCATACATTTCCGCGGCGCCGTAGAAAGAGAGAGATAGAGATACTTCCTCTCCTACGCCGCGCCGGCTGTCTCTCTCCATCCGTCTTACGAATTTTCAATCAGGGTCACGTATCCTGACGCGAGTTTACCCATTACAAAAAAGGTGTACAACGCCGCTAGAGAAGTTTTCACTTCAAATACCTAATGACGTAGTAGATCCACGCTGCAGCTATAATTATGGTTGTGAATGTGATAAATCTATAATTACGATAGGAATAGGTTGGCTCGCCCGGGATAGGACCAAGCCCTCACAGAATACCAGATTAATGTAGTACCAGAGTAATGCAGTAGTAATAGTGTTTTGTGTGACGAGTGTGGAGAACCGGAGGCCCTTTTCGCTGGAAATGAGTAATTCCATCTTAGACCTCAGGGGTGACAACGCATCTGCGTTTTGATTTTTAGTCCAGGATAAATGTAGATGTGTATGGGCCACGGCATTCACTTACGATCAGGTGGACTGTGTGCTCGTTTGTTCACCACATTCTATAAAATGAATTACTGATTTTGACCCGACCCGGGACCTCAAGCAATACCACTATTTTTGGTGATAAATATTGTATGAATGTTGTGTAAATGAATGATACAAAATAGAAGTCAGATAAAAATAAAACTTAATTGTTAAACGATACTTGTTTATTTTTTAAAACTCGCTATTAAAAATGACTTCCTTTGAAAGGTTTCGTAGTAAGCACTTATCAAAACAATTCTATATCAATCCTTACAAAACAAATTGCAACTGTTAATATAGAATTACAACTACTTACAAAAGATCGTGCGGACAACAAAACTCTATTACTACTGCAGCGTATCAAATTATCGACAATCAATTGCATTTCAAAACCTGACTCACGATCACAGTTATCAAATAAGTCGATCTAATGACCTACAGATAGTTTGTCTGTCGAAATATGCTCTAATGCATTTATTGGGTTAAAAAGATCGTTGAAACGAACTGCTCGATTTAAATTACAATGTAAAGTCAAATACAAAAAAAAGTCGAGTTGGAGTTTAATCCCCACTGCTGGAACTATTGTATGGAAATATTATATACTGTTACAGTGTATTATATTTGTGGCACGAATGGGTTGGCACGACCGGGAAGGACCACGCTCACATAGAATTTATAAACATCATACCAGCTTAATTCTTCTGCGTTTCATGTAGCGAGCGTAGACAACTCAAGACCCTTTTACTAGAAACGAGACATTCCATCTTCGTCCTCAGGGATGACAAGGCATCTGCATTTCAATCTTAATAGAAAACAGATTAAAATATTTATGGACTACAGCATCCACTTACCGCCGTGATAGATAAATAATGATTCTCTGTTTTACTTAAATCGCTTTAGCGTAGTGTGATTTTAACTCTGGTGATGATGCTATGCGGAAATATTTTCGCAATATAAAATTCCAGCAAAAATATCGCAAAACATTCAATAAGATGTTGCGCGGTGGAGTTTAGATTAAAAATCAAAGACAAGGTTCGCCTTGATTATGGTGAATTTATATATATATATATATATAAATAATAGTAGTAATATTCCATATTATATATATATATATATATATATATATATATATATATATATATATATATATATATATATATATATATATATATATATATATATATATAATATGGAATATTTACAAAAACATTTATGAAACATATAGAAATTATCTTATAACTTAGAAGAAATAATTGTTTCATGATATATCTTGATCACCTCATCTGAAACACTTTGGATAATTTTTGATTTATTTAAACCATGTAGGTACTCGTATATACAAACTTTACACTAACTTAAACTTTGATAAAATTGATCTGATCATTGCCCTCAATGCGTTATGTAATTTATGCATTTCACTTCAACATAATTTCACAATGCTATAACTATATGCGTCGAAAGCCTCTGACTGTTCATATCCGGCCTACACGAGTTCTATCAACGAATTATTATGTTCACACATTAATAGTAATAACGCTCATCAAGTCAATAAAATGGTTTGTATAGGGTTTTAGTCTCAAGTCAAGATTCAATTTATTCTATTAAGCATGCTTTGTTGCTAAGGTATAATGATGTTCTTCTTAAATCTTATCTTTCGAACCATTTCTTGTGAGTCACTAGTGAAGGCAATATTGAAGTATCTTATATATGTCTTCGTATGATCCAGTGTTAAGGTTTGTAACAATTTTTTTTTCAAATACCTTTCTTATATGCACATGATGCACTTTATCAATAAACAATTTGAGAATGATAACAAATGACGGTACACCCATTTGAAAATTCACCAGAAATCCCACAGACTTTGGGTTGTTTTTTATAAAGTTGGAGACAATCATATTTACAGTTTACCCAGTGGCTCTGCACAATCCGCTTAAAATCAGCATAGACACCTGCAATGCAATTGAAACAATTAAGGCCACAGATGTTTTGTCACTGCTGAGAACTGAAATGAAATGCCTCTCAGTCTGCAATCATGCTGGCTCACTATACGCTTCATACCGAAACACAGTGGTACATACGTGTACGTATACTGCTGCTTGGTGAAAGAAGTAGGAAAGAGGGTGACCTAACCAGATTAACTTCTAAGCAAAAATTAACTACTTTTACTCAGTAGTATATGTAGTACATATTAGTGTAGTGATGTTGAGCATCATTAATTGTGCTAAGATATCGTTTGTGTTGCAATTTTAATTCCTGACGTGTCTTGCAGTAATGGAAATCGTCATGAGAATATTTGTGAACTTAAAAATGGTTTCAATTCACCATTGTGACCACTTCGCACAGAAATGAGAAGGGGTCCATGCCTTGAAGTGGGACAAAGTTAAGTTCTTACTTTAATTTCATACGCATTGCCCCGTTTTTTCAAAAGGTAACACCTATGTTGATAACGAAGAAAGTATATGAGTAGAATTTATATAGGGATTAAATGCAACAAGATAAACATATTGAATCAGTTAGAATGGACATAACCTACAAAGGAATATTTGTGTGTTAATATTTAACGCGTATAGTTGTTAAAGAAGATGCACTTTCTTGTTTTTGGACGCAAATTTGATTGGACCGAAATTTGATCATTAATTTGATGTTTTATTCGTGTTTATTAAAAATAAATTCTTAAATTTTATTGATTTCTTAAATTTACGCCACAATTACACATTGCATTCAACAAGTATTTTTAAGGATTGTAAGCGTTTAACTGATTTATTTTTAAGATATTCCCGATTATTAACGCTCCAAAAATATTATGAAACTAATAAAGTCACGGTTTGATTATACAATAAAGTTCTTCCTTTACCGTATACATCAATCCAAGACAATATTATAGTACGAGGTGTAATGGATATTTAAGATCTAGAAAATAATTTGATTTTGCAATGTCAAAAATATTATTATTAATTATGTTAATCTTTTCTGCCAACTTATTACTGAGATATAAAACACTGAAAAGTAGAGGCGTCAAAAGTATGCCCTGCGGTAACCCCCAATGGATTGGCTATCCATTCTAAAAGAAAAAAATTATTGCATTTTTTTAACTATATTTCGGTGCTTGTTGCAGTCTTGGTACTAAAGACTCCAGCTTAGTGAAAGTCTATACATATTAACTCTTTAATTGATTATTTTATTTGGACAGAAAACTAATGCCAGCAAATTATTCCATTTTTTTGTTGTATACATTATGAATGATGAGTCAAAACACTTTTTTCAAATGTTATGAATACCAATCCCTAGGTCTTGGAGTACGAAATTGCTGGTTAGTATTTAACTATGCAATTTTGTGATAAATACTTGCGCATTCTTGCAGAGACTCTCATTTTCTTTGCAGCTTCCTTTTACTACAGAAATAAACCCTCAAGTATTTATTAATTCAAAAATATCGCTTAAAACAACTGCTCGCTTTTAATGACAAAAATGTGCTTGAGATCAATCCCCAATGCTGGATCCACTGAATTCTTGCGAATGAGTAATCTCTGTTATGATGTTAAGGGGAAATATAATGTCAAATGGCTTAGCAAGATCCTTCGTTATGCCGAAAATATTGCAGCATTAATTTTGAAATAAATATATGGTAAAGTTGAGGATTAATGTTAGTGATTATGTTAGACGAAAACACGATTTCGTAAAATTTTCTCGATAGAAAAAAAATCCAAAGTTACCCCCAAAATAAACAATAAACCGCTGTTATTCATAAAATACTTTAAATAAGATCATGAAACTTTGCATACTAACTGAAATAACTATAAAGCAGTGCTTATGTTATTTACTTTTTTTAAAATACCATTACTTTCACTGTAAAAAGAAATTACCTAAACTATCGGCGTCTTGAGCTTGATTCCTGTCGTTCCGTTAGTATCGCTTAGGCTTTTGAAGGGAGAAGTTGTGTCGCTTACGATCAGAATATACATTACGCAACAGTACGACGTAAAATTAAAATGGGAAATAACCGTGATAAAAATAAGAAGCGGCTGGCTTGGCGTTAAGAAACAGGCATAAATATGATAAACCTAATGAAATAAGTGTCTAACGACATTTCTACTTACAGTATTAGTGATTACAAATATTTCGGTACATAGCATACGACGCGCGGGGAAGTGGGGGCGAAATTAGAATTTGAGCTGACTTACTCTAACCTCTTAACTCGGAGTAAACTCAGTGTCTCAGAGACGTCGAGTCCTTTACAAAGACAATTGTAAAGGCAGGATGGAGTTTAAAAATTTGGATGTTATTAGTATTACGACACCAAAATTAATAAGAATATTGTGTCCTTTGTTTTACTTTTATCATCTAGTTTGGCAGCAATAATTCGCATAAAAAACTGTCTCAAATGAGGTTTAAAAGTATTTCTTATAATAAAAAAATTTACAACTTAGGAGAGAACTACAGTAATTATGTTAATATATTTTTACAAAACATGCAAGAGAAACAACTTTTTTATTCATCTAATTACGGTCAAAATAAACATTAGTAGCGGATTGTACACGAAAGTGCTATGAATCGAGGCCGTTTGGAAGTCGCTTGTAATTTGTGTGAAATTATTAATTAAGTTAATCGCGCTATCGGTGTTTGACATCAGTAGTACATGCAACGACTTTGTTGCCAGGACCCGCTGGGGGCTCGTATTGCGTGGTGGGGATCACGCGAAACTAAGATGTTTTGTTTGTTATTTAAAGTTAAATTTGAAGTTACGTCGTATCTAGATCAAGGTTGAATTAGTTGATTTTCCATTAAATTTTCCTTTTTTTTCTTTTAGGTCCGTTTTTCGTTGAATGTAATCCAGTATGAGACTTTTCAAGAATGTATCAACTTAGCCTAGCTTTAAAGATTTCTCAATACTCATACGAACAATTATTTTTGTACTTATTTTGTTTATAATATTTTGCATAAATGGATCGGATTGGCTTGATAGGAGAAGAGCATCGCTCTTACAGAGTTAAAGTTACAGTCTATATACGTCCCATGGCTGGGCACAGGCTTTCTCTCTTTTCTGAGAAGGTTCTAGAGGTCAATGAATTGTATTAGCGAACTTAACATGTCTTCGAAATACTTATACTAATTTTCCTATTTCTCAGAAATGCAGGAGCATGTGATAAATCAGCCCATAAAACTGCAATTAAGAATTTCATTGGTATCGCGGGGATCGAACCCGGGTTGATCGCGTACCATGTAGTTTACAGTGAGCGCTTAAGCCCTGAGCTACTACGGCTCTCTCACAGAGTTACAGCTTAAAATAGCATTATAAAACTGTTTTTATATTGATTGAAAAGAAGCGGAGACTCTTTTAATTGGTGACGAGTCATAACATGTAACATCTCAAAGGATAGAATGAATCTACGTTTTATTTCAGACATGGTAAAGCCACGCTGAAGCTATATTATGGTTGGGGCATGAATGAGTCAGCTCGAATGGGGCAAGACTACGCTCTCACAGAATGCCAGCGTAAAATAGCAGCGTAATGCTGCTGTGTTTCTTATGCTGAGTGTGGAGAACCGGAGACCCTTTTTGCTGGAATCGAAACATTCCATCTTTGTATTCAGGGGCGACTACGCGTTTGCATTCCATTCATCCATTAGTTGAGGATAAATGTGGATATATATGGGCCACGGCATCCACTTTGTTACCCAATGCTATTAAAAAGAAAGAAGAAAGAAGAAAGATAGAATTTTTTTATTGAAACTTAAATAGCATGCTTAACCTAATGTTACTGTATTGAATCTTACGCAATTACTCACTGATTACATTCGTTCATTGTCGTTAACCTTTGAAAGCATTTTCTGGTACTTTATTGAACGTTTAAATTATTCTTTGCGTGTTTAAATTCACCGATACGGTTTGGCTATTTTAATTATTACAGTTCCGTAGTAGGTTCACCATAAGTTGGTTTTACCATGGATTAATTGAACATCACACACTAACGCTAATAGTCATCATCATTACAGCCCTTCACAAGTCCACTGCTACAACATAGGCCCCCCCAAGTAATGCCACAAAGCACGGTCCTGAGCCACCTGCATCCATCGACTTCCTGATTGTCTTACCAGGTCGTCACTCCATCCAGTGGGGGGTCGCCCTACACTAAGCCTACCGGTACGAGGCTGCCACTCGAGAACCTTTCTTCCCCATCGTTTATCGGTTCTTCGAGTATATAGCCGGCCCATTGCCACTTCAGCTTACTAATCCGTTGGGTTATGTTGGTCACTCTGGTTTTACTGCGGATATCCTCATTTCTGAGTCTATCACGCAGAGAAACTCCGAGCATAGTCCTCTCCATAGCTCGCTGAGCGACCTTGAGCGTCCTCATACGGCCAGCAGTGAAGGACCACGTCTCTGACCCGTAAGTCATCACCGGCAACACGTACTAGTTGTACACTTCAGTTTTGAGAGATTGAGGTATACCTGACGAGAAGATATGTCGTAATTTCCTGAACGCTGCCCAGCCGAGTTGAATCCGTCGATTGTCGAAGTTGGACTTACCTAGTCGGACTATTTGTCCCAGGTAAACGTACTCGTCAACAACTTTGAGCATAGTGCTCCCAACAACTGCCGGCATAGGTGAAACATGGACATTAAACATGATCTTTGTTTTGTCCATGTTCATCTTAAGACCTATCCGTTGGGAGACACCATTGAGGTCATTGAGCATAGTGCTAAGGTCCTCCAGCGATTCTGCCATAAGGACTATATCGTCGGCAAATCGAAGGTGAGTGATGTACTCGCCATTGATGTTAATACCGTGTCCTTTCCAGTCCAGTAGCTTGAAAACGTCTTCCAATGCAGCGGTGAAGAGTTTCGGGGATATAACGTCACCCTATCTTACACCTCTCTGCAGTTGGATAGGTTTCGAGCTCTGATTCTGTACTCGGATAGCCATCTTAGCCCTACTGTACAAACACTTCAGCACTTCGATATACCGACAGTCAACTTGGCACCGCTGAAGGGACTGTAGCACCGCCCAAATTTCGACGGAATCAAAGGCTTTCTCATAGTCCACATACGCCAGGCAAAGTGGCAGATTGTACTCTTCGGTCTTCTGTACAAATTGCCGCAGGGTATGTATGTAGTCTATGGTACTAAAGCCTTTTCGGAAACCGGCTTGTTCGGGAGGCTGGAAGTCGTCGAGTCTGCGTGCGAGACGATTCGTAATGACTCTCGAAAACAGCACGTAGACGCGGCTCAGAAGGGAAATCGGTCTGTAGTTCTTCAACAAGACCACCCCACTTCCGCTCCACGCCTCCGGAGTAGTGCCACCATGGAGGACGGAATTGGAGAGCCTCTGAAGGACTTCAAGTACCAGTGTTCCACCCGCTTTCAGAACCTCCGCTGTAATTCCATCCTCGCCTGGGGCCCTGCCGTTTTAAGGTGCTGGAGAGCCATTCTAATCTCGCTCAGACCGACGTCCGGGATATCATCGGAATAGCTATATGCTAATAGTAAAATCTTGTGAAAGTTATTTCATGTCTTGTTGAACTACCAACTTTCCGTGTAATGGTGACGTAAGAGAATTCCACTCAATAACAGGCGATAGATGAAAATGAAACGAAAGATTGACAGCAAAACCTTTCTGATAACCACTAAAAATAACAATACGCAGTTGCCAAGTGTGGCTAATATGGCAAATATCTCACATGCAGGGAAATGTATAGGGAAATCATATGTTTAGTAGTCGACTTATGATTAACTGTAATGAATGAATAGATGAATTACTAACAATTCATTTCAACTGTGTGCTGGTCATACAAAAAAGCTATAGGTCAATATGGGCCACTCCCTAGTGACACAGGTCTTATTGCTTTTGATAGACTCATTCATCTCATAATGATTTTTTAAATATACGCCAACACTACACATTGAATAAAATTATTTATATGGATTTTTGGATTTCGGACTCAGTCCCCCCGTGACCATATATATGTTCTAAAGCACCCGAAACATCAGGAATTAAAAACAAGTTAGTTAAATGCGATAAAATCTGTATAGTTTTATTCTATCATTCATCTTATCCCATATGAGATTAGCTATGGGGTCAGGGTCCCAGACATTTAGAACTGTGGTCACCCAGATTATTGACTGACGGAATAAATATTTATTCGTATTGTTTGGAGCAATATACTAAAAATTTCTATAGACCGAGTTATTTTGTTCTATGGGTGTCGTTAGAAGCGATTATAAGAAATGCAAGAAGGATATTATGGCTTAGATAATTTTTAATGAAATAAAAATAACTATCGAGCAGTCCATCTCATTGAAACTGGATACGGTGGCCCATAAACATCTACATATCTCCTCTATAAAGAGTCAAACGTAATGTTGTCACCTTTAGCGCCTAAGGTCTTTGGTTCTCAATACTCATCATACGAAACACAGTAGCCCTAAGCTGATACATGCTTTTATTGCACGAGAGCGTGATCCTTTCCTTAGCCGATTCGTTTGTGCTGCAAGCATAATATAGTTGCAGAATGGTTCTAACACGTACAATAGTAGGGAAAACCATCCCGTTTATTCACACACTCAGTGAATAGAAGCATTGTCAAAGGCGCGTCTGGTATTGCTATCACCTACACTAGCCAAGTAGAGCGATTTAGGGAAATCTTCCGCATCATAGAAGAGGTCTACGTCCAGCAATTGTCTGCTACGCTGGTGAGTTAGAAAGAGGAGGAAAAGGACAAAATATTTACCTTGACAAGATATTACACCTGTACAGTAAATGGTTTCGAGTTAAAAAAAATCATGAGTCCGATTATATATAGTAATATGGTAACCCCGTTTCTTAGAAACTATATTATATGTATTAATTGGCAGAAATTTTTATTTCATACTTCTGGCTCGGTTCGAGGCGAGCATTAAAATTAAAGGCGGCTAATTATACACAGCTCTTAGTTTTTGTGAGTTACTTGAATTCTTAGCACGCTTTCTACCTGACTGCTCCAGAAAGAGAGTAATGTTTTTCGAGTGTTGTATGTTTATTTATTTGGTATTTAGGTATACTATAAACGGCTTGAGGGATTTCAAAATATGGGATTCATCTTAGTTGTGGATTTAAACCTTTTTTACGCAGTCGAGGTTTTTTAAACTGTTTAATCATTTAAACTTGTTATTAATCACATAGAACACTTTAAAAAATCCGAACATTGACTGTGTTTGTTTTTGTATGTTTGTTAAAAGATAACTTTGTCAATTGTAAACCGATTTTCTTTAGAATACGAGTGACAAACGAGCACACAGTCCATCTGATGATAGGTGGATGCTGTGGTCTATAGACATCTACATCTACCCTCGATTAAGAATCAAAATTAATATGCGTTGTCACCCGTAGGACTGAGACGGGATGCCTCGTATCCATTAACAAGGGTCTCTGTTTCTCTATACTCACTATACTGTTTTTATTACACATATGCATATTGCAAGTAAATAAATAAATAAATTGTATGTAGATATTGCACGGAACAAGGATTTGTATGACCTCCAAATAATTTTTCCTGGTTTGGTTGTTCAACCTTGTGAAATTTATGATTATAAAATGCCTCCACAATACAGGAGAATACTCTGTATTGTGGAGTGTGTGCAAATAACTTTCTTTGAGTTGAGTGTATATACTGTCACAGTTTACTTTTTAACTAAGTAATATGTATACAAAATAAAGAAAATTCCAAATAGCTTCGTAAATTTAAGACCACGGCTTCAGAAGCTATTAAAAGAACCAGGCGTAACTTTGCGGAAATCTATTAAATTAAAGATGTTGAAATTAACATTAGTCCTAACAGTGATGGGTCGTGAGTGGTGACGGAGATAGTGCACCCGATTAAGGAAGGGCGGGAGCTGCTCTTAATACTAAACAAGACACATCATTTTATTTAATTACGAAAATATTACATTATTTTTACCGCTACTTACACCCGCCATATTACAACATGATTACATTTAACTACATTAATTGCATTAATACATTTACGATACATTTGATATTTCAATCAGTGCCCATCATAACATCAAACTGCGGGCGAATAATCGAAAGCTTTATTACGGAACTCGATTACGAGGACTCGATTTTGCGGTTGCGAATCGATTCGCAATCGCCATTAGGGGTAACATTCGATTACTGTCCCCTCATGTCCTAACCGCGGGATGACCGAAGCTCGTTGGAACATAATTTGTACGCGTTGTATGTTATGGACTTCGTTGATTGGAATGAATTCTATTATGAGAAAATAATGGTCTTGTTCTAGAGTTAACTAGGTTTCTATGCGTTTTGGCGTGAATTAGTCCGCTGGCTGATTGCTGCTCCTGTTATATCGCTAATGACTTTCAAGTGGTTTTTTTTTAATAGAATATGGATGACAATCGAGCACACAGTCCACCTAATGGTAAGTAGACGCTGAGGCCCATAGACATCTAAATTTATCCTCAATTAAGAAACAAAATGAATATGCGTTGGCACCCCTTTTTTTTTTTGCGGATGGAAAATCATCTAATGACCCCTTTCGCTCTGGGTGGAGCGTAAGGGAGTGTCAGACTTTTACTGACTAAAAACCATCCGTGTTCCTTCAGTGCCCTTACGTTCCGGAGCCGCGGTATCTCTTTCGAACAGCCCGCAGCCCCGGCAGGCGTCGGCCCTTGTGGGCCCCTTCACGCTGCTGACAGCTCTTTGAGGCGCGCGTGGAACAAAACGCGCCGTCGACACGGCCTGTCGTCATTAGACGGACGGACGACGAGCTACCCATTGCTCGCCGTCCACAGGCCCGCGCCTACGGTGGCCGGGGGCCACGACGTAGCCCCCGACGCCCGGGGCGTCTCCCGCGGCGGCCGGTGAGGAAAGCTGCTGCTCTCTCCTTCTCCCGCTCCGCCACCACCCTCGCTAGCATCACTGCTTCGCAGAAGGTGGTGACGGCATCCCATTCCGTCTCGCTCCGGACCATGGCTTCGACCAGGGCCGGACGCGAGAGGTCGCCGCCGCCTATCGCCGCTACGAGGACACGGCGGTGCTCCGCCCAAGCAGGGCACACCTCCACGGTGTGTTCCACCGTGTCCTCCGGTCCATCCTCGCAGTGGGAGCACCCGGGCGTTTCCTCCCGCCCGATTCGGTGCAGGAACCTCCCAAACACACCGTGTCCGGTGAGGACCTGCGTCAGGCGGAAGGTGAGGATGCCGTGGCGTCTCTCAAGCCACTCCTCAAAGAGGGGTCTTATCGCCGCTATAGTGGCGTGCCCAGCACGGGGTTGCGACAGTCGCTGTCTCCATGTCGCCATGAGATCGTGCCGGAAGTCTGTCCGCTGCGCGACAACTTGCCGCGGCAGCGGGGTTTCCCCACGGCATAGTGCCTCCGCACGCCATTCGTGCAAGCGCGCGAGGACTATCGCCTCCAGATCCCATGGCGGCAATCCGGCAAGGAGGCTCGCCGCCTCGCGGGAGATCGTGCGGTAGCCGCGAACCATTTTCACG
The DNA here is from genome assembly GCA_036936625.1 of Parnassius smintheus behrii. Lineage (NCBI taxonomy): Eukaryota > Metazoa > Arthropoda > Insecta > Lepidoptera > Papilionidae > Parnassius > Parnassius smintheus. Next base: position 43,023,603 of record JAUPFT010000022.1, read on the forward strand.
GCTATCACCCTTTGGGGCGCGTTCAGGTGGTGGACGGCAAGCCGCGCCAAACCACGCGCCCACACCAGGGCTCCGTAAAGGGCCATGGACCGCACGATCCCCGCGTAGAGCCTCCGGCAGGAGGCGTTTGGCCCTCCCAGGTTCGGCAGGAGCCGCCTGAAGGCAGCCCCGGTCCGTTCCAGTTTGGGAGCCAAACGTCGGAAGTGCTCAACGAAGTTCCATCGGCCGTCGAGGACGAGTCCTAGGTACTTCAGCGTCGACTCGACGTCGATGGATACCCCTCCTACCATCACTGAGGATCCCGGTGGTGGCCTGTTCCGAGGACCATGGAAGTGCATGGCCTCGGACTTGTGCAGAGCCACCTCGAGACCCAGTTGCCGAATCCTCTCAACGACTATCGCAACCCCGCGTGTCATATTTTCCGCCGCCGCCTCGTACGACCCCCCTTGTGCCAGTACCAGCGTGTCGTCAGCGTAGCAAACTACGCTGACGCCGGTAGGGAGGTCAGCGCGCAGCACCCAGTCGTAACCGATGTTCCACAGAGGTGGCCCCAGAACCGAACCCTGTGGGACACCGCACGACATCTCTCGCCGGTTCCACTCACCGTTTCGACCGGGGTAGATGACAGCCCTGTCCGTCAGGTAGTCCCCGACTATACGACGGAGATAGGTCGGCACCCGGTGATACCGGAGTGCCTCCCTAATGCAGCTCCAGGGCATGGAGTTGAAGGCGTTGGCGATGTCGAGAGACACCGCCAAGACAACCCCCCCTCTGGCCACTGCATCCCCCGTCGTTAGGGCTCTCACGCGCATGATGGCGTCCACCGTAGAGCGCCTCTTGCGGAAACCAAACTGGTGTTCCGCAAGATCCGGCCCCGTCCCCGCAAGGTGCTCGGCGAGGCGGTTTGCAATGACTCTTTCAAAGAGCTTGCGGACCTCGTCGAGCAGCACCACGGGCCGGTATGCGGACGGAGAGTCCGCAGGGCGCCCCGGCTTCCGAATGAGGACCAGCTTCCCCGTCTTCCACCGAAGCGGGAATTGGCCTCTCTCCAAACATGCGCTTAGGAGCGCCTCCAGTCGGGGCCCGAGAGCCTTCGAGGCCAGGAACCAGGCTTTGCCAGGCAAGCCATCGGGTCCTGGGGCGGTATTCCTGGCCTTGAGCCTACGTACCGCCACTCTCAGGTCTACCCCGGTCCCTTCCGGGATGTCGTCGTTGTCGTCCTGGTGGTCCGCTTCCGGCACCGCAGGTGGCGGAGCCATAGGCGGGGGCGGATGTTCCCGTCGCGCAGGGAACAGAGAGCTCACCACGTCCTCCACGAGCTGGGGCCGGAGACTTTGCGTCAGCGGGGGGGCCAAGGTGCGGAGTTTATCCCGCACCATCTTGTAAGGGCGCCCCCACGGATCTCTGTTGAGAGTCTCCAGCATCTCTTCACGGGCCCGATCCCGGGCCCGCAGGACAGCCTCCCGGAGGGCGTTCTTCGCCGCTCTGTATCCCTCGTACAGCTCCGCCTCAATGGCTGCCGCATTCGGTGGACGAATGCGGAGCCTGCGATGCCTGGTGTACAGGTGCCGCGCGGCGACACACGCCTCGCGCAGAGACGTCAGCTCACGCGACCACCAATACACCTGACGCCGGGCGCTTCCTGGCCGGACGCGGGGTATTGCCACGTCACATATCTCGGACATGGCCTCCTGGAACCATCCTGCCTCATCATTGACGTCGGCAGGCCTGTCCGGTGATGACACCCAGGCCTGCACGATCGAGGCTTCCAGGAGGAGCTCCCGGTCCAGCTGCTTCAGCGCCCAACGCGGACCACTCGGGGCCTGTTGGACTGGCGCGCTCGAGGGCTGGGTGGAGACATCAAACCGGATGTACCGGTGGTCGGAGTAGGTCTCCACCCCCTCCATGACACGCCAGTCAATGGCACGCGGCGACAGAGCGGGGCTAGCGAACGAGATGTCCACCACCGACTCGCCCCGCATCCGCACACACGTGGGGACAGAACCCCGATTTAGGACGACCTGTCTCCAGAGCCCAGTCTTCCACCATCCTACCCCGCACATCTGTACGACGAGAACCCCAAGCCAAGTTCTTGGCATTGAAGTCCCCGACGACAAGTACGGGGAGGGGATAACTTCCGACGACGACTGCTCTCAGCTCTGTAAGAGAGTTGTGGAGCTCGGCGAGAGATCGGTTCGGGGAGAAGTACACCCCCACAACGACGAACTCCCCGAACCGTGCTGCTACGCACCCCTGACCCCTCCTGACACCTTCAAGGGTCGGGGTACCGGCGGCGGCCGAAGAGATGATGGTCACTGAGCCGTTAAGGTCCGCCACCCAGTCCTCCCTAGGCCAGACAAAATACGGCTCAGCGACCACAGCGATGTTAATCGACCACTGCGCCATGCTCTGGAGCAACAGATCCTGAGCGCAGGCGCAGTGGTTGATATTCGCCTGGAGGAAGCTTAATGGGGCCGTTATAGGCATTCCATTTCAGCTTCCTCCACGGGGGGCCCCTCTGCGAGCGTCGGTGTCGCGGCGGCGGCGGCGGCGACAGTGACAGCGGTGGCGGTGGCAGTTGCGGCTGCGGCGGAGGCCACAGAGGCGGTGGCGGCGTTGGCCCCTACCCTACCCGCGGCCTTGGCCTTGGCGGGTGGCACGCAAGCCTTGCTTCCGGCCCGGTGATCGGCTGGCTTGCCGGTCGCCGCACATGCATCACAGTGCGGCGTGGCGCAGCAGGTCGCCGATATATGTCCGGGCTGACAGCAGCGGAAGCAAAGGCCACTGCGGTCAACCTCCGAGACGCATCTCACTGATACGTGGTGCCCCACGAGACAGCGATAGCACCTCAGAGGTCTGGGCTCCAGCAGCTTAACCCGCGCTGAGACCCAGCCCACCAGAAGCCTTCGGCCTTCTACTATGGTTTTGGCCGCCGTAACAGGGCAGCGCACCGTGGCGGCATGCATACCCTGTTGGTCCGGGCGTATGGCGCCTGACCTGACCTGGTCAGTAGTGCACCCCCCGGACCTGGCGACGGCGGCCACCAACTCCTCCTCCAATACCGAGTCGTCCAGACCCATGATGCGCAGGTCTGCGCATCTGACGGGCCTTGACACTCGGGCCTCGTCCGCGTCCAGAGACGCTCTGAGCTTCGCAGCCAGAGCGTCCGCGGTCGCGCCACTGGATTCCCCGGGGACCTCCGGCATACGGGCCCCCGTCTGGGTGACTTTGAGCCTGAGGCCTCCAGTGATCCCGAGCTCCCCGAGGTCCACCGCCTCCTTCGCCTTCGCGAGCAGATCGCAGTAGGTAACGCCCTTCTTTTCCGCTTCCGGCTGTAGTGTAATCACTACAGCTGCGGTCTTCGGGGCGCGGAGCCTAGCCGCGATCTTGCGCGCCCTAAACTGGCGCTGCCGCTCCTGCTCTTTGGCCTTTTTGGCTGCCTTCTTCCCCTTCTTTTTATCTCCGACCACCTGCCAACCGGCTTCAGCCGCGGGAGGTGTAGGGATCTGGGGGGGCGGTGACGGCGGCGGCAGCTGGCTTGCCGCTGGCGCTGGCACACTCGCCGCAGGCACTGGGGCTGGTGCAGCCACCATCTGTGCTGCCGCCTTGCCCTTTTTCGCCTTCGTCTTGCCTCCCTTTCCCGTCGCCGGCTTAGCCGGAGCCGGTTCAGCCGGTACCGGTTTTGCTGGAGCCGGCTTTTCAGGGGGGGGAGGAGCAACTGCAGCCCCGCCCGAGGGCTGGCTGGACGGCCCCGGTCTGGATGCGGTAGCCGTGGCCGCCGCGTACGTTGCCGGCCTCGCCGCCGTCTTGTTTGCCCCTAGGGGGGGGCGCAGGACGATGCCCTCCAGCATGGAAAACCGGTGCTGGAAGGCAGCCAGCTCCTGCCGGACCAGGTTCAGAACCTGGTTCTCCACCGGCACGGGCTGGCTTGGGCGCTGCGTCTGGGGCGCCGCGTGAGAGGCAGGCTCACGTAGACTGGCCAGGTCTGCGCGGAGCTGCTCGTTCTCCTTTTGGAGAGTCTCCATGGCAGACGTCAAGCGGGCCACGTCCGCCCGCAGCTTCGCCACCTCGTCCGCATTAGGCCCGGCCCCAACAAAGTTGGCCTCCGCAGCCGCCATGATGGAGGCGGAGGCCCCGGGAATGGCCTTAAACTTTGAGGTGGACTTTTGCTTGTAGGCCACGACCTTGATCGCGGCCTCCACCTCCTTTACGAATCTGGCCTTACGCTCCACCTCGGAGCCGCCAGTCGCACTCGTCTCTTCGCCTGATACCCAAGCCGTATCGCCCGGGTGGCGCCCCTCCTCGGCAAGCTTTGCCGCTCGTTCGGCCATCTGATTATCAGAGAGCCCCCTCCCCTTGCCTCTCAGCCCGCCCCGCCTGTTGGTGAGGATTTTCCGGGCCGAAACCTCCTCTTCACCGGATGACGGCCCCTGGTCGCCATCCAGCCTGGACCGCTTGCGGAAGAACTTACTGGTCTCCGCGGTCCCAGGCCCCACGCGTCGGGAGCTCTCTGAGCCTCCCACGCTGCTCGATGCGGCGTCGGCTCAGTCCCCGCATCGTTTCTCCTCTCCTCTACGTTGCCGTTGCCGGCGGTTTTAGTTTTGTTTTTTGTTTTTGTTTTTGGTGTTTCCATTTCTGTACCCACGAGTATGGGGGAATTAGAGGTCCACCTTGGCAGAGACCCCTGTACCAAGGTAAGCAGATTTAGAGGATTTATTACTCGCCAGGGGGTCTGCAGGTACCCTGGCGAGGACCACACTTGCGGCTGATTTGTTCATAGAACCCCGTCAGCCATCCATCCCCTCGCGGTGCGTCGCCGCTTGGGATTCGGGGTAACTTTTTATAGAGGTTTTCTCCCTCGCGGTCCGGGCGATTAAGCCAAGACCCTCGGTCCTTATCAAAGCCGCAAGACATGATCCACGACACTTCGACTGGGATTACGAGACCGGCGGTGACAGCAAAGGATGAATCCTTCACTGTCTGCCCGGAGGCAGGGTAAGTGCACACCGAGCCCGCCCTCGCTCCTCTGCTATGCCCTCTGCTGATCAGAGGGTCACGCAGAGGAACGCACTGTTGGTCCGGGATGGACCAACAGTGCGTACCACGGTTGAGCCGACGTATTCGTGCTAAAACCTTAATATATCTGCAGCGTGGCATTACCACGTTTAAAGTGGCAAAGTTTGGTATATACATAATAGTAATGCGATAAGTGAATTTTTTGTGGAAATGATAAAAAGTGATCCGATGTTGATATAATGGTTATTGTCCGTTGAGATACAGTCAGCATCAGCATTGGCGTATTGTAAAGAAAATTTTGAAACATAAAATTATAAACAATAATGTCTTAATGATTTCTTAAATTTACGCGAACACAACACATTGAATGAAACTATTTATATGGATTTTGTCGCATTTAATTAACTTATTTTTAATTCCCGACGTTTTTCAATAATTTCTTATTACTTATCATTTGTAGGTAAGTATAATCGTACAATACCATATACAAATAAAGAAGAAAAACGTAGTTTTCCTTCCTAAAATGTACTTTCCCCAATTTTCATTTTAGAGAAGACGGTTCCGTGGCTCAGATGCTAAGGAATGAGTTAGCAGCGCAGAACGCTGCGGGTTCGCATCCCACGCGGAACAAGTATTTGTATGCTTACATATTTTTTTCTGGGTCTGGATGTTTATCCTCGTGAAAGTGTTAACTACCCCACAGTAGAAAGTCCAAGTGTAAAGGTAACGTTTTGTTTTCAAAAGGAGAAGAAAGAGAAGAAAAACGTACTTGATTAACTGTAGAATGTTATATGATTATGATAGTGACTTCATTTTAAAACTTTAACTCCTTTTGACTATATTGTTAACTTGTTATAGCTGTAACACTTTCAATGATGGTGAAGATAGCAAAATTGTAATAATAATAAAAGGCTACATCTGCTACTGTTGACATCCTATGGCTAGGGCCAAGGCAGTTACTAAAGCTGCACACACATGCATCTTACACACGCTCACATACATACAGGCGCATACAGTACATTATATTGCATTTATTGAATTCATTATCAGCCATTCACAATTCCACTGCTGAACATAGATCTACCCCAAGGAACACCTCAAAGCACGATCGTGAGCGACCTGCATCCATCGACATCCTGCAAGTCTTACGAGGTCGTCACTTCATTAATTTTTTTCACACGATTTTTTTATATGTCATAATAATATTAAGTATAAAGTTCACTTAGTATGAGATAATTGCAATAAAATACATATTATTTTACCATTGTATTAACGAATAACCAAATGTAATCAAATGCTTTCATTATAAATTGTTAAATTAACGTTTCGCAGCTCTAATTAACACTGCAGCGGTTTCGTACAGTGAAATTACGATTAACATAATATCGATTAACTCATTAAAATGTCCAAAGCGATACATCGAACAAAAACAGTCTCGACTCAATCAATACCAATTAATACAGAGTATAAAGAAAAAAAGATATTTAATAAAGAGCTTTTTAAAAAATCATTAATGCGCGGCAAATCTGACATGTGATTAGGGTTGCTAGTGAAAAAAAGATCGGAACAGACGTTACCATTATTTACGATAATGCCGTGTGTTGCCAGATTATCGATAATTATTACAAAAAAGAGAGACGCTGATCATATCACGATAAGTGTAAAACATCTTAATGCGTTGGGTATTTCTTATTTGTTTTGTGTTGCTTGTAATCTGGTTTTGTATCTTAATGTGAGATCGCTGTCTTGCTCTATCCACACTTACTTCGTAAGGAGTGAAAGAGTCAGTTGTACGGTAGCAGGTCTGTTTTGACTCGTGATCTCTCTATCTGTGACAGGACCAGCAAGATATTTTGTCACTTAGTTATTGCTTAATCGTTGTAAAACTGACAGACGGACAGTTTAACTTTGTAAGTACGAATGTTTTGTATCGAATTGTTACGTTTTACTTCCTAGAGAACACCTATTTCGAATGTCACTTGACAATAACAGCAAGATAAAAGCTTATGTAATATTTTATGTGGCCACAGTTCAAATGCATTATAAAAGTATTTTCAAACTCGTTTATTTACCTTCACTTTTGTACGGGTTTTTAATTAGTTACCCAAGAACTTTGAACACAAATTGAGTTACTTAAAGTTAACAACTGATAATTAGTATTTTTAATCATATAAAAAGTAGACTATTTTATTTATTTTGTTAAATGAACACGAAAACGGGACGGGACGGGATGACGGGAACTTTACCGGCGACATATTGTTGCTCCTGTTTTATTGTTTAAATAATGGTTTGAAGTGGATGTTGATACGTAAAAGTGATTCGGTTTTGCGCATTAAGTGCCTGCGCCTGTTAACTATTTGTAGAAACGACAAAACAAGGCTTCAATGTTAGACGCTTTAAAAACTTGAGTTACTGTCGTCTTCGCGGTGTGGTACACCGGATTGAGCTGTCGTCGAAATCTCCGAAAAACTTCGCAATGTGACGTATCAGTATATTCTGAAAAAATGATAATAGTATTATACTGATAATTTCTTATTACTTGGCTTTGGCTAATGTATAATTGTACGAGTCCATGACGAAAGAAGAAAAAACACGAAAGACTATGTTCTCTACTGTAAACACATACAAGAATATCTATAAATAAACAAAATTAATCTTTTTAATTATTACGTAATCAGGATATAATCCATTGTAGCATGAATGGGTCGCCTCGACTGGAGTGGTCCACGTGGTCCAGACACGTGGACAGAATACCAGCGTAAATAACAGTTTAATGCTGCTGTATTTCGTATGATGAGCGCGGAGAACCGGATATCCTTTTACTGGAAACGTGGCATTCCATCTTAGTCCTCAGGAATAACAATGCATCAGCATTTTGATTCTTAATTGAAGATAAATGTAGATGTCTATCATCTACTGGACCACACCATCTACTAATTATCGGGTGGATTATGTGCTCCTTTATCACCTTTACTCTATAAAAAACTGTAGGCCTCTCCAAGAATGCACAATTGAATTTCGTAATACATAAGTAAGACGTATGTACGTCATTTATCAGCAGCGTGCACCACGTGCACACAAGTTTGGACAGATTTATCTGAAATTTTCAGCTCATATTTAGTTACTAACAGATGAAGTTCTAATACAGAAAATACTAATTTGACGATTCCATGTCGCAGTGGCTTGTCATTGAGTTGCGGCTCTTGGGCTCGCGGGTTCGAATTCTGTACGGAACAACTATTTGTCTATGTTACTATGTTTTTCCTTGCACTATTTATGCTTGTAAATTTGTCCTCGCGATTTTACGTCTTAATAAAAAATAAAAATTTCCGTCTCTGTGCCTATTCTTATACTCAGGCTAGAGCGCACAGGTACTAAGGATACTCCACTCATGCTTTTTAAAAGTCATCTAAGGACAGAACTCAGGAAGTAAAAATAAATAATTCACACATTGATAAAAGCCACGCCTAGTTTTGAAGTGCCGCAGGGTAGTGTCCTGGGCCCGACTCTCTTTTTAATATACATAAATGATCTATATAATCTACGGGATGTCGGGGGCAGGATATACTCCTACGCTCACCACACTGCGCTCGTTTTTACTTGTAGCACCTGGGATACTCTCTAAGCAAGTACTGAGATGGGATTAGTCAACGTATCTAATTGACTCAGAAACAACCTTCTTACCTTGAACACCCAAAAAACAAACTACACCTACTTCACTCCTTCTAACAAATCCCAGCCAGACCATAACATTGCCACGAAAATCCACATTTGCTCTAATCCTGGTAACCTGTTATGCAAGTACTGTACTATTGAAAAAGTCAGCCAAACTAAATACCTAGGTATAATGCTGCACCAATGACTTGGCTGGCAATCACATTTGGAACTTTTACCGAACCGCACTAGGAAACTCATATTCAAATCAATACGGTAGGTCCTGTGCAACAAACTTAAAAACCGAATCTATGTGGCCCTGGCCTAAACGGTGCTCACCTACTGTATCTCGATTTGGGGAGGAGCAGACAAAACTCACTCCTTTGTACACGAAAGAGCTCAGAGATCGCTTGTCAAAGTCATCTACTCCAAACCTTATCTTTTTCCCGCCGATACACTATATAGATTGAGTGGCCTACTTACAGTCCGAAAATTCCGTGAGATTCAGATCTCATCTTAACAAGCCACAAATCTCTGCCTTATGTCGATCTGAGTCATAAAAGAAAGAAGGATGTCGTGTTCCCCGTCACTGCTGCACGTACTGCTTTCGCCATAACAATATAGTGGTCACTCCGACTATATATATATATATATATATATATATATATATATATATATATATATATATATATATATATATATATATATATATATATATAATTTAAAAAAAATTCATATAATGTTTGGACTCAGTTATGCAGATGTTGAAAAACTTTTCATGAGAATTAGTCTAGTAGTTCAGTATAGTATTAGAAAATTTCAATGTTCTAATAATCTATGAATACTTAATGAGAATACTTAAGAAATTTTTGTAATAAGACTCTTGAAAATAAAGGAATTTTTATTTTATTTTATTTTAAATAAACATTATATCAATATATGTACAATTCAATCGATAGAAAGCGCGCAACAAAACGTTTTAATTTTTCATTCGCGATCGCTTGGGGCCGCGTGAATTATGAAGGTTCCTTCCTAGTCTAACACGTGTAACGTAGAGGAAGTCCGGTTGTTTCAGGCGGTACCGCAGTGATATGGTAGTGAAAGGTGTGTATCCTTCCAAAAATGCTAAGGCTGCGTGTGCGATTTCGTCTTTTCTTACCATAACAAAAAAATCTCATCTTGAATTATTCGTACATAAACAATAAATTATTATTAAAGAGTCAGAGAAACTGACGACAGGGACTTATAACCAAAATGCGTGCTATTTTAATATTTACAATATTAGACCAAGGGACTTACTCAAAAAGCTTTGTAAAGAAATTAATTTCTTAACTTTGAATATATACAGGGCAGACACATAATTAAAATGGTCTTAACTGCCGCAGCACAATTAATTATGGATAATATTATTTTAAATTATTTATATCTGACTTTCTTTTAATACGTATATTTTAATGCGATTTCCATTTTAACACGCGCAATAAATCTTAACTTACAGTTCCAAAAACTTTATAGACTAGCTTCTCATTTTTAGGAATATTTATAACTATTATGAAACAAGATTTTTCTTTTTTTGTTAAATTAGTAGTTGAGTTTTTCTGTAAGAAGTTCTCAATAGCAGCTAGAAGTTGGTACTTTAGCTGTGTTTCACTTCCGTGCCACGAAAAACACGTAAAAGATGCTGCGCTTGATTTCACTCAGGTCGTGTCAGACTGCCGTACTATAATCGTGTCCTGTCAAAGAAATATTAATAGGTATATAACAAGATTCACTGTAATATTACTGAGATGTCTTTGCATAAACGCCAAGCACATGTTATAAGCATTTCTATTAAGAAAGTATACTATAAATTATCAATACAGAAACAGAAACTTTTTTACTCAATATAGATTATAAATAATACTTATTGAAAGTCACTTTTTTCATTTACCACTGGTTCGCAAAAAAACCTCTGTCCTGGGAAGAACCAGCAAGAAACCCAGCGGGACTATTTTTTTTTTCAAATAATAGCTAAAATTCTTACCTTATAAATAATAATACATAGGTATTATTATTTATAAGGTAAGAATGCGTCGATATAATGACCTGGATTTTTTCTCTTGTTATTATATCTTATGAGGTTAAATCGTAACAGTTGATAGAAAATTACTTACAATCTTGTGAGTTTCTTGGCACTTCTTCGTGTATATATCGCATTCATATCCATCGCATATGACTAGATAAGGATTGGAATCTGAATCGGACGTACGTTGATACCCGACAAAAATATCTGGGTATTCAATTCTGGTTCCACGGCAGTCGACTAAAAATTGTTTCACAAATAAAATTACTTTCGTCATCAAAGCAAGGGCTTTTTAATAGTTTTTTTTTTAATTTTCTTCACTTATATCAAAATTTCTAATTTATTAGTAGGAGAATTCGGTCTATGGGAATATATCTACTTTTTCTATTTATTTATATCTTTATACACTTAGTGTTTTAGACGTTACTAATGACGACAAACATTTGCGTTCACTGAGTAAAACTTGATTTTGATGGTAGTGACGGTCAACTTTGCCCTGCTCCGAAATCCCAAAACCATATCAGAAATGATTTTAAGTCAGAAAATGGTTTAAAAACGGCCTCTTTGAGCTGTAGATATGGAGCATATGTAAGCTATTACGATGGTATGGACTCAGTATCAGCCATAGTCTCTCTCTCTTGGCGCGAAAAACGTAAAAAGAATAAAGGAATATCAATTTGTTTAAAGTGAGTCAAAACGTTTCGTATGCAGGAGACCTTAGGCTTTGTTGATTTGAATATAATTGCATTATAACGGGGCGTGCATTTCCATACGCAAACATTGTTGTTTGATTTATCACTACTGTTGCTTGTTGGACTGTAATTGCGGCCGGCGCACTTACAGTGAATACACTTATTTCTGTGTGATAAGAGATAATCACTATGCTATGATAGGGTAAGTGCCATGACTGTGAGGTTCAGTTCACAATGTATTATTACACCACGGAAAATAGAATAAAAAATAAAACATCGTTTGAATTTATTGCTCTTAAGAACATTACCAACCTACTAATTTTAACATCACAAAACATTACCAAGTGTATTTTTTTAATTGTATCAGGTTCCGCCTTGATAGAGTTTATTAATGTAGCGTTATTTAGATTTATAATAAACAAATACAATTTTCTTGTAATTTTTTTCAACCAAAAAATATATCCTAGATCCCTCGTGGGTCTCCCATCATAATTGGTTCGGCCTTTCCGAAGATTAGTGCCAACAAACAGACAAACAGATATACGCGGTAGAGCCATCTGCAGCTAAATGGATGTAACACGAATGGGTCGGCTCGACCGAAGCAGGACCACGCTCTCACAGAATACCAGCGTAAAATAGCAGCTTAATGCTGCTGTGTTTCGTATGGTGAGTGTAGAAAAGCGGAGACCCTTTGAGTGGAAACAAGTCATTCCAACTTAGAACTTTTACATTTGCATTTTGATTCTTATTTGAAAATAAATGTGGCTGTCTATACGCCACAGCATCTACTTACCATCAGGTGGACTGTGTGCAATGCTTGAAAAAAATAAAATTAATAACTATTTGATCATTTTTTATATTATAAGGTTGACAAATGGGCATATAGTCCACATTATAGTAAGTGGATGCAGTGGCCCATAGACATCTACATTTACTCTCAATTAAAAATGAAATGCAAATGCGTTCTCACCCCTGAGGACGAAGGCGGAATGCTTCGTTACCAGTAAAAAGAGTCTCCGGTTCACTACACTCAACATACGAAACGTACGTACGTAGCATTACGCTGGTAATCTGTGAGAGCGTGGTCCTGCCTGGATCGAGCCGACCCATTCGTACTACAACTATAATATAGAGGCAGCAAGGCTTCACCGCGTAAAAACAACGTAAAAGTTGTTTTTACTCGTAATAATATAAATATTTGCAAGCTGTTACATATAGATGTAATAGGAGAATCTAACATGGCAGATAAAGGTATAATAATAATAATAATTTTTAAAACTGTTAACCCATTGACAGGTGAAGGTTCGTGCAACAGCAATGATGGGTACCCTCAGCGCACACCACCGGACAAGTCACCACCTCCCAGCGACGACGACACCCCTCGCCCCGGCGATAAGAAAAAGCATCGTCGCAACCGTACCACGTTCACCACATACCAGCTGCACGAGCTGGAGCGAGCCTTCGAGAAGAGCCACTATCCAGACGTGTACTCTAGAGAGGAGCTGGCTATGAAGGTGAATCTGCCAGAAGTCAGAGTTCAGGTAAGTGATTACTTTTATATATTCACTAATAATCCAACCTGGCTTTGCCTGGATATGATGTAATATGTCTATTGCCGGAGTCCATCCCATGATTTTGAAAATATATATTTTAATCTCAATTTTTTCTCTCTACGTCATTGATTCGTCAATGCTTCGCGTGGTCTCTCACTATCGTGGAAGTTTTTGTGTTATTGGTTTTAAGATATTTTCTGACTCCGCTATCACTTTTGAATTGTTTCTGTTATATTCGTAGATCTTGGCTAAAATGCGGAATTAGTAATTCCGCATTTTGATTACGCATTACGTGATTTTGGTGTTCTCGTGTAAACTAGACAACATATAGAAAAGAGGACATACTCTTAACAGTCAGTCTCGTGATTTGGTTTTGAAGTTGCACGAGTACATTGAACGGAAGTCAGCAATAGAGGTATAAAATAATGAAAGATCATTTTATGAACATTTTTTTAAATATAACTGACGAGTACAATGCAATATTATGCAATGTTATATAACGTAAGGATCTAAGTTTTAACCTTCATCATTCCTGGCATTGCTCCCTATCTGTGCTTATATATATGTATATATATATATATATATATATATATATATATATATATATATATATATATATATATATAGCATAACAGATGCCATTTATTCCAATATTACAAACAGATAATTTAATTTTATTTTATTATATATAGATTTATTAACAAGGTACATCAACAGTAGGAAGTATGTAAGCTATAAACACGTGTTATAATTTTTATGTAGAGTTTGTATATGCATACTTACTCATTAAAGATCTACATAACATTTTTATTAAGGTGTAATATATAATATGAAACTTTAAGAATCTTAAAGCACCTGTTTCATTCATTCCAGCCTATAAGAGCCCACTGCTGGGGCTACGCCTGTCCCGTAGATTGCCTCGCAGGACTACGCTATAATTAGTCACGCTTGTCAAGGATTTTTTAATAATAATAATAATAATTTCTTTATTTGCTTAAAACATGGTGTTTGTAAGTGGTACAGTAAAATACTTCAATGTCATACACTTTAACTTATAGAGTCTCGATTTGAATAAATTCATTTTGAGGTTTTTGATGTCATTGGGATCTTATTATACACCTTAACACATATTGCTAAACAACTTTTTCTGAATTTAGCAGATCTTGGAATGACGCTTAACATCACATTATTATTATTTTGATTTCTTATCAAGATCTGCTGCCTCTTATGACACCTACGGGACGATGTTATATGGAAGTGGATACTCTTAGATTGTAACCACGTCAATCGATTGATCGTTGATTGATGTTGGAAATGATTAGTTGACATCGATCTAAGTCGATCAATAGCATCGATCGAAGATCGATCGATTGGTGTGGTAACACCCTTACACTGCCACTACTTTTATTCTTCTTTATTTTTAATATATTTTATTCTCTATGTTTAATTTTAGTGTTTCGTATTATATGTGTCAGAGTTAAGACTAATGTTTGGCAACTCTCCGTGAGTTCTAGATGAAGGCAAGCCGACAAGAATATCGCTATCACTCCTTATTCAGTGGTCCCATAGATTGTCTCGTAGGACGGATATTTGTCAAAGTTGTCACGTTACGTAGGCGGCTGGCGACCGCAGTTTTTATTTATTTATTTACTGAAAACGTGTATGATTACAATTAAAATAGTTTTGGTGTAAATATAAATTTATTTGAAATTTTCCGAACACTATGTAAGTGGGATGGTAAGTGGTTGCTGCGGCCCATAAACATCTATATCTATCCTCGATTACGAATCAAAACACAGATTCGTTGACACCTGTGAAGACTAAGATGGAATGCCTCGTTTCCAATAAAAAGGATCTCCGGGTGTCTACACTCACCATACGAAACACAGCAGCATTAAGCTACTATTTGACGCTGGTATTCTATGAGAGCGTGGTCCTTTCCCGGTTAGCCGATTCCATTGCCGTGCTACAACTATACTACCAATATAACTGCAGCATGGTTCTACCACGTACAGCAAACTTTTAGTTGTTATAAGGAAGACTCGTGGTTTGTTTCCCTCCATCTTACGACTCCCACGGGACGATATGGGATAGTGGATATTCTTACACCAATTTAGTGATTCGACTGCAGCAATATATTGAGTCGGATACGTATTTGCTGCTGCAATAATGACGATATCAATTTAAAAACTTAAAAGTAAAAGCCTGCGTAAATTTGCAAGAAATAGTTTCTGAAGTCGACGCGATTTCACATCAGGGTATGAAGATGAAACTGATGATGAAACCGGTCGGTTTTTATGATTAGTAACAATTTGAAGTAAATATTGTAAAGCTAGTACTAGTGTTCATCCTGACGACAAAAATGAAGCTATTAGCTATTGTCATTACCGATTGACTACAATCGCAAATGTAAACTATATAATTGTTTTAATAATTTTAGTTCCTTGAAGCCGCTTTTTACTCTTCATTAAAAGTTTAGTTTTGATAAAAAGTAGAAGCCGAAGTTGAAAGGGATTGAAAACTTTTCAATTGACTAAGGAATGTCGCAAGCTCGGGTTACCCTGGAACTAGATTGTTGTCCAAATAGTTACTTAAAAACTCTTTACCTATGCTTCTACTCCTAAGGGCAAGTTTTACATT
Source organism: Parnassius smintheus behrii (assembly GCA_036936625.1). Lineage (NCBI taxonomy): Eukaryota > Metazoa > Arthropoda > Insecta > Lepidoptera > Papilionidae > Parnassius > Parnassius smintheus. The sequence goes on from JAUPFT010000022.1 coordinate 43,039,220, forward strand.
TTTAATATTATTAAAGACAAACCAAAATGTATTTTAAATATTTACGAAAAGAATGTAAATCTGTAAATGCTTCTATTCTATATCTTATGTCCAAAACTTCCTTAATATATATTTGTAAATGGGAAATCTGTAGATTTTGTTTCGATAATAAGAATCAAATTTTTTTGAAAATCACGTTATTACTCATGCATTGTGTGCTGGCGTGGTCCTAACTCCATCTCGCTGGAGTGAGCGACCAATATTTCAGTTTTAATATAAATCATGTTTCAGTGTTTATAATTACTTGTTTATGTTATTGTTAAATTAAACAACGATTAAGGACATCAAAAACCAACTAAATGAAACTCTATTAAGTGAAATGAAAACTCTTCGCAAACATTGAGTGAAGGGCCCTCGGGGAAAGGGGCAAAGGGCCAATAATGAACCCAAGGGGCTTATGCCACTCAATCCCCTTTGGCTTTGCGAGCCCAACATATGTCAAGCGTATTCGAAAACGACCAGCCTATAAAAACCCCATCATCCTCTCCTCGCCCCAAAGAAATAGAGCACGAAGGGGTAAGGTGAGGAAGTTACAGGGATCAAGTCAAAATGAATGGCCCCTAATTGCTTTCTTAAACCACGATAAAAAGAACTAGTGCAAGGGAAAATAGTTTTTATATTTATTAGCCTTAGCGAAGCTTATTGTTATACAGTATAAGTTGGTGTTTGAGTTATTTGTTAAATAGTGCGGTGTTCTGGTAATCTCCCGCTTTAGTTAATAAAGGGAACACGTTTATCGCCTATGGGAAAACGCGACACTTGCGATGGTTACTTTTACGCAGTCTTTTCAATGGAGCATTTAATTAGTACTTTTTTTGCGGACACCGTGGAAGGATTAGTGAACATTAAAGGTTTAAGTGAACTTTTACAGCTGCGAATTATGTAAAAACTAGCGAGCTGCCCCGTCTTGACCAGGGTGGGATTTATTAATGATTTTTTATGTTTACGCGAACATTACATATTTAAATGAAACCAATTTTTAAGAATTTTATTGCATAATATATTAACTTATTTTATATTTCAAACATTTCAAGTACTTTACAGCACCCACGGTCACGGGGGGAATGATACTTCGACGTCGCAAAGTCAGTTAACCGTGGTTACCTTGATATAAAATTCGTAAAAATTAGTTTCATATTTATTTATTTATATATTTAATCGTTTATTTTTTAGGTGGTAGAGACACGCTGCAGCTATATTATGGTTGTATTACGAATGAGTCGGCTCGACCGGAGAAGGATCATGTTTTTACAGAACACCAGCGTAAAATATAGGAGCTTAATGATGCTGTGTTTTGTATAGTGAGTGTAGATGTAGAATACGCTTTACTGGAATCGAGGCACTTTATCTCAGTCCTCAGGGATGACAACGCATTTGCATTCTGATTTTTAATTAAGATAAATGTGGATGTATATGTGCCACAGCATCCACTTACCGACATTTAGACTGTGTGCCCGATTGTCACCCAATGCTATAAAAAATTAGAAGAAACTATTGATGTGTCACTAATAAGATTGAAGATAATCATCAAAGACAATTTTATCTAATTTTGGACTTGATATAAAATAAGAGTGACAAACCCATAGACATCTACATCCATTCTTGATTAAGAAATACTTATAGAGGTGACATAGATGCGTTGTCACCTCTGAGAACTACTATAGAATGCCTTCGTTATCAGTAACGACTCTCCGGTTCTTTACAATCACCACGCGAGACGTATTAAGCTCCTATTTTACGCTAATATTCTTTGAGATCGTGGTTCCTTCCCGTTTGAACAGACTCCTTCATGTTGCAACCATAATATAGCTGCAACGAGGCACTACTATTTTACTAAAAACTTTCTTAAGAGTTTATAAAATTTATCAAATATAGGTTACATTGAGCAGAGCTATGTAGCTGGTGGATATGAGATGGACGGAGAACATTCTTACTGGATATGAGGCATTCCATCTTAGTCCTGAGGAATACCTATACATCTGCATATCGATTATTAATCGAGGATAAATGTAAATGTATATGTATCACAGTATCCACTTACCATCAGGTGGACTGTGTGCTCGTTTGTTTTTACTGAAATTTAAAAAGATATAAGTAAACAAAACTATTAGCAAAAACCGAGTTCCTTAGAAAGGCAACTCATCGCAGTAATTAGCAGCCGACTACTGTTTACTTGTCAAGGAGTAACAGACATTTCAATTACCAACCCTTTAATGCCCTCTAGCTTCTAACATTATCTCTTGCTACAATTATTTTTAAAGTTTTTCTTCTAACATTAGAGTAAAAAGAACTTACAGTCTTTACTTTATGGTGGTACTGCGCCGCAGCGTTGCCAACTCTACGGATTTTTTCGTAGATCTACAGAAATTTTACATCGTCTACGAATCTACGAAATTTGCGTTGTTCATTCATTAATTTAAATAGCAGAAAGTTAAAAAAAGTAGGAATACGTCAGCAGTTACTTATTTATTAGATAGTTGAATATACCCACCTCGTTAGACAAGCGGGTAGTTTTTTATAGAATAAGAGTGACAAACGAGCACAGAGTCCACCTGATGGCAAGTGGATGCTGTGGCCCATAGACATCTACATTTATCCTCGATTAAGTATCAAAACGTAGATCCGTTGTCACCCCAGAGGACTAAGATGGAATGCCTTGTTTCCAGAAGAAATGGTCTCCGGATCTCTACACTTACCGTACGAAACACAGCAGTATTAAGCTGCTTTTTTACGCTGGTACTCCCGCATTACTATTATGAATTCTACAGCCCTTCACAAGTCCACCGCTGAGCATATACCTTTCATAGATTGCCACAAAAAAAGGTTCCGAGCTACCTGCATCTATCGATTACTTCGTGTTTCGTTGTCACCCTATCTAGGGATTCGCCCAGCACTGCGCTTGTCACTACGATGCTCCCACACCAGAACCTAAATCTTCCCCATCGATTGTCGGTTCCTCGAACTACATGGCTGGTCCATTGCCACTTAAGCTTTCTGATCTTACTCTGTGTCTTCTGTGAATATTCTCATTTCGATTTTTTCCATAAATAAATTTCAGGTTATCAATTACCTATATATATCTAATTACAAATTTCGCGAGTTAGAACCACGCTACAATTATATTTTGGTAGTAGCAAGAACGTGTCGGCTCAGCAGGTCAAAGACAACACTTTCAAAGTATAGCAGCGTAATATATCAGATTGCATCAATGTTGTTGTGTTTCGTTTACTACAAATGAGGCATTCTATCTTAGTCCTCAGGGGTGACAATGCGTTTGCATAATCGTTCTTAATCAAACATAGATGTAGACCGTGCGCTCGTTTTTCAGACCTATTCTTTAAAAAAAAAGCAGAGCCTTTTCCATCATACGTTAAATGATTAGATCTTTCCCATACTCTCGCACAAGAACGTAAAAATAATATTTTGCCTAGGTATGTCTAGTCTATTAATTTAAGGTAAAAACTCATCGTTGCGATGAAGCTGCATCGAGATCGATTTCAGGTTGTTCATCAATTACTAGCAATCTAGACTGCAGCATCACTATATGTGCACGAATAACTCCGGTGTCATTGCGAGTTTAAGCCAATTAACGCCGCGTCCGACGTGCCACCTCCGAGTTCCTGCATCACCTTTTAGTGCATAGGTTAATTAACAGTTTCGTTTGAGAGAAGACTTAAGGGACAGTTCTTCCAAACGCTTTTTCTATTAAAAAGAAACTGGATAAAATTTATCTTGAGGAGAAATGTGGTCTACATAAACGTAAAGACTCGCGCCTGTCACCTAGAGGGAGAAACCACACCTTTCTCTTATCACACAATTTTCTACTCAGTCATTCAATCACCCTCAATACATTTCTAAGTGACCGCATTTCCAAGTATTTATTCTACTCCGCCATAAGTGCCATCATGGACACATTCTGACTTCCCACAATCGAGTGAGAGTATAGCCCCATTTACTCCGTCTCCTGCTATCATCGTTGTATATCCTTGGTACGATTACCGTCCCTACTTATCACACATTTTAAATATACAAAATCATCCCAATTCTCAAGCAACTCCCCTTTATTCTTCTATTCATATTTCACACATTGTTTTACATTATCGCTTTCAAAATCTATCACTTTACGTACTTGCGTTCACTTTCATTCGAATTTTTTTAATTACCTATTCATTAATGCCATCATTATTAGCACCTTGCACGCCGACGATGCTGTGGAATATTGTCATGTTAAGATATAATTTCATAATCAAACCTTACATTTAACGCCACTCTCTCTTATACAAAAACTACTTTATATAGAACGACGGAGGAGGCCCCGATTACCGTCTGTTTGAAGAAAATCCATTCTAAAACTAATAAAGTAAAAGTGTTAAAAATATTAATAAAATAAAAAGGAGAGGAGTCTGCTGAGGAGGTAGTCTCTTACCTACTTTTGTCTCCATGCAGCAGCACGTGCAAAGCTCTGTTACGATCTTAAGGGTACAGAAGACCAGTATAGCTCCAGACCGTAAGGGAATTCTATCTTTACAAAACTTAATATAATGGTGGTACCAATACAAGAGGACCTCAAGTAAAAAGGAGCACCGTTACTTAGTTATATAAAAAAAGAAAAACCTTCTGGTGCGGAAGGTAGGATCACCTCAGCTTTATGGTTTTTCATATTATTTAATCAAATATGTGTGTTGAATAAGCATATAATCCACCTGATGATACACTCTCTCATTGGCTACACTCACCATATAAAACACAGTAATATTAGGTCGCTATTTTACGCTGGTATTCTGTCAGAGCGTGATCCTTCCCCGGTCGAGCGGACCCGTTGGTACACAATTATATAACTACAGCATGGCTCTACCACGTATAAATATATAAATATACAAATAAAGATGACAAATGAACACAGTTTGTTGTTAGTTTGAAAGTGAATGCTGTGGTCCATAGACACCTAAATTATTTATCTCCGATTAAGAATCAAAATGCGGATGTGTTGTCACTGCTGAGACAGTTGCCAGGGGTTATCTCAGTAGATAGGGTCTACATGTCATTCACCATATGAAACACGGCAGCAATTTGCTGCTATCTTACGCTGGTATTCTATGCAGGCGTACTCATCTAACGGTCTTTTCAAAATTCATAATACTAAAAATTAAAACATGATTGGCTGCGACTAATCATTAATGGACTTTGAACCCGTTCCAATCATACGTATGTTGATGGGATAGAGATATATTTGAAAGCCGGTGAGGGCAACTTTAATGGCCCGTATATCGCAACAAAAATTACTCTTAAACTACAATAGTGCGTACAGCACGCTTCACGAACATCAATTATATCTTTAAAAGCATCTTATCTGATCCGAGTTACAATTAACTATACATTAGAACCTTTTTACAGAATCAGTCACATAAACACTTTTCAATTGCGTCCTATTATACTAACGCCCAGGGTTTATGAACTCTACGAAGGAATTAAATGCTTAAAGTAACAGCTCTGTTTACGTTGGAAACAAACGTCCGTTATAAATTGAACCGTGTGACCTTAGCAAGTACTTGAGTCGATAGTTATATGTTATTTGGTAGTTTGTCCAGCCATGCGTGCTTCTGTTAAAGAAATCACTTCAATGAAAAGGGCCTCGATAGTCCGTAACAATACAATTTAAGTATCTAGTATCTACGAACTCAATGAGAGATGTCAACGATGTAGTTAAGGGATGTTGGTACGGCGTCTGTTCGTTGTTTTGCCTTTTTGTCTTCTCTTACAAGAATACTCTTACAACAAATACCTTTAAAATAACAATTTGTTATTTTGATATATTGCCGCTAAGTAACTTAAATGATAAAGAACCCGTCCCGTAATTCCGGTAGGTATTTGATAAGTAGAAAAGAATATATTACATATATATATATATATATATATATATATATATATATATATATATATATATATATATATATATATATATATATATATATATATATATCTCAAACTGCTACACAATTATTGATGAAAAACATGACTGTAAACGTAATGATCCCTAGTTTGTGAAAGGCTGGTGCCTAATAAAGGCTTGGACGGTTGAACCTGGTAGAGCCACGCTGCAGCTATATTATGGTTCTAGCACGAATGCTGACCCATTCGTGCTAGAACCATAATATAGCTACAGAATAAAGTGCATACACGCGGTAGAGCCAAGCTTCAGCTAAGTATATAAGTAGTATAGTTGTAGCACGAATGGGTCTGCTTGACCGGTGTAGGACCACGCTCTCACAGAATATCAGCGTAAAACAGCAGCTTAATGTTACTGTGTTTCGTATAATAAGTGTAGAAAACCGGAGACCCTTTTTACTGGAAACGAGGTATTACATCTCACTCCTCAAGGGTGACAACGCATTTCCAATTTGTTGTTCAGGATATATGAAGATGCTCATTAGCCACAGCATCCACTTACTATAAGGTGGACTGCGTGTTCGTTTTTCACCCATATGCTGTAAAAAAAGTATTTAACAACACCCGTTCTATGGGTTACCAGTTCCCACTTCTCGGATTATACCTATATCTTTCAATTACACGTTGGTAAAAATATTGACTTGATATAGATAGAATATACTTTCATTGAATCCGTTATGAGAAAGTCTATATTTAATAAAAATAAGGATTAACAACTTCCCTTTCCGCGAAATAGACACAATAGTTAAACAATCGAAATGTTCATATATGACTCATGGGACAGTGAAATGGTTAATATGATATAACCAATTTATATAATGATTTAGATACACATTTCAGATTTAACTGTATCAAGTGTATTATTATAGTGTATTAAAGAGTATAAGTGATTTACCAAATTAATTAATCTAATCTAATCAAATCATGTAAAACATAGGTAAAAAGTTACAAACTTGGTGGAAAAGGTACGATAGCAACACTATGTTTCGCCTAAAAAGGCATACAAATATTTGTTTATCATTATCACCTAGCAATATGAAAATAAATTTTTAATAAAATAACAATTTCAATTATAATTGGTGTTTTTAGAAATTACATAAATTATTATGTTAATTATCAATTACATTATTCTTAATAACATAAAGATAAACATTTAATAAATAATCGGACATTAATTATGGTAGGTACTAAAAACCATTCCATAAGTGTATGTAATTCTTAGGTTTCAATATTTTTTTAAAAACTGTAGTGACACACGTACTTTTTCATACATTATGTTTTGTATATATATATATATATATATATATATATATATATATATATATATATATATATATATATATATATATATATATATAATCTGGGATATATCGCGTTTCATACATTATGAAAAGAACTTAGTATAGCTGCTAAGCACTACGCATACATGCTCGTCAGTTAAGGTTACATATTAACCTAGTCCGTCTTCAATATATCTCCAATTTGCTCAATAAGCTTCTGTCTAGGACGTCTCTTGCAGACTCCGTTAACTTCTACAAAATTAATTAGTTTTGTTACTCTTTCGTCATACATTCTTTCTACATGGTAAAACCGCCGAAGCATTGATTTCTTAATTCTGGTCGCAATCATCTGGCAAACCATAGCTGAATATTTTAATTATGTAACACATTTTCTATGCAATTTCTATATTTCCACACGATGTTTTCCTCCACCGCCGAGTATGGTAAATAATGACTTAAAATTGTAATTAAAAAATTTATTAATGCGGGCGGGGATCGATCCCGTGTTACTGCGTACTGTGAAATTTATAGCGAGCGTTTAGCCCCTGAGTTACCACGGCTTATTTTATAATTCTATATAGATTACTAACTTTTCATATAATAAACTACGAAATGAATTTTGCTACGCCTTTGGATCTTTAATAAAATGCGCTATTACCCAAACAAACAAAACAATGGGTGTTCTCCCCTCGCACCTCGGCTCGATAGCTTGTCAGTCCACCCCGTCGCATGCTCCACTAGCGACAAATGTGCTAATAAACGTGTTTGTACCACGCCGTACTAAACACCCCGAAGTACGTATTAAATTGTACTTTAATGTTTTTACTAACAAAAATATGTTAACCCTCTGCCCCCCTCAGTATAGGATTCTCTACTGGAATTTAAATTGATAGCACAAAGATAAATGTGTAACTTACGAATACATTTGAAATGTGATAGAGCCATATTATGGATGTATTACGAATGAGTCGGCTCGACCGGAGAAGGATCACGCTCTCACAGAATACCACAGTAAAATAGTAGTCTAATACTGCTGTGTTTTGTATGGTGAGTGTAGAGGTCTGGAGACCGTTTTTAACTAGAAACGAAACATTCCGTCTTAGCCTTCAGGGGTGACAACGTATCAGCGTTTTTATTCTTAATTGAGGATAAATGTAGACGTCTATGGGTCACATCATCCACTTACTATCAGGTGGACTGTATACTCGTTTGTCACCTTTATTCTATAAAAAAATTATCTGTTTCTGTTTCTGAATTAGCCGACTCGGTATCTTGTACTGCTGTCCTAATACGCTGAAGCGTGGTTCTAGCACATAACAAAACACGACGCTTAAGTACAGTTTAATTATAGATGTATTTTCGTTATTAGGACATCCAACAAGACATAGACGAACACAATGTAAATACTAGAAATTACATGAAGAAATCAAGTGTTAAATCCCGTTCACATTACACGTTTAGCGGTGTAAGCTGGGGAGGGAACAGCTGGGGGATAGCATCAATAAAGTTAGACAAAAACTACTCTAATGGCGTAAGTCATTTGTGTTTTTTTTCACATTGTTGATGTCCTTAATGCCTTATAACGTACTTATTAAAACGCAGACTTTGAGATAATCAAATGGAAGAGACAATTTAAGTCACGGTAGACGCGATGTGTTGCTGCTGTGGAGAGTGACGAGAACCAGATGCCATTTACTTATTTATTTAATAGTTTATGTACCAGGCGGTCCCATAATGAACTGGCCTGATATAGTTCAACGCGACATGTCGCTACATGATGTGTTGCATTAAATAGTACGTTTATTGTGCACTTAATATAAGAAACATGCATCGACATGAAATGCTTAGTCTTAGTTTAACAGGCATTTGAATAACGAGAGTCGCGTATTTTTTCAAAATGTCGAAAACTGAGTATCGAAGTGTCATAAAGTTTCTGTTTAAAGAACGTTGATCCCCCGCCCAAATAAAAGAACGATTGGAAGGCGTGTATAAGGAGTCTGTCCCCTCCTTAGCACAGTGAAAAATTGGGTGAAAGAGTTTCGCCTCGGGAGAGAAACCGTTGAAGACTTTGGCCACGACGGTCGACCTGTGGAAGTGCTCACTCCCGAAACGATTGCTCTTATCGAAGAGGAGGTTCTGAGTGACCGCCGTTTGAAGATTAGAGAAATTGCAGCAAGGCTTGGGCTCTCTAAGAGTACCGTTCATCGCGCGATCTATGAACATCTTCACATGAAAAAAGTGAGTGCAAGATGGGTACCGAAACTTCTTTCAGCGGTACAGAGACAGGAAAGAGTGCACTGCGCTTCGGAGTTTTTGGATCTTTGTGGCGAAAATCCAAAGACTGTGCGAGCGGCTAGTGACTGGTGATGAAACTATGATCTTGTATTATGATCCACAAAGCAAGCGCGAGTCAATGGAATGGCGTTATAAGGGTGAAAAGCCCCCTAGATAGGCAAAGGTGCAACAATCGACTAAAAAACTGATGTGCACAATATTTTGGGATTTTCTAGGCATTTTGATGGTGGATTTTAAAGAACGTAATACAGTCGTGAACGGCGAATATTATGCTTCTTTAATATATAAATTACGAGACAAGATAAAGGAAAAACGAAGAGGCAAGCGGTCTAAAGGTGTCCTGTTGCTCCATGACAACGCCCCTGTTCATACCGCTGGTGTTTCGAAGGATATTATTATATTATATCCTTCGAAACACCAGCATATTATAGGCCTATTGAAATGTAGCTGAAAAACATAGAAGTATGTCTATGTGATAGAAATCCTCCTAAACTTAGGACGTGGTAGAGTCACGCTGCGGCTATATTATGGTTGTAACACAAATGGGTCGGCTAGACCAGGGAAGAGCCACGCTCTCACAGAATACCAGCGTAAAATAGCAGTATGTTGCTGTGTTTCGTATAGTGAGTGTTGAGAACTGGAATGGCATTCCATCTTAGCCTTCAAGGGTGACAACACATCTGCATCTAGCATTGTTAATGGAGGTTAAATGTAGATGTCTATGGGCTACAGCATCCACTTACCATCAGGTGGACTATGTGCTCGTTTGTCGCCCTTATCCTGTAAAAAAAAACGACTGTACCGATTTTGATGAAATGTTGTGTGTATGATTAAGTTGATTCGAGAATTGTTAAGATTCACAATTAGACCCGGAAGTTGGCGCTATTGTCGAGATCAAGAAATCGCCAGTGCTAAGCCAGGGCGGATAGCTTGTTTAAGTATAAAATTTAAATATGTACATATTCCTTTTCATGGTAAACGGAATACGTCAATAGCAATTTTTTTTTAACATTTATTTAACTGGCTTTACGGCTATTCTAACTCTATTCTGTTATACTTTGCAAGCGTTCAGATACTGAAATAAATTAATAATAAATCCAGCAAGTTCACCGGCGGCTTGGTAATGAGATAACAGCGCGGAGGAGCATTCGATTAGCAACGAGCGAGCGCCGACTATCCACTTAGCAAGCAATTAATTACTATTATAAAGTCATACCATATGGGAACGACACTAGATGAGTCTATTTATATTATGAGAAATTTTTAAAATGCTGAGTCTATCACCGTCTTTTGTACATTGTCGACAACCATAAAATGTTATATAATACTCTCTTTGGAAATATACTTGCCGACTGTTTTTTCCTCGGGAATAATAATTGGACACAGGCGACCGAACTTGCAGCCTATGGCCATGGAAGTATAATAATAAATCTTATGGCATATATATTTTTAAGTTAGTTACTATAGTATAAAAACTAAAACTAATAACATAAATTAGAATATATTTCTACTCCACGCGGTGAAGTGCCAAATACGCTGGCTGCATTTCCTTGCTGAATGGCTATACCTTCTTAGCCTTTGAGCGAGAAAAGGACCAGCCCTCTCATCACCAGCAGCAGCGATCAGCCAAGGATACAGTTCCTTTAGAAAATTTGCCACACTTGAACCGCACGGACCGATAGTCACAAATATGGCGTCTCCCAAATTCTCATATTTACGTCAAATACTTAGTTCAGCTTATGCTGTAAATAAGGTTCCGCTAAGGTCAGAGGCTGCGCGTGTCTACGCATTCCTCACTAAGGCTTTACTTCTTTCCCAAGATAGCAAAGCCATACCGTCAAGTCTCCTGCCATCGTCTCTTAATATTCCACAAGGCTTTAAAACCGAGTAAACGTTTGCTTAAGTTTTTTTTACTGATCTCTTATAATGTATAAACTGGTCTATCAATAAATTTGTACTAATTTGAAGTAAGAAGCACGAGAGTAGAATAAATGCAGTAGAAATGCGGTCGCTAAGGAGTATATTAGGGCTGAATCTGAGTGACAGGGTGAGAAACTGTGTGATAAAAGAAGAGTGTGGTTTGCAAGATGATGCGGTGACCAGGATTAAGAAAGGAATGTTTCGGTGGTTTGGTCATGTAGAAAGAATGAATGCGGAAAGACTGACAAAGCAAATATATGTTGCAGAAGTGAATGGAAGAGTAGGAAAGGGACGTCCTAGGCGGAAGTTTGTCGACCAAATTGGCGATATACTAAAAATGGGCCTAATTAAGAGTACCCTTAACCGACGAGCATGTATGCGTAGGTATATGGATGTGGAAGAGGCGAGAAAGGTATGTCAGGATCGTGCTAAATGGAAGTCTGTAGTCTCTGCCTACCCCTATGGGTGACAGGCGTGAGTGTTTATATTATATTATTATAATTTGAAGTAGTAATTCTTTTTACCTAGCGGCCGGCTTCAAGGTTCCAAATCTTCACGGATTTTTTAATTGCCACAAAAGAAAAAAATATCATTTATTTCAAATTATATGCATATAATATGAACCCTTTTTTTATTTATCTAATTTTTTTAACACGTTGCAGTTTAAATTGTTCTTTTTTTTTTGGAATTAAATTTTGGAATGCATTTGTGACGTAAGGAACTTCGATCGATGATTTCACATATTATTTTCCATTGTGATTGTTTAATTACATTATGTAGGTTAAGGAAAACAGAACTGAAGTTATACAAAGTGAGTTTTCATTCTTGTTTCGCGACTTTCTAAAAGGTTAAAGATGTTAAAACTTAAGTAGCCATTATCGACCGAAGTTTGCGGAATACTTCAAACTAGGTATTTTTTTAAAATTTAACATAATGGATTTCCGCAAATTAACGCCTGATTCTGTTTATTATTATTCAATTTTTTTTAAATAGGTGTATAAATTGGCTCTAGAGCCCTTGCACGGTGTAAGACGGCTCTGGTGCTAGAACTCCGTGAGACAGTAGGTGTCCGTCTAGGTTGTACTTACTCTGAACTTAGGCTTTAGTTTTAACTTTACAATAAAAATAATACTTCTTTATTGGCATTTTTAGCCTACATACTTTTTATAAATATATACTATATATCATGTGTCACTTTATAATACCCATCTTTTAAATAAGAGAATCAAACGTTGCTTTGCAGAAATCCACTATATTTAAAATTACCTAATTTGAAGAGCACCTCCTGCCCTCCCTCTATTGCGTGCACTATCCCCTTCACCACTAATCCCAGTAACACTGTTCTAGGAAAAACTCACAACAGTCGACAATACGACACGCGTTTCGCCTTCAAACTAGGTAAGACACATCATGTTATTTTATTACGAAGATGTAGGTAATTAATTTTAACATATTTGATGACACTCATCTGGAACTTTTGAATAAGTAACTCCGTGGCTCTTCCATTGGTAACACATCTCGCTTCCCTCTTGGGCGCGCAGTATGACGTAAGTTAATTAGTGTTGAGGATGTCGCGCCTGCGGACTCAGCTCGGTCACTTGGCCTATACCATAAATACATACAAAGTATTTAGTTGTCAAGTGATTATTAATAAAGTTGGCACTTTTACGCCTCGTTAAGGAGTAGGCTTGGGTAATACATCTTACCCCATATCAAATCGTATCTATTCTATTCTATATTGAATTTGAATATCTGATTTCTTTTTTTTTTCTTTTAAAAAATCGGGGATTTTCTCATTTACCATGGGTACAGTTTACATACATACATTTTACTAGAATAAACATCTGGACCCGGAACAATTATTCGTGGGCCATACAAATACTTGACTTGATTCGAACCCGCATCCCTTAGCGCTGCCACTCGTTGCTAAGCCAATGCCCTTCACAGCCGTCACATATTGAATCTATGTATTTGAATATCTATATATTTGTTGATATATACCCGATTCTTTAACTATGAAAGGAAGTCAGTATTCGGTACTACACGGTGATTTACGATTTTTGATGGATTTGGTTTGCTTAGATTTATGAATATACTTACTGTAATATCTAAATATGTTAAATCGTATTGGTTTATCATCGAGTACGTCTATCATATATCCAACATCGAAGAGGCGGGGTATAATAATTTTGTTCCTTTTCTTGATTATATTTAAACATTTACCTTTTTTGGAAATGTACCCAATTACAGGTTTACAGTTCGGATAACTTTTAGAAAGTTCGACTAGGATTTATTGGTGGTTAAATAAAAGATGTGTTTCATACCAGATACATGCGTATAATATTATAAACTTTAACAGGTAGCTACAAGTAATTTAAAACTACAATAGATAACTTGCTAGCGTTTTATACGTGGTAGGTCCATAGATACTGCTGATATACTATAGCTGCGGCATGAATGGGTACACTTGACCGCTTAACGCTGCTGTGTTTAGTATGTTGAGTGTAGAGAACCAGAGACTTTCATAGGAAAGAAAAAGAAGGCATTCCATCTTAGTCCTCATGGGTGACAACACATCTGCATTTTGATTTGTGATCGAGGAGCGATGTAGATGTCTATAGGCCGCAGCATCCACTTACCAACAGGCGGATCTAGTGACCCTTATAATTTAAAATAACGCTAGTGGCGAATGCTTAGGTGATACATTGCAGTCATTGGTCTATTATAAAAATTTGAATTATGTATGCTTAGTGAAGTTCACTAAGCATAGGTACATAATTCATTAATTTAAATTATTAACTTTATTAAATTTGTATATTGCGTTAACAGGAGCAAAACAACAATATTTATCTACCATGGCGTTTTATACACGTTTCCGATCCAAGCATTTCCCAGCTATCATCACACCCTCTAAGTAAGAATTTCCCTCATAAACAATAAACTCCCCCCATCGCTTCTACATGTCGCGGCGAGACGAGGAGGGTTTGGGAGGGATAAATGAGTTCCACCAACACAATTTCCCCCGTATCATCGAATGGCGTACACGCGGACTGTCCCACGCGTCTTAAGCTAGATCATATCGTTTTGGGGTCGGAAGGAATTGCAAAAAACTTAAAGGTATTCGATATTGAGTATAAAGGGTAGCAACAATTGAGTTTTACGAATAAGACCTCAAAATACGGGTGGATAATGGTATCATTATCGATGTAAATATATTTGATTGTATTCCTGTTTTTATTACAGCATAAAAGCACGTCTTATGTATTAGGTCAGAAAATTAAACAAAAGTGTGTATACTGTCATCAAAATACTTAATACTATCTGCTATTCTTTGTTGTTCATTACCTATTTATCAATGATGTTTTAAGTTGTTTCCGTTTAAATATAAAAAAATGTACTAATCTCATATTCCAGACAAGAAATCCTATCCTTTACAGCTACAGTTACTAATAAGGTTACTGAGTAGAGAGATCTGTGTGTGTACCTAGACAACTTAGTTCATCATTATATATTGACTTAATTACAACCAATGCCTTTAAAATTTTGGGTTTCTTGTTTTGACAAGCAGTTCACTGCAAAAACATTGAAACCTTTGTAAGTCTACCTACATAATTTTATAATTTGAACGTATCTTGACTACGCTCCTACCGTGTGGAACCCGCAAAATTCGACTTACTAGTAGTTAGCCTCAAATCGTATTAAAAATAAGTTCCATAAATATTTATATAATAGTTTGAAGACAGTTCTACAATATTTAGTACCTAACTAGTCTTGAAACAAGACGTAAACTCTGCGATGTTATATTTTTGTACAAAATCCTTAATAATTATTGACTCTCCATATTGATTGAGTATAATCACATTTAAATGTTAAGAATAATCTGCGGCAATACTTACAATCTACATTTTCCATTCCCGTTTATTAGACAGGCCGTTTATTAGAGGCTGTAATTTCTATAACCAATTTATATCTGCCGTCAAGCAACTTATATAGTACCTAAGTTTATTTATTTTCATTCATTGTCAAACGGATATAATTATACTTGTTATATACGCAAAACATATTGTATATCAATGTTTTTTAACCCACTGCCGAGGAAGGGTTATGTTTTTCGAGCGATCTTGTATGTTTGTAACTTTCTTTATTACCTCGTACCTTCCAAACAGCTGGATGAATTTCAATAATTATGGTATAGTTTTATTCTTCTTAATAACCCAAGTGTTCTTAGATAGCTTTTTTTAAATATAAACAGGCAAAGTTTTGACGCAAAATAATAATACGTTAATAAAAAAATTACTAAACCAAAGACAGGCCCCAATTACAAATTATAAACCGAAAGAAAATTAATGGGTTCCGCTTGAACCTAACTTAATATATAACTTAGGCTATTTAACTTAGACCTTCAGCTCATAATATTTGTCTGTTAAACCGAAGTAGTTTACTTCGTTTATAGATTTCTTTTAATTTTGTTTTCTTTACTCAATCTTGTTTCGGTTTTTAGTGCTTTACTTTTAAAATGTTTTGCAGTCAGGGTTTTGTTCATTTTTTTAACTTATTTATTTATTTCCAATAATTAAGTATGTTATTATTATTTGATAAAAACTGGCGTTTGTAATAAATAAATTTAAAAATATGCCATATGCATGCGTTCCTTATTATTCTTAAATAAATGAAATGAAAAATATAAAATATATTAATAATGTCCTCCAGACCGAATTCCGGTTACGGCGGCCTGCCTCAACGGAGAGTAGCCATCGGCGCAGGACAGGATTATTATAAGTTTGAGCAAGCACACGGGTGCTCTCTATTCCCTTATTATCATAGTCCGATGGGGCGGCAAATCGACACAACTGGAGAGAGATCAGGCACAGGACCAACGGTTTTACGTGTTCTCCATGGCACAGGGGTGAAACACCGCCGACTTCTTGACTCCGGACAGCTAGGTACTGAGAATTTCTTGATGGAAAAGTCAATAACTGATAATTTTTGGCCCGACCCAGGTATGAACCCAGGATCTCATGATCAGCAGTTGCACAACTACAACTAGACCAACGAGGCAGTCATAAATATACCTATTAACGAAACAACAACCTACTTATTAAACTGGTTTATAACGTAGAGGTGAATTACGACCTATTAAAATTTCTTACAGTCGATCACAATAACCCTAATCAATAGTAAAAAGGTTTTTCAATGGAATACGAACCTAATCATAACGTGCTTTGTTGGCGAATAATTTCATTAAAATTTGACGGCTCCTTCCTGTGTAAAAAAAACCCTTTAAAAATACAGGAAACAACGGGATATAATGGTAATTGAATTACTCGTATAAAATAACCTCCAGCAAAACATGATCCCTAAAAAAAGCAGTTACGAAGTTGATGCTAATACGTCGCGGGTCAATTTAAATTGGTCGTAGATACAAAGAATAAAGAACTTGAGCATTGTAGGCTTAATGGTAGGTTCCGTACATATCATGTCGGTGTGGATTACGCAGTCGACTGTCGGTGCCCAAAACTCGATATTTCCGTTGCGAAGTCCTAGTGCCGGTTTATAAACTGCAAAAAAAAGCAAACATTGCATTTCATCTCACGTTAAGTGATAGAAGATAGATTTTTTGCTTATACATCATATTATTTCTGATATCTTTCCTACAAATATGATCTATCTAATAGTTCATATCTGAAAATACTTTACTCAATAGAATAGAATACTGATACAATCAATATGAAAACGTACCTCATTCTTAGGGGTTATTACCAATAATTTTTATTTTTTATTTTTGCAACACCTTCGTTTTAAAACAAAATTACACATCGAGTAATGCAACGTTTACGTACTCGCCGAGCACTGACCTGTAGGCACGAGTACGACCATGTACTTATTAATAATAAACCATTGAGTTATACAACAATAAATCAATGTAATAAACGCCTTGTTCGGGTGGTCTCGCTACTTGGCGCGAGTATTCGCTTGTTCGCCACTCGATATCGGTTCTTTAGCCCGAGTAAAAGGAATGCTCGTGTATATTCGTGTAAGTTTTTGCATTTATTGCAGGTGGATATTATTTTCTTATACAATAATTTATTAAATAATAATAATCAAATACCTACCTACTTTTGTTGGATCACTGACTTTAGTTTATTTAAACTTTTACTACTTTTACTTTTATACATAAAATACATAAACACTCACGCCTGTCACCCAGAGGGGTAGGCAGAGACTACAGACTTCCATTTGGCACGATCCTGACACACCTCTCTTGCTTCCTTCACATCCATACACCTACGCATACATGCTCGTCGGTTAAGGGTACTCCTAATTTGGCCCGTTTTCAATAAATCGCCAATTTGGTCGATAAATTTTCGCCTAGGACGTCTCTTTCCGACTCTGCCATTCACTTCTACACCATAAATTTTCTTTGTCACTCTTTCCTCATCCATTCTTTCCACATGACCAAACCACCGAAGCATTCCTTTCTTAATCCTGGTCACCACATCATCTTGCAAACCACACTCTTCTCTTATTACACAATTTTTACTTTTGTTAGATCAAAAGTAATATTACTAATAAGAGATTAAGACCTAAGGACGTTTATTTTAAGCGACAATCGAGAGAGAGAGAGAGAGAGTTGCGCCACAGGCGGTGACCATTTTATTTTTGATTGAGTCTACAAAAGCACGGGTAAACTTCATATTCTGCCTACAAGAAGAGTCCGTAATATGGGGTCCTGGAAAATAAAATAAGTATTTAATGGGTAAATGTCAATGAAAATAGGTAAATATATTTCCTGCGTGTCTAGCTAAGTCGTCACACCATCTGGGGGGATGCCGGTAACTCCTCTGCAACTCCCCTGCCATTGCAGTTGTTCATGGGCGGCGGTAATCACTTACCATCGGGTGAGCCGTATGCTCGTTTGTCCCCTCTCCTTTAAAAAACATCCCCCATATAAATATTTGAAAACCTGTAAATTTCAAGTAGACATAAAGTCGTACGAGACGCACGTCATCAAAGATCTACATTGAATAAAAAATAGACGAATATGTAAACGCGTCGTACTCGTCCATGAATAACCGAATGAGTTGCTCGTGCCGATAATCTAAACGTGCCATAAAGATCAATGACAATTTTTGCCCATTCGTTTTCAAACGCAAAAGCCCGCCAATTCGCGACAAACAACAATGGCGGCTTGCGCAGGCGTACAAACGGATTATACCTCCAATTTCACAAACAATTCTAAATTCAAAATCCGACTGCATTCAATTCGGCATCCAGTGTAAACATATACGTCAAGCATATTTTGACCTACTTGTAAGCTAATATCGACCATATGTTCAACTTGGCAAAGGTTAAGAATTCGTCTAGATATGTTGGACAAGTGATTTGTTATTGGAGATTGTCATTGAGCCAATGGAGTTCTTTACAAATCTTCCGAAAGTATAAAGTTCTCTCTTGAAGATTACCAAGGATCCGTGTTGTTAGGGAGCCGACATTCATTGTTGCTTTTTAGTGTGCAAGACACCATTTTGTTTCTAATATGCTTTAATTCAGACTTCTTGGTAAATAAAAAAAAACAAATAGTACTAAATGAATGACGTGATCGTGAAAGACCACGCTTTCACAGAATATCAGCGTAAATTGCCGAATAAAGTTGCTGCATTTCTTATGGTGTGTGACAGCAACCTGTGCTGTGGTAGAGCCATGCTGCTGTTACATTATGCCCGCAGTACGAATAGGTCAGCTCTATTGGGGCGGACCACGATCTCACAGAATACCAGCGTAAAATAGCAGCTTAATGTTGCTGTTTCGTATTATGCGTGCAGAAAACTGGAGACCCTTTTTACTGGTAACGAGGCATTCTATCTTGGTCCTCAGGGCGGACAACGCATCTGCATTTTGATTATTAACCGAGTATAGATGTAGATGTCTACGCGCCACAACATCTACTTACCAACAGGTGGACTGTGTGCTCGCTTATCAGTTTTATTTCATTTAAAAAAAGCAGCCCCTTGTTTAACTTTCATCATCCGTCTGAGTCCGAAAGGGTGATAGCAAAACTATCGCCGGTCTGAGTATGTTTCCTCTGGTCTGGTCTACCGTAAGTGCTTTAACTCCTCTACACCCAATGGCGGAGCACCGACTTCAGAATAAGAAATTATTCTATTCTTATTAATTCCTTGATGCCGGCTTTTACCTTTTTATAAAAGTCAATTTTCTTTTAAAAATAAACTGACAAATGACCTCAGAGTCTACTTGAGGGCAAATGGGCGTTGGGTCCAATTGATATATTTATGTCCATTCCTGAATAAGCGTTTTGATTCTTAATCCATTGTTGAGAATGAGCCGTGGTAGCTCAGTGGCTACACGCTCGCTGTAAATTTCACAGTACGCGTGCAACGCGGGTTCGATCACCGCCAGCACCAAGCTTACCAAGTGCTAGGCAGTGAAAAAATAACGAGGAAACCTGCATGTCTGAGAAATAAGAAACTAGTATTTAGAAGACGTGAATTTCAACAACATGCGTTGGGGCAGCGCGGTCATTTCCTTGCCCTAAAACCCTCTCAGATGAAAATGAAAGAAGGCATGTGCCCAGCAATGGGGCGTGTCACCCATTTATAGAAATTTAATGTATGTACGCGGTCCCATAATGAATCGGCCTAACTATGAACCAATAAAGGAAATGAAACGAAACCAATTTTATTTTTCAATATAATCACCATGAATACTAACACACTTCTGACATCTGTGAATCAACATCTCTAAACCTTTATAAAAATAATCACATTTTTTATCCTCAAAATGACTGAAGACGGCCGCCTGCAACTCTTCATCGCTTGAAAATTTTCTTCCTCTTAAGTCCCGCTTTAAATTTGGAAACAAATAATAGTCGGACGGGGCCATGTCTGGACTGTAAGGTGGATGTTGAACTTCTGTGAACCCGCATTGACGAACTGCATCCTTCGAAACACCAGCGGTATGAACAGGGGCGTTGTCATGGAGCAACAGGACACCTTTAGACAGCTTGCCTCTTCGTTTTTCCTTTATCTTGTCTCGTAATTTATATATTTAAGAAGCATAATATTCGCCGTTCACGACTGTATTACGTTCTTTAAAATCCACCATCAAAATGCCTTGAAAATCCCAAAATATTGTGCACATCAGTTTTTTAGTCGATTGTTGCACCTTTGCCTTTCTAGGGGGCTTTTCACCCTTATAACGCCATTCCATTGACTCGCGCTTGCTTTGTGGATCATAATACAAGATCATAGTTTCATCACCAGTCACTAGCCGCTCGATCACAGTCTTTGGATTTTCGCCACAAAGATCCAAATACTCCGAAGCGCAGCGCACTCTTTCCTGTCTCTGTACCGCTGAAAGAAGTTTCGGTACCCATCTTGCTCTCACTTTTTTCATGTGGGGATGTTCACGGATCGCGCGATGAACGGTACTCTTAGAGAGCCCAAGCCTTGCTGCAATTTCTCTAATCTTCAAACGGCGGTCACTCAGAACCTCCTCTTCGATAAGAGCAATCGTTTCGGGAGTGAGCACTTCCACAGGTCGACCGTCGTGGCCAAAGTTTCGACGGTTTCTCTCCCGAGGCGAAACTCTTTCACCCAATTTTTCACTGTGCTAAGGAGGGGGCAGACTCCTTATACACGCCATCCAATCGTTCTTTTATTTGGGCAGGGGATAAACCTTCTTTAAACGGAAACTTTATGACACTTCGATACTCAGTTTTCGACATTTTGAAAAAATACGCGACTCTCGTTATTCAAATGCCTGTTAAACTAAGACTAAGCATTTCATGTCGATGCATGTTTCTTATATTAAGTGCACGATAAACGTACTATTTAATGCAACACAACATGTAGCGACATGTCGCGTTGAACTATATCAGGCCAGTTCATTACGGGACCGTCTAGTACATACTCGTAAAAAACATAAATAGATCTAATAAGGATATGAAGATGTACTTTTAACACTAGAAACAACCAACTACTAGAAAAACCAGTTACTAGACTCCACATAATTAGTAATTAGTTTATGAGGCAATGTATACGCTTTCATAACAATATCCGAGAAAATGTTCAAAATTTGTCATTAAACAAGTTTAAATGTTTTATTAAAGTAAAATTGTGCAATAGTTTTATTATAATATCAAAGAATACATAAATGCAAACAACCCCCGGAAATGAGATGATGGCCACCGTGCTGGTTCTATTGTAATTTATTTAAAAATTGTAAGAACAAAGTTATATAAAGTGAAATATGTCTTAAAAATATCCTGCTGGATTTCTTGCTGGTGCTTCTCAGGATAGAGGTAATTTCCGCTAAACAATTACAATGATGTGTCTTACCTGGATTGAAGAGCACCTCCCGCTCTCCCTCAATTGCATGCACTAACTCCGTCACCACTAGTCCCAGCACCACTATTCCTGGCAAGACACACCATCGACGATAATATGACACGTGTTTCGCCTCTACACGAGGCATCTTCAGGTAATGTAGACTCTACGGCGGCTGACCGCTAAGTAATTTATATTTTTATTTTTTATTATAATGGATTTCCGCAAAGTAACGCCTGATTCTATCAATTATAATCTATATTGAATAAAACTCAATCATTTCATTTCAAATCATTCATTCATGTCATTTAATAGGCTGTAACTTTTACTTATTAACTTTAAGATTGACTGCCACAACAGTAATTCGGTCTGGAGGACATCCTCGATTAAGATAATTTCTACTTGTGTAGAGCACTCGCTAAAACCTAATGGCATGTGCTTGACTACAATAACACTTGGTGGTAACTGGTGATGGTGGTGGTTTTACGTGGTAGAGCGATGCTGCAGGTATATTAAATGTATAGTTGTAGCACGAATAGGTCGGCTCGTACCGGGGAAGGGTCACGCTCTCACAGAATATCTGCGTAAAATAGCAGCTTAATGCTGTTGTTAAATAAAACTAAATTTACGGATTCTATCGCATTTAATTAATTACCTACTTCGACGTTTGGGTGCTTTACAGCACCCATGGTCACAGGGGGTGACTGAGATGTTTGACGTACGTGCCAATGTCATTGTTAGCCCGGTTATGAATGGTGGTGAATATTATTGTTTGGTCCCTCAACGCAAAAAAAAATTAAAAAAAAATCATATTCAAAAACTGAAAGTAGCCGGGCTAACAATGACACTGGGACGTCAAACATCTCAGTCCCCCCGTGACCATGGGTGCTATAAAGCACCCGAAACGTTGGGAATTAAAAATAAGTAAAAGTAATAAATTAAACGCGATAAAATCCGTAGGTAAATTTAGTTTTATTCAATGTGTAGTGTTCGCGTAAATTTAAGAAATCATTAATGCTGCTGTGTTTCGTACGGTGAGTGTAGAGAACCGGAGACCCTTTTTACTGGAAACGAGGCATTACATTTTAGTCCTCGCAGCTAACAACGCATCAAATTCAAATTCAAATTCTTTATTTGCAACTAAATAGGTACAAAATGCTTTCGTATTGATGTTATACTGTTATGTGTTAAGAAAACCTATTTAGCTGTTTTCAACAGCATGCAAATATTCAAAAGTTTTTATAATAAAATCAATTACTAAAATTCATCTGCATTTTGATTCATAAGCGAGGGTAGTAGATGTCTATGGGCCACAGCAACCAGTTATGATCTCAAGCGAGAGCACAGTTCTGGTGTACTGTGCTCTCGCTTGTCACTCTTATTCAATAAAAACGCCCGAGATCGCAAATCATACTATCTTAGCGTTAATATATTATATGCAAATACTTTTCACTCCTAAGAACTACGATGGAACGCGTGATTTCAAGTAAACCAGCTCTCTGCTTCTCTGCACTCTGGTATTCTGTGAGAGCGTAGTCCTTCCCTGGTCGACCAACCCAAACCTCAAAATAACATGGCTGCAACATGGTTCTATCGCATTATTATTCATAATATTTTTTTTTATTCATAAATAAAGCAGCTACCGATGTATTGCTTCGTGTTTACGCGCACACGACGTTAATTGGCGAGCCGAGCAAATCATTACTAATTACATAATCACTAATTACTCTTCTTGCCTCGCTTAATAAATGCTAATGAGATCCTGCCCGAGAACGGTGCTTTCAAGTACTATGAATTTAATTTACTCATTTACTTTTCAAATACAAAGGATTTAAAACGTTAAGATAAAACAATAAAGTTTCATTTGCGTTGTTAATTTCTAACGGCAACGACGTTCTGTTCTTAATTTAGTTAATGTTTATGATGTTTAAGATATTATGGTCTATAAAGAAAGCGTAATTAAGTTAAAATTGCTTTTTAGACCTGTACCCATGAAATTGCTGTTTTAAGTTAAGAGCCCAGTCTTTCAGAGCAAAACAGAAAAATTGCGTTCTGGTGACACATCTACACCCTCCCTGCCCCGCCACTTCATGTACCGCCACCGCAGTTATCTTTCTGGCCGTAGCGTGGAAAGTAGCTCTACTAAGATTTTCCAGTATCAATTTATCTAATATACAGGATTATTGATAATTAGCTAACAAATTTTCACATACAGATTTTCTACCTCGTATCTATTTTTGTTCCATGCTTTTATTACAAAATTCGTTACACAAAAAAAATATATTTTAAGTTTGTATAATTTTTGTTGTTTTGTTGAAAAGATTTCTAAAAGATAATCATCTAGAACCTGTATAACATGTACTCGTATTATTGATTATTCAAATGAATCTGGCAAGTGCTAGAATGAGTCGTGCACTGAGGGTTTCGTAATAAGTCGATGACACTATCGAAAATCCGTCAAGTACGTCAAGTAGTTCTAAATACTAAAATAGATTTAAAAAAAACTCAAAATAATTTCTATATAAGTACAAACAGTCCACTATCACACATATTTATAGTTTCTCATTAAAGTATAATGTAACTTTGTATAGCATTTACCTATATGCATGAATTACTATTCTTGTACAGCAGCATCGACGGACGACTTAGCGCTTTTTTTTAATTTATTCGCAATGGCTTGAATGATGTATGGAGGGTCTTTGATTGGCATCGAGCGTTCCATGCGAGAATCAATTAGCTCAGGAAGCTAAAGAGGAAGAAAAATGACGTCCAATTTTTTTTAGATTTTGACGTTTCTGTGATCAGCATGACAATTTGCGAACATTGCGCTAAGTCTCCTATTTGACGTCCGTATATTGGACGTCGTAAGCAGTTTGACGCCACATTATATCCAAAATTGGCCATAGTGGGCGTACAATAAATTACGGGATGCTGAGGATATTACTTAATAGTTTACTTGTAGTCTACGTGTATTACTGAATAGTTTTCGTATCTAAAAATGTCATTAACTCGACATCAGCAGCTACCGGTAACAAGGAAATCTCTAGTTGAAAATCAAAAAGACGAAATTTTCCTTATGACACTTAAAAATTAAATTAAAAAAGTATTTCTATAAAAACATAATGTACTTTTTTCTAAAAAAAAGGACATTAACCACTCGTGGTAAGCTTAAATTGCTTGTGTTACGAGTGGTTCACGCCAGTAGTCGAATGGTGGATTCGAACCCACGACCTTTTTGAGTTCGCGGTCCGCTCCCTGCCATTAGGCTACTGTCGCTTGTAAACAAAACATCATGTGCAATCCAAAAATGTATAATACTTCTATATTTCCTTGAAGAACTTACATAATATGTAGGTAGGTAGGTAGGTTTTCTGGTACAAGCATATTTTTTACGTTTATGGTCCATATCGAAATTAAAAGTTATAAAACAAATACAAAATGATTTATAAACCCTTAAAGAATTATATGCAAAAAATAATAAAGTAGAGAAACTTTCAATTCGTAACAATGCGCAACCAAGATTAGGGAAAGAGAGAGAAAGAGGAATGTTAGAGCGAGAGGAAGTGCAAAAATTTGGCACAGACAAGACGTCTGAACGCTACAGCCGCTCAGCGGCTACTAAGGAATATTGCCCGCAATTATTGTTTATAAAGTCAATATTTTATAGGTCGATCGAAATAATTATTAATTTTGAAATAAAGTGGTTTAAATTATTATTTTTTAATATTTGTCTAATTAAACACCTGCCCTTGAGAAAAAAATAATTATAGCATAAATATTTTCAGCTATTGCTATGAAACAAATAGTTTTTTATGAGGCGAAAACAGCGAAATTTAACGAAATTGAGACCTCTTATTTAAGACAATGAAAGATATTTAGAAAAAAAGAAACAGCGCATTTTGGAGATGAAGATGTTTAGCTATTAACGCGCTGAATAGATTTCGCCTTTTTATTATCGATTGCCTTATAATGGTACACGAACAAAGCTCGAAATTGCGTTGGGTGCGAGAGAGCTCTATTTACCGTTTGATTTATCTAACATAGACCACATAGATGAACCAAAAAAAAAAATTTAGCCATTACTTATAATCTGGGTATTTATGTGTTATCAAAATATTTTACTCTGAAACAATAATTTGCTGTAAAAAAAGAAATCAAAGTGGCGCTAATGATTCGATGTGAGTCAACTTTAAAAGACTGTAGCCTTAATGATTCAAACAATTCTTTACAAAAAATTGTATTAATTGAATCGCTGATCGGCCATTACAATCTTCTTTTAAAGAAATTGCGGAGATGAGAATCGACGGATTTTTAAAAAGCGTTGTTACCACCTCATCGAAGTTACTCATTAATTGTGTCCCTGTACAAAGTTACATATTTTCAGTTAAAGTGATAATCAGAGTAAGGCTTAGTAAGTACGGTTCTTTCTTCTCCTTTCTGCGCTTGGCCTCATCTCCGTCGTTCCAAGCTCTTGTAATTTTGAAATAGAGCGTGATACAGTATATGGATAAGCACTGTTATGGGGAAGTATTAGACAAGACGATATTTTACTGTACAACTTTTCAGTAACTTATAAGCTGTGACAAGTCCTTGTAGTTACAGCCGGTCTATTCGACTCATTTCATGTTTAGGACGCAGTGGGGCTGCCTCTCTTATATAAGTTATTTGGGACGAAGATAATAGCCGATTATAATGCAGGATCCACTTTCCATTACAAGAAACAATTTATTATACCCAGTTTTCATTCAATTTCTACAAAAAAGAAGAGCTTCGAAGTGAATTTGCTGTTATCCTGGCTGCTGCAGACATAGTAATATAAAAAAGCAAATAAAGAAAAAAGCACAAGTAACTATTTTTTAAAAGCATATTAGTTTTTTTTTTATCATCAATTCAAATTCGGAATTCTAATTCAAATGTAAGACGATTAAACTTCAAACTACTGGCTAGTTTGATCTAAAAATGTATACTTGGTTATATTATTCATTAAATTATAAATTAGTTTCATTATATTTGTAAATGCTAACATCATGGTAATATTTTTTACTATCTTACTGGTCACATTAAAGATAAATAAAACACAAGTCTATGATAGGAACAAAGAGTATAATAACTTTCGTAGGAGATTGGAAATAAAGTTGATTGTCGACAGAACAAGCATTGGTAGTTAAGCCGTTTGTTACTGGTCGGTCCAGCTGACAAATACTAAATTAACCTTTTAGCAAAGTCTGGCGGAGTTGGCGTTAGAGCAAAATTTAATTAAGGATCTCGAGTTCGTAGAAATGGAGCGGAAGTGTGGAGATGGGCTTATTTTAAATTATAATTATTAAATATTTTGATTTTTTATAACATAAAAAACTAATAAACATTACATTTAGCTAAGACGGATATTATTATTATCAGTAACGCATTAAGACGTTTTCACTAGCGCAAATAGCGCAAAATATAACAGCTTAATTTAGCTGTGTTTCGTATGGTGAGTGTAGAAAACCGGAGACCCTTTTTACTGGAAACGGGGCATTCCATCTAAGTCCTCTTGGGTGACAACGCATCTGCATTTTGTTTCTCAATTGAGGGCCACAGCATGCACTTATCATCAGGTAAACTTTTTTAATAATAATAATAATTTATTTTTCTCTCCACATTAAATTAACAATATTGAATTTTGACAAAAAAGGGCACAAATTTATGTGAGAGACTGATACCTAAAATAGGCGACAAACCTGTATTTTAAGGTCTCCCTCCCAGTTAAAGAAATACAAAAGTATGTAATCTTGGAGTACATATTTTAACAATAATGATATGTTATAATCGATTTGCGCGTATATACACAATTTAACAATAATGATACGTGTGAGTGTGTGTGTGTGTGTGTGTGTGTGTGTGTGTGTGTGTTTACACATGTGATGTAAAAAGATCTTCCGTATATTCATAGTCCGTCTTCAGTAACCATTCATGGATACATTTTTGGCTTTTATTTTAGGTAGGACATGAATATTAAGTTCCTTGTTAACCTTATTATACAGGCATCCGCCAAGATAGCAAAAAAATCTCCTGGAAAAGTAGGTACAATGGTCATAGTGAGAAGTACACATTCGGTCTTTGCGTCTCGTGTGCTGTGTATTTTTTGGTCATATTTTAATTGTGCATGTTTTTTTAGTACTGTGTATATAATAAACAGTTGCCGGACTGTAAGAACTTTGGAAATTTTATAAAGTTGACTGGTTGGAAATTTAAATGGAAGAGAGTTACTTACTTTTAAGATTAACCTTTGTGATCTTTCGAGGGGCAGAAGAGATGATTTGGTAGCCCAACCCCAGCACGTAATACAATATATTATTAAAGATTGGCATAGAGCAAAATAGACAGATTTAAGAGTGTTAGAATCTGCTACGCAACGGAGTTTTTTTAAAGATATATGTGTCGTAAAGCGACAATTAAAAACTAAAGAACCAACCTAACAACAACAAAACTACAAAAATAGAACAAAAACGAATAATTTATTTAAAATTTTAAAAGATATTTACAGTTTTTTTTATAAAAAAAACTGTAAAGGTATGAATATGATGATGGGTGACGTGAATTACAATTATTTCTTTAAAAAAATAATAAAGGTAAACGAGTACTGTACGAAATTATTTAAATTAAAAGCAAATTTTTGTAAATGTGTAAAATGATATGTAAGTAGCATAACACTACATATGTTAATTTCCGTATCCTATTGGAAAGTGTATAAATATGACCATGAAAAGTAAGCTTATCATCCAATAAAATGCTAAGGTATTTAATTGAATTCACTTTTTGTAAAGGTGTACATGAACATGTCAGAAAATAAGGAAAATTGCAAGAATGAGCAGTAATAACATGGTCTGTACAGGTTGCATATTTATTATTATATTTGGAGAATGACAAGTACTTTGTATTTTTCCGTTCACTAGTTTCAGTATGCAGAGGTCATTAATGTAAAGAAGAAATAAATAAGGGCCAAGAATACTTCCTTGGGGAACACCATAGCAGATGGGAAGCTCATCACTAACATGTTTATCAATTTTTACCAACTGTGTTCTATCTGTAAGATAATCTCTGTAAAGCTGCAACGGTACACCCCTTATACCAAGCTTCTCCATTTTATGCAAAAATATGGTAACAGAGACCGTGTCAAAAGCTTTAGTCAAATCTAAAAATATTCCTATTGTTTTCTTTTTTTTTTCTCAAGGCTAAGTACAATAAATTCAATTAGTTCATGAACCGCATCAGCTGTAGATTTACCAGAACGAAAACCAAATTGATTTGGCTAAAGTATGGAATTTTTACAAGAAAATTTTTCAACCTATTATTCATCACGCGTTCTAACATTTTAGATAGTGACATATTGGTCTATAGTTGCTTACACAGTCTCGGTCTCCATTTTTGTAAACAGGATGAATGAGGGATTTTTTGAAAGCTGTTGGGAATATGCCATAAGTGAGGACCAAGTTACATACGTGGGTAAGTGGAGGTTAAAAGACAAAATAAATTTTGTCTTACTTTTATTAATTAATATGTTTACGAATATGAACATTTAAGTGCCTAATTATGTATGTGGCATGTTGTTATAAATATTTCTTTCTTTCATTTATTTACATTTCTGTGTTTGTTTACCTCGCACTCATACCTCGTCTAAAAACGAATTAGTCCTATTGTCACACTTTTAGGTCTATATAAGAAGATTAAAAAGAATTATTATGATTACTATAGGAAATCAATCTAATCCTGCAAGAAACTATTATTCATGCAAAAGAAGCCTCCTCCACATTAGCCGCACCAGTGCCAGCACGCTAAAGCAATTAGCGCAGAGCGATTTGTCCGCTTGTATAAGCGTTTCTCCACTTTGTACGTCGTCTATCAATACTTAACACAACAACTAGATATAGTCAGAGTGACAATAATTGCATTAACATAACGTGATTTTAATTATGAGGACTACAAGACAAATGAGCTTTTTAGTCCAAGAGTCAGTCTTTTTTATAGAATAAAGGTGACAAACCAGCTCACAGTCCACCTGATGGTAAGTGAATGATATCGTTCATAGACATCTACATCTATTGTTGTCACTACTAACAGTCTCAGGTTCTCTAAACTCACCATATGAAGCACAGCATCATGGAGCTGCTATTTTACGGTAGTATTCTGTGAGAGCGGGGTCCTTCGCTGGTCAAGTCGACCCATTCGTGCTACGACCATAACATAGCTGCGGCATGACTCTACAAGTCTTAGTATGTATCACTGTCTACCTTTACTTACCCCACTCTAAGCTAATGATATAATATATAATCCAGTAATGTACTTATTTGGTGGTTATTAAATATTTTGTATAATAATTTTCGAGTTCATTACGCCAAATAAAATCCAATAGTAAAAGCGCTTCTTGATTAACGTCGTCACAAACATCTGTCCAGAATCCCGCCCACAAACAATATAAAGTACAGTCGCGCCCAAACTACTTCCCAGTTACAAAGTAACTCGATACGTTGACGCAAATTGGCCCGCGTGGGTGCCGTTCGCCAACATGCGTAATTAGTAGGGAGCACGTGGCCGACACGTGACCGACACGTGCACGTTACGAGACTGATGCCGGAGACAACAAGTCGGTGTCGGCGCGGTGAAACTGTTGCGAGCTGTTAACTTTAGTGATTTTTGGTTTGACTGCCATCGATGTGTGATACGTTTTTATGTGACCTATAGACGAGTTAGCAAAATCTCATTTACAGTATATTTACTGAATTAGTTTATAATACGTTATATATTTTAATGATCATCATCATCATCATTACAGCCCTTCACAAGTCCACTGCTGAACATAGGCCTTCCCCAAGTAACGCCACAAAGCACGGTCCTGAGCCACCTGCGTCCATCGACTTCCTGCATATCTTACCAGGTCGTCACTCCATCTATTTTAACGATATGTGCACGTAATTGTACCTGGCAATTAGGCCGTAGTTATATATTCTGTGCTGAGATTATATTGTAGTCCGGCCCCGAATACGATACGAATTCAACAGCAATAATATAAGTCCGTAGAAAAATTTGTAATTGCATATTGTTGGTTTTAAATAGTTTTAAAAAATAATTAATTCATAAAAATATAAAAAAAATGTTAATAAAATAAGATCGTCTTTTGTTTTCCCTCAATATGTATTGAGTAAATCTTTCGTTGGTGTACAACTATTATTATAATATGTTAGATAGATATTGTAAAACTGATTGACTTCTCATCTTCTATATCACCTGATTCTATTCTTCTTTCAATTCATCAGCATCATCACCGAAACTTTAACACTGCTGCCCGTTCAAATGTTCGAATCCCGCATGGAACAAGTATTTGTATGGCCTACAAATAAATGTTCCTGGTCTGGATGTTTGTTCTTGTGCAATTTATATTTCTGAACTGCCTTCACTACCTATACAGGAGAAAATCCTAGTGTGGGGGTAATGTTTTAAAAAAAAGATTAGGAAACCACACAGCAACTTTGGTTTTGGGTTCGACTAGTACTGATATCTAGTTAGAGCTTTAGCTCCAATTTTGTGCGTACAATTGTGGAGTTAAAGTATTATCTCTTAGACAGTTATTAGAATAGAAATCGTAATTGCTAATTTGTAGTTATTACTTATTAACTTCCTATTGCTTGAAAGTTTTCGCCGAAGTCGAATTTAGCATGAAAAGTAAAAAAAATTCTCTCTCACTTCTTTGACAGGCTGCCCTGGTATGCACTCTGGATCTCTGCAATAGCATAAGTCCGAGGAAACTGACAAAAACCTAGAAGCATTATAGAAGAAATAATTTTCTTTCATGTATTCACTCATAAGTGTCTAGACAATGAACCTGAAGCTGTAATAATTTGAGAATAGGAATGTAAGAAAAAATGGATAATTTTAAATATAGTAGACGAAAGACACTTTCACTCGGTACACATAATTGCAATTTTCTCCCATGTATATCACACGTCGTAACGTATTTTTTTTATTATTTTCGCAACAATGGAGGACGCGACACGCACGACCCCATTATTTTGTTGTTAATCATTGTTTCCACGCACAAGGGGCCCGCTCATGAGCATTGGATACCCGGGAATCAAATGCCTGGGCATGAAATACCCGGACCATGCTAACTAACTTTTTTCTTTGTAATTTTTTTCACAACTAGAAATATATATTTAAGAACATATTTACAGAATGGAATACATCTATTTTCTCAACGTCGACTTTGATTTTATAATCTAGCTGAAAAGGCTAAAAATAAGTTGAAGTAGGACAGCACTGCAGCGCAGTGGGGTTAGCAAGGAGTTGCAAAAAGCTGCGGGTTCAAATCCCGCACGGAACAAGTATTTGTATGACCTACAATTGTTCCGGGTCCAGATGTTTGTCCTTCTGAAATCTATGTATGTAAACTGAACCTACGATACAAGAGGAAATCGTAGTGAGGAAGTAACGTTTGAAAAAATTCAACATAACCTGATATAATTTATTGTATTGCGAATGCATTTAATAATAATAACACTTCCTATTTTCCTCCATTGAGAAGAAGACACTTTGTTCTAGTGTTTATTTTTATGTGATAAGGGTGACAAACGAGCATACAGTCCACTTGATGGTAAGTGGTTGCTGTGGCCCGTAGACATCTACGTCTATCCTCGACTACGAATGAAAATGCATATGTGAATGCTAAGATAGAATGCCTCGTTTCAAGTAAAATGGTCCGGTTCTGTAGTCACAATTTGAAACAACGCAGCGTTAAGCTGCTGTTTTACGCTGGTATTTTAATCACAGAAAACTCTATTTGATAAGTTCAGTGATTGAACTACAACATTAGGTAGGTACACTATTTCAAAAAGTTTTGTCCATCTGACGTTTCTTTAAAAGATACAAGAAATCTCCAATGTGCTTGCCGAAAATATATCACCTATCATCTCACAGTATATGTCATCATCAGGCACTCCATCTTAGTCTTCAGGGATGACAACGCATCTCCATTTTGATTCTTTGTCGAGAATATATGTACCTAAATGTCTACGCGCCATAGCATTCATTTACTTTTCCCATTTACTTTATCCAGTTCCTTTGCCATCCTTATTTAAAGCAATCTTATCTATTATACTATATAATATCTATTCTGTTGCCTTCTATAGATAGTCTATAAAAATATTTAGACAATCTTTTCCAACATCATCAATTCCCAATCGAGAATTTATAATGCTTAAATACTCTCAGAAAGCACTAGTGTAGTAGTACAGTGGTACTAAATAAGTGGCATAAACAAGGAGGTCACCAACGGGCCCCAGTAAACATCGGCACGTGGCGGTGCTGGTGCGTCGTTGCATGCACAAGTACTTATTGTGTATTTAACTGCAATTTTCCAGTCTGTCAACAAAATCTTATAAAATCTAAACGCATTAATCATCTGGCATATTTGTTTTAGTATACATTAAATTTATATTTTTTTATTTATTATACATACTTCGTTAGTCTAACCCAAGCCACGTCCGGTGTCCAAACACTAGCAGTATGCATTCTGAAAATATACAATTAAATATATTATGGGATTGAAATATAATCTGTCCCTACAATAAAATACAAGAGATTCTCTTTACAATACATTGTGCGGAGAATATAGCATAATTAACAGCAAGTTTCAGTCTCCATGGGTATACTTTGGGTAAGCTACTGGATACTCTATCGTTGAATGGTTAATCTTCTTTCAGCGCCGATTCAGCCATCCGGTAACTAAGGGCAAGATGTTTTACAGGGCTAATTATTTCACACCGTAAGAACGTCACGAAGGTATCCAAACAACTGTGTTTATTGCTGAGAATTTTTCACTGTTTTCCGTAGATGACAGTCTAATACTCTACTCATTATGGTACACAACGAATAACAATCAACGCGGTAGTTAATAATTATAGCAAATCCTTTCCACAACGCAAGAGATCTTTTTTTAACATGTTACATCGAAGCCTAAAACTCGACTCGTTAAATCTATTTCATAGACGATCAAATAAAAGACTAATATGTTCGTACTTTATACCTGGTATAGCAACGCTGCAGCTATATTATGGTTATAGCACGAATGTGTCGACTCGATCAGGATGAGCAGACCATGGTGGTCTCACAGAATACTAGCGTAAAATAGCAGCTTAATGCTGTGTTTCGTATGTGAGTGTAGAGAACCGGAGAACCTTTTTACTGAAATCGAAGCATTCCATCTTAGTCCTTAGGTGTGATAACGCGTATGCATTTAGATTCTTAATTGAGGATAAATGTCCACTCACCATCAACTGGATTGTGTGCTCGTTTGTCACACTAGGTATATACTGTTACGAGCTTGAGGTTCGTGACAATAAAAATTGCCGATAGAATTACCTAAATTAACACTTTAATTTACTTTACACTAATTAAAGTTAAAAACACTAATAATTAATCACACTGATTCACTTTATTCCGCTCCGAAGCTTCGCTTGTCTCGCCGAATTCAATACTTCCCCGATCACGTATTGCAGCGCCTTTATATAGGGCTCTTCCACGAAAACATCCAGAATATTCGAGTAAATACGCGCGCCAACCGACCAAGCGCAGAAAGATCGAGTGTAGAGCTTCTAGAAAGTTTAGTTCTTCAATTTAATACTAGATGGCGATAAAAAAATTGTATGCGAATAGGATGATGATTTCGGATCAGGGTATAAAGAGCCAATATATGTACAGCGTGCGTGTGTGAAGCATCAACGAAACGTCGGATATTAAAAATAAAATAAAAAAAACGCGATAAAATCCGTAAAAGTAGTGTTAATCAATGTGTAGTGTTCGCGTAAATATAAGAAATCATTATATACATATTTTTGTTACAGAGTTTTATAATCACATTCATTGCGCGCAGTGAATCTGCTGTTTTTACTTACTCTACGACAGTGGAGATCACTTCGGTTGCACAATTCCCTCTGTTTGTCCTTTAAAGATATTGGCCCAATGCAAATACCGCTGGTTCATTATTGGCCCCTCGCTGCCCCGCGCTTACTGACTGATGTTTGATGAAATTTGTGCGACCCTCGGGCGATAATTAAGTTTTGAAAAATGCCTCCTCATGAAACAGAAACGGATGATGCGTTAGGAAAGAACAAAGTAAAAGTAAATGGAGTCTATCCTGTCACTGCAGAGAACAAAGCCCCTCTCAATACTGTTACGAAACAGGTTAAGAACATTTTAGACTACCTACCTACTATAACTTTAAGGAATATGAACGTATGGAAACGAAATTCTTTCAGCTCTAGTTATGTGCTGGCATAAAAGAATACATCGTAAGACCGTCATATTAATATAATTCTATTTCATTATTATAATCAATAATATAATTATAACTTTTTTTAAGAAGACACAAGTATATTTATAAATTTTTAGGCTCTTATTTCTCGGTCCACTATGACCTCCATTATAAAATGACCACATAACACATGGTTTAAGAATTGTAATTCTTAAAAGAGTATACCTACACTTACTTATCGAGAAATATAAAAGAAAAAAGTAACGTAATAATAATAGAATACTAGCGTAAAATATCATCACAGACAGGACTATTCTTGCGAATAAGCCTGATATTGTGCTGATGGACCGGGCACAGTCAAGGATATTTTTGGTCGACATTACCATTCCGTATGACGAGAACCTCGTGAAAGCCGAAACAGATAAACAAACAAAATATCTGGACCTGGCTCACGAGGTGACCGACATGTGGGGTGGTTGGCCGACCGCAATTATTCCTGTAGTCGTCTCTGCGAATGGACTAATCCCAGTTAGCCTCTCTGGTCATCTGAGGCGACTGGGACTCCGTGACGGACCGCTCCGGGCTCAAATGCAGAAGGCGGTGCTCCTTGATACTGCCCGCATCGTCCGCCGGTTTCTTTCCCTTTCCCCCTAACCCTTGGCCGTTTGGTCTCCCCTGCCGAGGGCTTCCATCTGGTTGGGCTTTTATTTAATTATGTATTTTCTTATTTATTTTATTTCATTGATATTTATGTATATTTATCTTTTCATTTTCATTTATAATTATATATTTATACATCCCAACTAGATGAAAAAACTATATAGATACCCCACATAATAATTTAATTAATGTAAGTCTTAATTATTTTATTAATTTATTCATTATTGCAAAGAATAAGGGCGGACTTAATGCCTTGAGGCATTCTCTACCAGTCAACCTATGGAGCGCTGAGAACTTAACGTAGATGTAGTAATATAGAATTAGAAAAAATCAAAATAAAAATGATAATTAACTACCTACATAATTACATTAATATACAGAATCAAAATTTAATTGTATACCTAATATACACAATTATATCCCAGGTCACGATTTATGATCCAGGTAGTAGAGTAAATTTAATCCAATAATTATTTCCATGAATACTTGATAATAACTAAAAGATCTCAAACATCACAAAAACATAATACCAAAAAGAATTAATAACAAAAGATGGCTTATTTACGCCTAATCGCGCCCTAATGTCCCACTAATGAATAAAATAAAACTTCACCGGGCCTCAAAATAAAACTACATTCAGAAAGAAACCATAATCCAGAGCATTTATGTCCAAAATATATTGTAGCGTGAGTGATAGTTACGTCGTTTTATTTCTGAATTGTTAGTAAATGATGTGAAGATAGGATGAAATCAAGAAAGGAACACTATCTAAACATAAAATCAAATTTTATTGCATTGTATTAAAGTCCAGAATCAATAGAATAAACGGATAACGCAAAGTTTAGCAACGTGCGAACCTTGAAATACATACACATAGGGTAGATTATCGAGCAGCATGATTTGTGTTAAGGGTGAGTTGTAGCTTGTTTGTCGAGAGTTAATTTAGTTGTGGATTAACTCAGTTTGAGTGATTGATGTTTTTGGGTTCGCTTTTGATGTGTCTCGGTGTTTCGAGCTTTTATAGCATACGGGCGTCAAAATAAGTTGCTATCGTTTAATCAATTATGGGCCTTATTTCGAAGTAATTATAAGCTTTGAGAATTATTTAATATGCAAACTACGTGGAGTAGCAAAACGAAGAAGTCTATTATTAAATTTCAAGACATGATTAGTTAGTTTGGTATTATATTATGTATATCTGTATTTTCTTCATAAAGTTTACGGTTTTTTAACCGATTTCAAAATGTAGGAGGTACTCCATTCGACTGGAAGGTGTTTTTTTATATGTGTTAACTCAGAACTTTATTCTAAGTTGACTGATTTTGATGATTCTTCTTTTATTTGAAAGCTAGTGCTCCTCGTGTAGACTCATATTAATATGATCAAGATCTAACCAGTAGTTTAAGAGTTATTCTTAATAATGCGTATTTAATTGACTTTGACTACATTGATGATGTTCTCATTTTATTTCTAATTAAGTCGGTTTTAGATTTTTTTTTAATTTTACCACTTGTTTTAAAGGCTATTTAATTTTTTTTTCGTTTTTTATTTCGTCGCTAGTAGTGGTGGCGTAAGATACACCACTACCCCATATCCTGTGGGTGTCAGCTGAAATACCGTGGGTGTTCAACGAGGCAACAGAGGGAAAGTAAATAGGAGATGGAGACCAATAATTTCCTGATAACCACTCAAATTAATAACAAACTGCGGTCGCCAACCCGCCTGGCAACTGGCAGGCCTGGCAACTTTGACAAATATCCTATGAGGCAATCTATGAGGGAAGCCTATAGCAATTACGACCTATAGCATTAGATCTTGCTAGGTTATAATAATGATGATGATTTACTTTTTTAATGATTTATTTTAAGACTGATTCATTGAAATGTAACTTAGTTCTTAAGTATCCTTTAATAATATATCTAATACGTATATTATTATTTAAAATAAATTACATGTTATTAATTGGAATTGGTAGTACATTATTATGTGTAAGTAGAACATGATTACAAGACTGTGATTTGTGGCGTTCCTTGGAGGAGGCCTGTATTCGGCAGTGGACTTGTGAAGAGCTATAATAATGATGATGATGATGATGATGGTGAATATTGTAAAACTTATATAAAACTTTTTACAAAATTGATTTGACAACGTTATTGCAATAAAATACCTTAAGGAGGGTGCGGGTATAGAGAGTACGTCTGTGCTTACTTGTACTCGTGCACTATGGTCCTATCCTGTGCAGTTACTCTCAGTTGAGATGGGCCGCCGTGAACAAAATTTTATTTATGGATATTATAAGTTCTTACGAATGTGCTAATAGTATATAAATTAGCACGCTGCAGCACCGGCACATAAACATTTTTTTCGTGATAGAATTTTTGAATGATGATGATGATGATTTGATGAGTGATATGGTTTTATACGAATGTGTCGGCTCGACCAGAAAAGATAGCTCATAGGGGGATATTTGCCACAATTGCTGCGCTTAGCAAGTTTATTTTTATTTTTAGTCATTATGGGGAAGAAGCTGCTTCCCATCTTCTGGTTTGCTTCCCTTTGTCGCTGCTCACAACACCTCAAAGATGATATGGAGTAGTGGATATTCCTACACCACCACTGCACGGTACCACGGTAATACCAGCATAAGATAGCAGCTTAACGCTGTTGTGGATCGTATGGTAAGCGTAATGAACCCGTGTTACTGAAAATGACGTATTCCATGGCAAATGTCCCTCCTATGAGGAAATCCACGTTCAGCAGTGGACTTTATTGGGATTTACAGTTACGCTGGTATTCTGTGAATGCGTGGTTCTTACTCAGTTAAGTCAAGTAAGGGGTCGACCCTTCTTGTAACAATTATATAGGTATAATATATACTAGCTTGCCAGGCAGACGTTGGTCTGGCCTTTTCGACGACCTTTGTCATGTCCTTTTAAAAATCCTTAAATTCGCAAAAAAATAATTGTGGGTCACTCATGGGCAAAAAACTATCCTATATGTCAAGTTGGACCAAACTGCATACGGTGAGCAAACAACGTGACACGTATTTTATATATATATATATATATATATATATATATATATATATATATATTTATATGTGTGTGTGTGTGTGTTTATAAATTCTATAAATTCCATCAAACATTGACAATATTAAAATTTAAAATGCACGCGGTTTTACGCTTTCAACATTTAACAAACTTTTATAAGTAGGTAGGACTTTTGTCGTATTTAAAAAATCAAAACGTAGGTATTTGTAGGTACGTTTAAGAATATTAAAAAGTAAGATATTTGATTATCAAATTATTAATTGTGTTTGCACTACCTATTATTTAAAAATATTAATATTTTGAATACTTGATAACTTATTTTTATTAATTATTTTAAATATTTTATTACGTATTAAAAATACAGTTGGTTTTTTCTTAGGCTACTTTTGCCAAACTGCCGGGAATTTTGTTAGCGAATACGTCACCCATTTGCATCATATATACTACCTACATACTGTTAACGGATACACGGATAATAAATCCTATTCTTGGATTTAGGTAAACTTGAACCAGAAAAATAAAATTTAAACTAAAAATGGTAATGTAATTGACATAGGTACTTATTAATAATTATATTTATAATTATTAATTATAACTATTATTTTTAATTTAGATAATATTAACTATAATTACGCCTATAATTATCCAGCAACAACGCTTTCAACTTTCTTGTAAATATTTCTTTATTACCACATACTTCATTTAAAAAGTATCTATAATAAAATTTATATCTTAAGTAAATAAAATCAGGCGTTACAGTCCTGTCATATTTATTTAATAAAATAACAGAAAATTGTAAATCTAAATTGCATTTACATGCTATGGACGTCATTACAAAGCTGACATCAGAAACAGCAAAGCTACAACAGCATCTATCAAAGACACGCCATCATTATCCCTGCACATCGAACCCTCCCCTTAAGAAGTCCCTAACATTTACAAACATTATTAATTCCAACCTAGAGCAGCTCATACCAAATGAATCTGCAATCTCTAAACACGAAAGTTCAGTTTTGTATAAGAATTACAGAAGACTTACGCTATTTTCGTACGAACAATGGTAGTTATTGGCTAACTTTTGGTCCATGGGCTGCATCTAAGATGGCGAAGCATCCCGTCGTCTTTAGTCATATATTTTTGTAGATATACCCGTCTCGCTCTGTTTCTTGCGTAATAGAAAGAAGGCGAAGTTTGTTTGTGTTGGGCGTTAGAGGGAGAGGGGATGTCAAGAGTCAATTGCGTTTAGGAGGTAAATAAAGAGGTATCGGAGGCGATCGATGACAGTGCTCAGGGCTCGTTACGATACAATCGAATGCGTGTTGCGTATGCGAATGCGGGAAAATTTAACCGACCCGTTGTATAAGATACAGTTCGTTTTTATTAAACGAACTAGCGACTAGACTGTACATTAATTTAATTTAAAAATTAATGTACATAGTAGGGGATAACCATGATATAGTATTATTTGCTGATGATACTTCATTAATTTTCAAATTAAAGCGACAGTTATTAAATTACGACGAAATAAATAATGCTATAGTAAAGTTAGTCAATTGGTTTAATATTAACAACTAATACTAAATGTTTGAAATTCGTAACTCCTAATGTGAAACATGTTAATACTAATGTAATTTTAAATGGGGAGGAACTGAGTCTTGTTGATACCACAATTTTTCTTGGAATCACACTACTTCAATGGCTACTCCATATATCAAAACTAGCTAGCAGACTTAGTTCTGCAGCATATGCTGTAAGAAAGATTAGAACTCTTACCAGTGTTGAAACAGCTAGAATAGTTTACTTTAGCTGTTTCCATAGCACTATGTCGTATGGTATTTTACTATGAGGACATGCAACTGACACTGAAGTTATATTTGTTTTACAGAAAAGGGCCATTAGAGCAATATATGATTTAAACCAAAAGAGTCGCTCAGTCAAAAATTTAAAGAAATTAG
The DNA here is from genome assembly GCA_036936625.1 of Parnassius smintheus behrii. Taxonomy (NCBI): domain Eukaryota; kingdom Metazoa; phylum Arthropoda; class Insecta; order Lepidoptera; family Papilionidae; genus Parnassius; species Parnassius smintheus. The sequence goes on from JAUPFT010000022.1 coordinate 43,079,996, forward strand.
TATATTAATTCTGGCCTCTCAATACATTCATGAAAATGTATCTAATGTACGTAGTACACAAAAATAAAAGTAGTTTTGCAAAAATAAGTGATATTCATTCTGTAAATACTAGGAACAGACACAAGCTAGTAGTACTAGTTACTCGACTCCACCGAGTCAGTAATTCATTTTTGGGGCGATGTATACGCTTTTACAACAAAATCCTAGAAAATGTACAAAATGTGACATACACATCGTTTAAAAACTTTATAATAATAATAATAATATAATAAAACGTTTATTTCAGATTAAAAATCCATACAAATTTGTTAGTAAATTTCTTAAAAGCTATGTTAGTAAATTAAATTAAATCAAATTAAATAACTTACAATTTAAAAACATTAATTAAGATACTTAAGTGTCCCACCCATATGTATTTGAATCCAACACCCTTGAATGGGACAATCAAGTCTAACTTTAACTACCCCCAGGATGCCGTTTGTGCTCCCCCGCAGTCTGCGCCAGCTGGACGATATTCGCTTCCGTATGATGCCATGAAAATCATCAACACCCGCTTCAGCAAACATGCCAGATGCACTGTAGAACACGGGAAGGCCCATCAGCATCCTGAAGGCATTATTATATTGGACGCGAAGTGCATTATAGGCCCTTTGCGTATAGCTATACCACAGGCTGCAGGTGTAAAAGGTTTGGCAGTAAGCCTTGAAAAGAGTAATTTTGACTTCTCTAGTACACCTAGCAAACATGCGGGTAACCATATTACATCGTACTGCCAATGCCCTCCGCTCCCTCTCCATATCACAGTTGTCTGTGAGATTCTCTGTAACAATGTGTCCTAAATATTTAAACTGAGACACCCTACTTAATGGCACCCCAAGGAGCTTGACCGGAGGCACAACCTGGGGCTTTTAGCACCAACTTGAAATACCATTAACTCACTATTTTTGGTGTTATAGAGGAGACCGTGTTTAGCAGCGTATACTTCACAGACAGCCAACAGCTTACGCAATGCGCTCACCGATGGACTCAGCAACACCATGTCATCAGCATAGCTAATACTATTAATCATTTGTCCGTCAATGGAACAGCCTATCCTGGTGCTACTGAGTGCACCAATGAGCCCGTCAACGTAGAGACTGAACAGTAAAGGCGAGGATAACCCCCTCTGCCTCACCCCGCATTCCAAAATGTATTCGTCAGATAGCGCACCTGACCATTTGACCTAGTTAACTTGATGGCTATACCAATATTTCAACGTGGTGATTAATTCATTTGGAACAGCTATTTTCACGTTTGACCAAAGCAGATCATAGTCAACCAGGTCAAATGACTTTGAGAGATCCAGAAACGCAGCATACACTGGCGTTTGTCTCTAAGTGTAGTATTTGACGGTATGCTTCAGCGACAGTATAGCACTTTCTGTTGATAGGCCAGGTCGAAAGCCAAACTGCGCATCATTTAATTGTATGAAGTTACTAAGCCGTCGCTCAAGCAAGCCGTCAAGCACCTTATCTAATACAGTTGCCAGAGAAACAGGCCTATAATTTGTCTTGTCAGAAATATCTCCAGTCTTGTTTTTTAAAATAGGTACAACAACGGTCCTCATTAGCTCGAATGGCAAGTAGGAGTGCCGAATACAGAAAGTATATAATAGTGACAAAACCCTTGGAAGATGCGGTCCTGCATTATGAAGGTGCTCGACACTGAGGCTATCGTGACCCGGTGACCTTCCTCTGGTCATCTGCTTTAGTACCAGCTTTATATACTTAGCTGTAATACGGATAGGTTCATCAGTCCCGACAACCCCACCATCGCCCACCCCCCCCCCCTTCTGCTTCTTGCCGTAATACTGCCTCTATTTTAAAATGGTCCTTAAATAGATTAGCTATCTGTTTTGGGTCACATAATCTGGGTGGATTACTTCAGAGATCACTTACAGAAACAGCCGGCTTAGGGCCTAGCTTTTTTCTGTGTTTCCAGAACTTTCCAAAATTTTTTGATTTGTGTTGGGAAGCCAAAATTTCTAATTTTATTTGTTCCTGATTTTTATGATATGATTTTAATTTTGATTTAAAAATTTTACGTGACTCACACATATACTGATATAGACGACAGACTCTTGGCCGACCATGCTAGACCCAGTTAAGAAAAGCCTGCCTAGCTGTCTCATGCGCACCCTTCACAAACCTGTTGCAGCCAGCAACATAACGCTTCTTCTTTTTAATATTCAGCCTCTCTTTTTAATATGCAGCCTCCCTAAGCACGTTTAAAATTTTATTGTAAAGATTATCAATGACCATTCTGTGCTCAATATTAGAACACATTTTATCACAACATGCGCTTAACTCCTCGGGAAAGTCAATATCACGTAATAATTCTGTACACTTCCTACGGTATGGCTCTACTTGATACTGATCTCTCTCCCCCCAAATAACCTTATTTGTAACTTGGCTTTCTAAAAAAGTAGGTATAGTCGGTCTAATCGTACCCAGACTAATTTGTAGGACCAGTGGATGATGGTCTGACCAGTAGACGTCATAGTAAATGTCAACACTATCTACAGACCGCCAAGCCGCATCGGTTACCAGGCAATGATCCAGCCAGCTCGTGTGTGTGTGCCTGCCGTATGCACTAATCAAACTAAGTTTGTATAAAAAGGGTTATTATAATTTTAAGGAATTTATGGATGATAATGATTGCTACCAAGCTATTTCTAATTTGTTTTGTGTTGTTAATTGTAACAAACATGATTGTAGCTATTCTTTGAAAAAAAAAAATGTAGTCCCGGTGAGTTTCTTGCTGGTGTTTCCCAGGACAGAGGTGTTTTTTATGAACCAGTGGTAAATGAAAAAAGTGACTTTCAATAAGTAGGTATTATTTATAATCTATATTGAATAAAAACGTTTCTGTTTCTGTGCTAGCTACTAGCTTTGATACCTGCACATAAACAATTGGTTCAGCCATTCTGAAGACCGTTACAGTTACAGTCATTAAAGTCCACTGCTGAACAAAGGTTTCACCCATAGATTGCCTCACAGGGGGATATTTGCCACAGTTGCCACGCCTAGCAACAGGGTTGGCAACCGAAGTTTTTTTTTATTTTTATTCGCTATTAGGAAGACGCTGCTGCCTGATTTGTTCCCTCTGTAGCCTCCTATCACACCCACGAGATGATGGGGTAGTCAGTGGATATTCCTACACCGCCACTGCACGGTAAATTACGAAGACGGACAGAAAATAAATTAAAAATGGTTATTTATGTATTGTTAGCAAGCAAATAACCCCTGAGCTTAATCGTCATCGTTATAATCATTACAGCCCTTCACAAGTCCACTGCTGAACGTAGGCCTCCCCCAAGGAATGCCACAAAGCACGGACCTGAGCCACCTGCATCCGCCGACTTCCTGCATGTCTTACCAGGTCGTCTCTCCATCTAGTAGGGGGTCGCCTTACACTTTGTCGACAGGTACGAGGCTGCCAATCGAGTATCTATTTTTTTTGAGCTTAACATAAGCCAGTTATTTCAATTATTTTTTTTAAATAAGGGTGACAAATGAGCATACAGTCCACTTGGTGGTAAGTGGATGCTGTGGCCCACAGACATACCTACACCTTTCTCCTCGGTCAAGAATCAAAATACAGATACGTTGTCACCCCTGAGTACTAAGATGTAATGCCTCGTTTCCAATAAAAAAGGTCTCCGCATCACTACACTCACCATACGAAACACAACAGTATTAAGCTGCTATTTTACGCTGATATTCTGTGAGAGCGTGGTCCTTCCCCGGTCGAGCCGACCCATTCGTGCTACAACCATATTACAGCTGCAGCGTGGCTCTACCACGTATAAAGATATACAACAATATAGACAGAAACTTCAATTTTTATTTATATGCAAAGATTTAGTAAGCTTTTTCAAATAGACTAGTATCAGTTCTTCGCTGACCTCAGCAGCTACTTGTACAATAATAAGTATCACTCAAACACGACACTCAAAACACTTATCACCCATACAAAAGGTAAACTTCAATTACCCCTTCAATATACGCTTTGCCAACGCGTCCAATTACGTACGAAAAAAGGATGAAAGAGGGAAAACAAGGAGGCGCAATAATGTTGCGCTGGAAGGCAGGGGGGAGTGGAAGGGATGAGTGCGGGAGGCGTTGGCGACAGCTGTAGTTTCAGTTCGCAATTTTGGTGCGGGGCGTCGCTGATGACTTGTGAAGTTGATCCAATTATATTTGGGTTTTATTAATATTTAAATTCTCGTGTGTAGATATTTCTTTGTTTTAAACGAGGTCAGTTAAATTATTTATTTAAAAAAAGTAAATGTAGACTTCAAAAAACAAAAAAAAAAATATTAAAATAATTTTTGTTTAAGATTTTTGTTCCTAGGTAAAACTCTAGCTTCATTCTTGTGATTTGGATAAAGAAAAGCTGTAATGTTATTTTAATTAAAAATACCCTATTGTGGCGGCATATAAGAATACATCACACCATTTCAAAGGAAAAAGGAAGAAGCATGTAGAATCTCGAAGGTTAAGTAAACAATATTCTGCGTGCCACTGCAATAGTCCTCTGAGAATTCCAGCCAATGTCATATTCTGATATCAGAGCTAAGAAATAATGTACTGTGATGAGTTAAAAGCCTCGATTTTTGAATCTGAAATTATTTTAATCCTTTTAGTTCTTTCCGGTCAGTATTTTTTTAATTTTATAATTTAAGCGGATTAAGGTAAGTTATTCACGTGGTAGAGCCATGCTGCAGTTATATTATTAATACAGTTGTAGCACGAATGGGTCGACTCGACCGGGGAAGGACTGCGCTCTCACAGAATACCAGCGTAAAATAGTAGCTTAATGCTGCTGTGTTTCGTATGGTGAGTGCAGAGAATCGGAGACCCTTTTTACTGCAAACGAGGCATTCCATCTTAGTCCTCACGGGCGGAAACGCATCTGCATTTTGATTCGTAATCGCGGATACATGTACTTAGATGTCTATGGGCCACAGCAACCACTTACCACCAGATGGACTGTGTGCAGGTTGTCCACCTATCCTACGAATCAAATCAAGGTATAACACAATCTCAATGTCGTCGTAACATTAAGAACTTCATCTCATATCATATTGCCATCATTAGGTTTGTAATTTTGTCTCCGAAATTAATCCCTGAAGTATAATAAAAAACATTTTTAATAAAAAAAATCATCAAAATCCAAAATTGGTAAAGATATCGCGTAACATACGGTAAAACCGGGACTGACACCACGGTTTTCGAAAGAGCCTCATTATTTTATTACCAAATATAATTGCATAGATTATCCCTGTAATATAGTTAGTTTTATCATTTATACAGCTTTAGAAGCTGTATAATATGTTTACCTAACTATTACTGTTTTTACAAAAATTCAATTCCTGCGAGACAAGTTATTTGAGGATAGATGCCTACCTGTATGGATAGACGCCTCACTATGAAATTGTTTAGACAGATAGATGCCTATGCTGGGAGATAGATGCCCTTTTAAATAATCAAAAAGAATAAGTAATTACAATGTAAGATTTCAAGAACCTTAGGGTACAGGTACGTACAAAACACACAGTGTAATTGTAAGCTTCCTGCTATTTTGAAGTAGGCAAAAAATGAAACGAAATCTTTTTACTCTCTGACGTAAAAAATTAAAACTTTCGTTTGTCAACACATATTTGTAGTTTACTTCCGTCCCAAAATGAGGTGCCTCTAACTGGAGAGGAAACGGTGTAGAAACGGTGCGTCCGGAGAAGAAAAGTATATTATGTAAGAAAAGTATATATTAATATGCGTTACCGTTACCGCTACAGCCTATCAAAGTCCACTGCTGGACATAGGTCTGCCCAACGAATGCCACAAACTACAGTTCTGAGCCATTTGCATCAAACGTCTAACGGTGTCCCCTACCAGGTCATCACTATCTAGTTAGGACCAGTACACTTTGCTGACGAGCATGACGCTGATTTTCGAGAAACTTTCTTCTCCATTAATTGCCAGTTCTTTTTTTATATAATGAGAGTGACAAACGTGTACACAGCCTACATTATGGTAAGTGGATGCTGTGGCCTATAGACATCTACATCAATCCTCGATTAAGAATAAAAATTCGGATGCGTTGTCACCTCTGAGGATTATAATAGAATTCCTCGTATCAAGTCAAAAGGGTCTCCGGTTCTCTACAATCACCATACGAAACACAGCAGCATTACGCTGCTATTTTACACTAGTATTAAGTGGGAGCATGATCCTACCCCGGTCAAGTCAACCCATTCGTGCTACAACCAGAATATAGATGCGGCACAGATCTATCACGTATAAAAGAAAACATCGCAGAGAAAATCGGAGCACAGCCATTTGATTGAATAGATGATACCAATTTTCCACCGAACCCTAAAGGCCGTTAGAAAATAGAAACAAAAGAACATTTGACGTATATTGGACCAAGCCGTTCGCGTCGCCTCTTTTTTACCAGCACTGTCATAGGACGATCGCAATTCCGGTGTTTCTTCATTTTCTCCGCGTCACTCGTTATTGATTTTGACGGACATGTTGTCAAACACTGGCGGTGTGGTTGGCAAATTGTCTGTGATCACTGGTCAGCTTGTATTTTGTTTTCTTTTTATTGTCACTCAAATATCTGACAAATCGATTTTGTTGTAAAGTTGTTGTAATTAAGTAATGTTGTTTTAGGCGACCGCCATTCGACTACTGTCTTGAAGCACTTTAACACAAATATTTTCAGCTTAGTTGGAGTGGTTTACGGAAATAGTACTAATGTAGTAATAGTAGGTAGGTAGGTATAATATGTAAATAATAATAAGTAACAATAAATCCCAAAGTCGCCATAAGTTGTAAGTTTACCTTTAATACCCATTTTACAATAATTGTTCATGACTTCCTTTAACTAGAAAGAAAGAAAGAAAGAACCATTTATTTGATAATTACACTTCACACACAATTAAAGAAATTTAAATATGAATTAAATAAGAATAATTAATTTAAATAAGAATAATTAATTTAAATAAGAATAGAAGGAGAGTTAATTGAGCAAGTGGATGAGTTTGTGTATTTGGGATGTGTATTTAGCAGGGATGGTAGATATGATAGGGATATAGAACGACGAGTAAATGCAGGGAATAGAGTGAATGGGGCACTACACTCTATTATGGAGAACCAGAATGTGTCAAAACAGGCACGTATGGTGATTCATAATTCTGTGTTAGTACCTACTTTAATGTATGGTAGTGTTATGTGAATAAGTCAACTAGCGCCATCTAGTGTCAGGAGCGAGAGCGGGGTGGGCTTTGCAGAGAATGACATCGCGGATCTCTCGACCGACAGCGCCGCCCGAAGAACTAAGTTTCTAGAAAATCTATACTCGATTTCTCGGTACCTTGCGCGTGTTTACTTGAACATTCCGGATGTTTTGCTGATTTGAATAAATAGGTGGCGCAAGATGCGATCGAGACAGAGTTTAACTCGGCGACACAAGCGAAGCTTCGGAGCGAAATTAAGTGATTTAGTGTGTTTTATTATTAGTGTTTTTTAACTTTAATTTGTATAAAGTAAATTAAAGGTTAATTTAGGTAATTTTATCGGCAATTTTTGTTGTCACGAACCTCAAGCTCGTAACAATTGGTGTCAGAAGTGGGATAAAATAATGCCAATTTTACCTAAGGAGGAAACGGAGGGTGTCCGTACCCGAAGTCAACGCCAGCAGGATAAAGAAAAAATAAAAGCTGGGTGTGGCAGAAGAAGCACGAAAGTAGAATAAATGCTGTAGAAATGCGGTCTTTAAGGAATATGCTAGGGTTGAATCTGATTGACAGGGTGAGAAATTGCGTGATAAGGGATAAATGTGGTATGCAAAATGATGTTGTGACCAGGATTAAGAAAGGAATGCTTCGGTGGTTTGGTCATGTGGAAAGAATGAATGAGGAAAGAGTGACAAAGCAAATTTATATGGCAGATGTGAACGGCCGAGTCGGGAAGGGACGCCCTAGGAAAAAGTTTATCGACCAAATTGGCGATATTTTGAAAATGGGCCACGTTAGAAGTACCCTTAACCGACGAGCATGTATGCGTAGATATATGGATGTGAAGGAGGCGAAAGAGATGTGTCAGGATCGTGCCAAATGGAAGTCCGTAGTCTCTGCCTACCCCTCTGGGTGACAGGCGTGAGTGTTTATGTATTATTTATGTATGTTAAATATGAATTACAAGGGACACACAAGGGCCTATGTATTAAAAATTATTATTAATAAGCGGAACATGCATGACGTTAATTAATAACGAAACAAAAAAAACGAATAAAAAAAATTAAAAAAAGAATTTAAAGATAAAATGTGACATCAAATAGGTCTCCAACTCAGCATAATGCTACAGAGGCAGCGCTGGTTTTCAGTTGGAACCTTGTGTCTTCACTGACGAGTCGGTGTGTGAACCTCGAATTACGCGTAACTACAACTTATAGACTAATAGTAATTAGGCAGTGGGCTGAAGAGTAATGCTAACGAACACGGTTAACACACATATACCTACTATATAAATGGTGTGTACATAAAACATTTGGCTCAAAGCAAAGTAGCAATGAAATTTATGATCCTAGTGCATATATAATTTGTATTCTGTACTCAAAGAGACACGCCATGTTACGAGACCTCCTGGATTTTTTCAAACTGCTGAACATAGCGTCTTCCATAGATTGTATTGCCTAGTGGATTTTTGCCACTGTTGCTACACTTAGCAAGCTGGGTAGCAAGTCTAAATTTTTATTATTATATTGTTGTTATCAGGAAGATGCAGCTGCCCATATCGATGGACATAGTATCCCCCCGTCACGTCTTACGATGAACAAGATAATAAGTAGTGGTAGGGTTTTTTTTTTATAGAATAAGGGTGACAAATGAGCTCATAGTCCACCTGATGGTAAGTGGATGCTGTGGCTCATATTCATCTTCATTTATCCTTGATTAAGAATCAAAAATGCTTTGTCACCCGTGAGGACTAAGATGGAATGCTTCGTTTCCAGTAAAAAGGGGTCTACGAATCTTTAAACTAACCATACGAAAACAGCAGTAATAATCTGCTATTTTTTGCTGGTATTATGTGAGAGCGTGGTCCTGCCCGGTCGAGCCGACCCATCATGTTACAACTATAATATAGCTGCAGCATGGCTTTACCACTTAAAGTTATAAATATTTATTATAAAATTAAATTAAATTTATTGCTTACAAATGTTGAAAATTTACAGTTTAGGTTAGCTTAGCTTAATCCCTGTTAGGCACATGCCTTTTCATCTTCTTTAGATAGATTTTAGGGCAGAAACCAGTATTGATACAATACGCTAATTCTATTAAAAATAAAAACTCCGCGCGAGTAATACGGTTTGGCGTGTTATATTAATTTCTTAGAAAAGCAAATTCCCTCATTATATTTTTAATTACCGAGCACCTCAGACGTATATTTTTATCATCACCCTCTAAAAGTCTACAATTGGACTAGGCTCACTACCATCGTAGGAAGGATTTGCCTTAATAATGCTTGGATGATTTTGAATTGGCGAACGCAGTACCAAATTCCACACATCCTTGCTGACGCAAACAAAATCCGCCATCTATCGGTCACTATACAATTTTTAGGCTTTTCCCACAGCTTTTATGATATTCACAGAACGAAATTGGCGAGGGGGGGATCCTGTTTAGCCGCAATTATACGGTAAAGTGTATAAAGCTAATCATATTTTTGGTATACCGTTTAAAACGTTTTGTTAATTATGTAATATCAGCTATGATGATATATAGGAGGCGAGAGAGGTGTGTCAGGATCGTGCCAAATGGAAGTCTATAGTCTCTGCCTACCCCTCTGGGTGACAGGTGTGACTGTTTCTGTTATAAAGATTTCTTATATTTACGTGAACACTACACATTGATTAAAACTACTTTTACGGATTTTATCGCGTTTAATTTTAGATTATAAAATTAATGGCGATAAAATCCGTAAAGTGTGTATAAGTTATGTTGTGTTATCTAACATCAACTAGCTCTTTTTTTTACTACCTTATAAGCTAGACAGGTCTAGCTTATAAGGTAGGAGCGTGTATAGACAAACCGCGTGAAATCTCATAACATTCCGCGATATTCCCGGACAAACAAGCGCCGTATCTCATTACCCGCGGAAGTGTCACTGGCACCCCCCCCCCCACCACCTCCCCGATACTGAAGCCCCAACTTTCACCCGACCCGCCAGGAATGTACTCCGCACTTCCGATTTAATAACCAAGAAAAGCTGAGCTGTCGACACGAAGAGATCATGTTGCCGGGGACACATTTATCTATTTATTTATTTATTGAGCACCTGTATGTTACATTACAATACAATTGACGAACGAATTGCTCTGTGGCGCAGTGGCTTCGCATTGAGTTGCGGTGCTGCGGGCCGCGGGTTCGGATCTCGTCCGGAACCAGTGTTTGTATGGCCTATAAATAATTGTTCCGGCTCTGGATGTTTACCCTTTTACAATTTATGTTTGCCTCCGCGATGCAGGAGACCATCTTAGTGTGGGAGTCACGTTAGAAAAGTATTAGCATGTAAACCTCTAAAAATCTACTGTAAAAAGTCGTCTTATATTATAAACTATGTATTAATATTATGTCATTACATACTATTACTACAATGTGTATGATTGATTTACTAGACAATAGAGTTTAAGCTTACTTTTAAAAAGTTTAGGGTCATTAATAAGCATCTTCATCGTTCATCATTCATCTTTTTTTTATAGTATAGTACAAACGAGCTCAAAGTTCACCTGATGGTAAGTGGATGCTGTGGTCCATAGACATCCACATTTATCCTCAATTAAGAATCAAAATGCAAATGCGTTGTCAGAACCCTGAAAGCCTGAGGGCTAAGATGGAATGCCTCGATTCCAGTGAAAAAAGTCTCCGGTTCTTTAAACTCACCATACGAAACAGAGCAGCATTCCGCCGCTATTTTTCGCTGGTATTCTGTGAGAGCGTGGTCCTTCCCCGGTCGAGCCGACCCATTCGTGCTACAACTATAACATAGCTGCAGCGTGACTCTACCACGTATAAATCTTGGAAAACGTTTTTTCACAGAAGTAACTCTGTCTCACCCTAAACTTTAGAGGGATTTTAGTGACAAACAGACGTACAAAGGAATTATATAAAGGTACCTACTAGTAATCCGGCCGGGCTTCGCACGAGTGATTTCTGGATCTCGACAACAGCGCCACCTGCCGGCTCCAGTTGAGTTGTACACAAAAATTCTACTCATTAGTTTTATTATTTTAGTTTTACACTTAGTTTTATTATTCATTATAGTCCGAACTATAACTAATATTTTTCTTGCTTTCATTATAACGCTCCCGCAATCCCCTTCGTGAGTGAAATTTCATGAAATTCGTTCTCAACTCAAGATGACAAAAATAATAATTTTGCCAAACCTGTAGGAGCTATTGATTAAAAGTTTTTTTAACGTATATAGATAAAGAATAACGTGTAATTTATTCTTTCAAGTGTCCAGATACAGATACCAGATTTTTTTTTACATTAAAACAAAACATTATCTGGTGTACTCTCCCTAGCGGCGAGCGCTCATATCGTAAATAACTCGCGGAGCTCTATTTACAGCGTTAAATTAAAAATAGCAATGCTTACACTGCTTTTTTACTAATCTAAAGTATATAGAGAGCCAGTATAATAACAAAAGATGCGATATTATATTATTTAAATCCGATTACAATGTGGGCGCCATCAAGGCAAAAATAAGTGGGCCTTTGTCAACCTAAGATAGTGCACTTTACCATGTTCGGTTGAATCTCCACTTACTATCAGGCGGTGTAGTATTCAAACATCGGCTTGAAATAGTAAAAAAAAGTTTTCATAGGTGAAAATGCATCGGCAGCCTTCTTGTTTGAAGTCGGCAGCAGATGCAGCTATATTATGGTTGTAGTACGAATGGGTCGGCTTGACCGGGGAAGGACCACGCTCTCACATAATAACAGCGTAAAATAGCAGCTTAATACTGTTGTGTTTTGTATGGTGAGTGTAATAGATCCGGAGACCTTTTTTACTGGAAACGAAGCATTCCATCTTAGTCCTCACGGGTGACAACGCATCTGCGTTTTCATTCTTAATCGAGGATAAGAATGTAAATGTCTATGAGCCACAGCATCCACTTAGCATCAGGTGGACTCCGTGCTCGTTTGTCAGCCTTACTCTATAATAAAAAAATGGACTACAATACCCACTTACCTTACCTACTTACCCACTTACGTGTAGGTATGGCTGTAAGTTCGTTTACACTTCAATATTATAACCAACAGAAATTTGGATTAATAATGGCGCAAAAAATTAGGTTATGTTCAGCTATGAATAAATAAAAATGTATTTCACTTAGGAATGTCAACATAGCCCCTTTCTGATCCTACCCCGCGGGAGCAATTAGAGTCCCTTTTTTTGTTTAACCGCTTGTTTATAAGCATTTGACAGTCACGTCAGACCGAAATTTCAACTCTTTTGTGGCTTATGTTATAAATTACTTACATTTTTAAAGACAAAGTTTTTTGTAGACAGTATCTCGACTACATCATCACCGTTAGTCTACTGATGAACATAGGCCTACTCCAAAGAAAGCACGGTCCTGAGCCACTTTTACGAGGGAGTGGAGTGTTCACTATCATTGTCTCAACCTGGCTTCGACATCGATCGCATACTAGCGTAAAATGTATGCTGCATTATACGCTAGTATGCGCTAGTGTGTGACGAGAAACGGAGACCTTTTTTACAAGTAACAGAAACAGAAACAGAAACTTTTTTATTCAATGTAGATCATAACAATACTTATTGAAAGTCACTTTTTTAATTTACCACTGGTTCGCAAAAAAAACCGCTGTCGTGGGAAGAACCAGCAAGAAACCCAGCGGGACTATTTTTTTCCCAATAATAGCTTACAATCATATTTACAATTAACAACACAAGACAAATTAGAAATAGCTTAATAGCGATCACCCTTCCCAGGGGTTATTATCATCCATAAATTCCTTAATATTATAATAACCCTTTTTATACAAACTTAGTTTAATAACATTTTTGAACTTTGAAGAGACATTTCATCCCACTTCTCAAGAGTATCACGCATTTGGATTTGAATCTTAAAATGTAGGCGTCTATAGGCCACACTACCGCTTACCCGTGAGCTTATTTTCACCCTTATTATTACATAAAAGATATTCATCGAGAGTGTAATTCCTCCCCAGTCGAGTCTGTCCAGTGTCAGAGTGGTACTGCTGCAGTTTTATGCATAAAATAATTCAGAACGTCACTTTTAACTAAACTATCAGACCAGACGGTAGATAAGTGAATTAAAAAGTATTTTTGGCAACGTAATATGAGAAAACAATAACAGTGATTAAATATTTGCGAAATAATAACACGCATGGCATCAAAAAGTCAATTTGTCACTCGATTAACGTTAAAAGAGTCTGAATAATTGAATTACAACCAATCCGACGCAGTCTCCACTCGAGACAATCGAATAATATTTAAATGGACCAATCGCGCCGCGAGGTTGGCTCGCAAATCTGACATCTGTCATGTTTGTGCGTCATTGTTAGTGTTGTGATGTTTTTCAGACGACAGTTGTGACGGGCGGGCTCCCGCTATTTTGTTTATTGTGACGTTTTATCCCATCTATCGACAAAAATCATATTTGTAACAAGTTTGTTAGTTTGATTTGATTTGGGTTGTTTTTTTCTCTATTACTTGTTATTATGTGGACTTATGTAATCCCAATTTTATAGAGCATGAAGTATGCTTTATGAATATAGTAGTTACATATACATCTACGAGTACTACATCAGCAGCTACTTTTTATTTGGCATGACGCTATGTAGTCTAATAAGACCAGTATCACTGCGACTACTATGATCTATTGTGAGTTGTAACCGTTGCTGTGACTACAGTACACTTCTAAGACCTATATCTTAAACTAAAATGGAAAGCCTCGTTTCTAGTAAAAAGGGTCTCCGGTTCTCTACAGTCACCATACGAAACACAGCAGCATTAAGCTACTATTTTACCCGGGTCCTTTTACATTGGTACTTGTGGTCCTTCTCCGGTCGAGCCGACCCATTCGTGCTACAACTATACTACTAATATAACTGCAGCATGGCTCTACTACGTACAAAACTACTTCAAATGTCTTAGAATTTTTTACTCATTTCTCAGATATGGAGGTTTCCCCACGATGTTTACCTTCACCGCCGAGCACTTCGTAAATCAGCATTTAAAATTGCAATTAACGATTTAATTGGTGCCTATCGGAATAGAGCCCTTTTTGCTCGTGTACTGTGAAATTTACAGCGAGTGCTAACCATCTGAGCTACCACGACTCAAGTCTGGGTATTGGGGAATTAAATCCTAATACAGCTGCACGAGGAAGCGGCGAAAGAGGATTAACGAATTTTGCCATCCAGCCATCCATTCTGCTGAACATAGGCCTCCTCCATAGATTGCCGAGTTAAGCATTGCTGGCGATAATAGTTTTATTTTTGAAGTGAAACTTCTTTATCAGCGTGGTGGAGAAATTAATAGATAACAATAGAATAGATAACAAAGAAAATACAAAGTAACAATACAAAGACTGGTTGTTGATACACTAGGTAGGTGGTTGCGTTATTATTATTTTACTTTAATTTTTGATGGTTCCCTATGTTCTAAGAATAAAGTACATAATGAATTTCAATTTCTATTATATTATAATTGAAATTGAAATAGATGACCGTAGTGACTTATTCTCTTTGTAGATGACATGTACAAGCAGTTGTTGTTATTGCTTTTTGTTATTCGCTCGTGAGAGCAGGCAAAGGAACTATGCCATACAGCCTTGTCTTTGTGTAAAATTATCCTTCGTAATTCACTGCTTCACAACATGTTGATGCGTCACATTGTGCAGCCCTTGGGAGATTCTGATGGCAACTTGAGCCAGCAGGCAGCAGACAGTTGGCGATGGTATCCAAAGATGCCTATGCAAACAGCTTATCTTGAGAATCCATCTCCATCAGAGCACTTGTTTCACAGCTTCCACTAATAGTTCACATGCGCAGACACTTAATACACAAAATTGCACCACTTTTATATATCAAAGTCCACTTCAAACAATTATTTAAACAATAATACAGGAGCAACAAACCGCCCCAGGTCAAGTTCCCGCCAAAACTCCTGTACAAGCAGTATTTTGACGTGGTTTACACAGATAAAAATGAATATTGGTCAATGATGTACACCATTGTCCAGGAATTAGCTCTATAACATAGTATAAATATTTTTAATTTATTATTATTCCTTTCATTATTCTATTATATACTATTGCCAACATAGTTAAAAGTAATATATTTATCTATTTATTTTTCATTATTTATCGTTTTTCAGAATATTATCTTTATATTATATTACATAAACATATACATTTAAAATATCTTTAGTTTTTTTTTTTGCATTAAATCTGTCTGACAGCTGCTCGCATGTTTTAGATTAGTGGTCCCGACAGAATAACAGCGCTGCGGCTCTTTGCTGTAGCATAATGCTGAGTCGGGTCCTTTTCGTTGCTGCAATCCAACATAAATTTAAATACTTTTTATAAATACTTTTTACTATTAATTGTTTATTTTTATGTTGAGTTAATTGTTTGTTTTTTATGTGTTTGTATTAGCGTAGCTACGAATAAAGTTATTTTCTTTCTTTCTTTCTTTCTTTCTTTCAAATTGAGTACGGTATTATATAAATGGACTTACTTACGTAAAATATAAAATAAAAGGAGAATTATATGTCGTTAAGAAGTTTCGTCACAATTTTTTAGATGCTATCAGTATGACGCTGCTGCTCATCACATTGTTTGTTCCCCTCTGTCACGTGTTAAGACACCTACGGGATGATATAGGGTACCTGGTGGATATTCTTTCACCGCCAATACGCAGTAAAAATATCTATTTGGTATCATCATAATCATCATTACAGCCCTCTACAAGTCCACTGCTGAACACAGGCCTCCCCCAAGTAATGCCACAAAGCACGGTCCTGAGCCACCAGCATCCATCGACTTCCCGCATGTCTTACAAGCTCGTCACTCCATCTAGTGGGAAGGATGCTCTAAACTTCGTTTGCCGGTATGACGCTGCCACCCGAGAAGCCGAGAACCTTTCTACTCCATCGGTAGCCGGTTCGAGGATACGAAAATTAAATTTACATTCATGCAGACTTAATTATTTGATGTTCGTAAAATACTTATTTTGTGCAGGAATGGAGGATGAAAAATCATTTTCGAAAAATAATTTTTAAATTTTTTTAAACTTGCAATAGAAAGTATATTCTGTCTTTCTTATTTAAGAGAGTTTATAATCAAAACAGCGCGGCCCGTTTTAAATCAAGTATGGTGCAGTACCTGCATTTGAACTTGCATGCTAATTCCCCGCGCAAATATCATCGAAGTTCACTGGTAATGGCAGTTCCCAGACACCATTCCCCAACTCTACGACACTACGCCTCAATTTAATCGCGCGAAGTATTGCTAGGGTTACAAGGCTCCAATTGAAGTGTGGAAGTCCTTCCAAATTAAGTAGATTTACATAAATGTCTATAAACGTTATATGTAACGTCGGCTACAGTCAAAAAACTTAAATTTGTATTAAGGCCCATATTATCATCATCATCATCATCATCATTATTATATCCTACTCTACAGCCTCTCAAGTACACCTAAGGGATGATGTAAGGTACTGGATTCTCTGATAAAGCCGTTATACAAACCATGGCTTATACTTTTTAAAGCGATATGGTAACCCTGAATACAAAGTCTCGTTTCGAAGAGAAAGTTCTAATTCATATTGCGCGTAACAAAAGTGTAAGTAACGCGAAACAAACAACTATGGAGCGATTACGTTTAATTTTTATTGCTTGAAGGGCGACAAGGCGCTCGCTCGCTAGGGTTGCGAGTTAACTTGATTTGTAGCATCCATCTCGGTCTTTGATATATAGATTTATTATGGAAAATCTACCAATTTTTTTTAATTCATTTATTATACAGCCTATTAAAACCTAAAAATTGTTGCACGTAGGCCTCAGCTACAGGTTGACTTATAGGACGGATTCTTGCCATAGTTCCTACGCTTGCCTGGCGGGTTGGGCAGCGCAAATGTTACTATACTAGTCTACTTAGATTAAAAAATAAAGTTGGTTTGATTAAAACTACTTTTACGGATTTTTATTTATTTGTGTAGTGTTCGCGTAAATACAAGAAATCATTAAAGTTGGTTTATTAATATGATCGTATTATTTTTTATATTCTAAGTACTTACCTTTTAAGAGCTTTTTCCCTCCTTGGAGTAAAAATCGGATTCACATCTGCCGTTTTTCGCGAGATCATCGTAGAAATGAACATGGTATCGTAATTAAAGAAGATTTCTGACACCCTATACTTGATATATTTGCAATTAGTTTCTTAAAAACTGCTTGAAATTCTATAAAATTAGGACGCGTTTTATTTTAGGAGATCCACAGTAGCTCAGGGGCTAATCGACCACTGTAAATTTCACAGCGATTTGGTAAGCACAGGTGTAGTCCTCATTCTCATAGAGCGAATAGCCAATCTGACACGATCGGAGAGAGATCAGGCGGAGGAGCATCGGCTTTACGCGATTTCCAATGCACGGAGGTTATACACTGGAGTCGGAAAGTTGGCGTTTCGAACTCCGTTTTGCTTGTTTTGCTAATTTCTTGATAGAAAATCCTTAGCCCTACCCGAGATTCAGACCTTGGACCATATCATCAGCAGCCGCATTTACAACTATGGGAAATATAAAATGTTTGCTAAAGTGCGAATAAATTACTTTTTTTAATTTATTAGAAAATCCATTAACGTTTTAATTTATAATTCTATTAATAATAAGAAAGGTACAACACTAGTTGGAGTCGCTTTGCGTGTCATTGCGTAACTTGTTAGCCCCAAACACGGCGAGCGACCATTTCATGCTCGCCGGTGAAATTTTTACTTTATTAATAACCAAAACGCTCATGTTTGGCTTCTATAATTAGATTTCCGAGCCGATTTAAATTTGTTTGATACGCGTGTGTTGAGCGAGCTTTATTGCCAGTTCCGGCGGCACACACTAGTATTTTAACGAACTCTAATTAGGTCGGATTATCAAGATTCTAATAAAGTTTGCATACTTTTTTGTTTCGTTTCCTCGCTTTAGCATTCTGTTCTGTGGACTGCTTGTTTACTTTGTAGCATTTCAATTAATAGGCAGTTTACTAGCTACATAGTAAGTTTGAGATCGATCAATAATTAATTTATTCTCTATGATCTATATTTTAAATGCGTTTTAATTACATGACCTATTTCTTCCCTCTCCATTCGATCGTAAAACTACCCATCGATTACATTTGGCCATACAAACATTTGTCCCGTGCTGGTTTCAACCCAGCACCCTTCAGCACAGCTGCTTTACCCACTGCACAACCGAGCCGTCATAAATGTTTTACAATTAAAAAATAAAAGTATGGGTACAGGTTCCTAACTAAGTATTGGTAAATAAAAATATCACGTGCTTGGAGGGGAAGGAAAACATCGTAAGCAAACTTGAATACCAATCTGAGGGATAAAATCTTCCATGAACATGTTAAGTTCGCCAACACTAAACACTCACAACAGCAGCGCAGCAGACTCAATACTCTCAAAAGTAAGAGAGGTGAACCTGTGCCTTTGCCTGTATCATTACTTATTTACAAAAAAATATTTATATAAGATAAGAATATTACATTCAGCTTAATGCTGCTGTGTTTCGTATGGTGAGTGTAGAGAATCTGAGACCCTTTTTAATGGAAAGGAGGCGTTTCATCTTAGCTCTCAGGGGTAACAACGCGTCAGTATATTTATTTTTTATTGAGAGTTGTAGATGTCTATGGGCCACAGCATTCACCCACCATCGGGTGAGCTGTGTGCTCATTCGTCAAAAAATCCTTATACAAAAAAAAATTGCCTAAATATGGAAAAATAACTTTTCTCAAGCCAATTTTTGAATGTTTTAAATGGGGTGCCTCTAGAATTATTCCCGGTACCAGTCGACACCACGTCTCAGTCTTATCAACTTCTAACCTACCCTCCGAAATTTGAAAGCGTATTTAGAAATACAAAACAAAACAAATAATCAAAATCAAATGATAAATTTAAGTGATTGTGAAACCACAAGTTCCGATAATTTTTTTATAGAATAGGAGTGACAAACAAGCAAATAGTCCACCTTTATTAACACTGCTATGCTTCATATTGCGAGTGTTTCATAGAGGCATTTCATCTTATTCCGTTCATCAGATAAGCTACATGCTTGCTTGCTACCTTTTATATAAAAAATCGTCAGGAGTAACAACGCGTCTGCATTTTGATTCTTAATCGAGGATAAATGTAGGTGTCTATGGGCCACAGCATTCACGTGGACTGTTGATTACTTGTCAACCTTATTTCATAAAATAAAATACATAGATAAACATACAGCTGTGGACTTAAGCCTTTCTCGGTGTAGCAACATTCTTTCTTCTCTTAAAAAACGTAACTTCGACATTAGTGCTGTTTACATACATAAATTTCACGAGCAATTCAACCAGACCTAGAATAATACTTTATACGCCATGTAAATACTTGGTGCTTGCTGGTACTTGGTGCAGGAAAAGGACCTTCGCCTTCGATTTCCCTTAATTGTCACTATACCATTATTTTATGGTTTTATGGAGATCTATCCATTGCCGTCGAAATTCCTTCAAGAAATAACAAGGCGTATAAATTACTTAGACATGACAATAACCATCACGAACAGGTGAATTGTCAAACAACAGTCAACTTAACAGATTAACGAACTGAACACGCTCGTACAGAGTTGGCAGTAATTGATGCGACGCCATTTATTAAAGCATCAAACTTTATGAGAGGGGGGAGCAGTGAAACTCGTGAAAGCAGCGCCCAACGACGATTAATCAAGGAGAACACGTCACTGAACGGTTTGTGAGGCCAGACATAACAAAACAAAACTAACTTTGAATACTGTAAAGCATGGAACGCGAGCTCAATCACATAAATGTACCATCATTGTGCCATCCACCCCAATAAATTTACTGACAAGCGATTTTAAATCGTTTGACTTTGTAAAAAAGTTCACTTTTGAGTGAGCAGTGACGATATATGATTTCAATGTGGTGTCAAATGGTAGTGTGAAATGATATATTCAGGGGGTCGGCAGAGAAGCAAAAAAATACGTCGTCGCGTGATCGCTTCGATTTGGATCAGAAGACAGCAGTTTAGAGACATGCGAAGCGATAGATCGATGGCTTGCCTGTCAAAAGTATTAAATCTTTCGCTTAAATTGGAAAGCTATACACATTCTAGCAGAAATATAATTATATATAATTAGTGGAAAATATACCCTTGAATATCTTAAATCTACAGTTAGAATTACTTTTTATAACCTAGGTCTGAAGGAATCCCACACAGAAAAATTTAAAGAAATAAATATATCAACTTTGGACTCTGAGTATATTTACGAAAAGTTTAATAAAAAATTAAAGTAAAGTTACAGCATATATACGTCCCACTGCTGGGCACAGCTCTCTCCTTATTTCTGAGAGGGTTTTTAGAGCAAGGAAGTGTCCGCCGCACTCCCCCAATGCGTGTTGGCTAACTTCACATGAATTCGAAATATTTTTTTTTATTCCTCATACACGCAGGTTTTCTCACGATGTTTTCAAAAAACTTGCAATTAACAATTCCATTGATGCCGACGGGGATCGAACCTGGGTTATGTAAAAGTAAAAAATTACTATCTATACTAAATATTATATTATATAAAGTATATAGTAATTTAGCTATATTTAATACAAATTATTCTATTCTGACTAGACTGTTAGCTGTTTCTGTGTCAGATATCCAGTAAAATTAAAGGTTGTGAGCTATTTAATCTTAGTTCTCCTCGGGTGTGAAAGCGCATCTGTGCTTTGTACGTTTCCATAGTTTGCGGTAGCTACATAAGATGTTGGAAGGTCGACTCTAAATTCGTTGATCATTCTAATATAAAAATCTATATTTTCTGCAGGTATGGTTCCAGAACAGACGCGCAAAATGGCGGCGGCAGGAGAAGATGGAGGCCGCGAGACTGGGGCTCGCGGAGTACGGGACGCCCGTGCCGCGACTCGGCCTTGGCCTGCCCGTGGACCCTTGGCTGGCGCCTCCCCTGCTCTCGGCATTACCTGGTAATTTTATTTTACTATTATAATAACCCAGTGCTTGACAACAGCTCCATCTGATTGTAAGTGATGCAAATGCAAATGATAAAGCGCACTGAATTACTTTGCAAAAAATTATTCTATCGTGCCTTGAAGACACTCACCTAATCGGCTGAAAAAACAGTTGCTGCCAGATTATTTCACTCCCTTTCTGTTCGCATTTTTAATTCTTCTTTAGTCTTCTTCCTTGACTTCATGAGCCTGTACAATTCAACTGCTGAAGATGGCTTCTATTTGCGTGCAGAATTTGCCTCAATCTTTACGCTTGGTAGCTGGATTGATGATCGCAATGCCAGACTTTCTACACATTTGATGGTGCCGCTGGCTGGTGAATATTTTACATTTCACGTAAATGATATAATCTTTTCCACTAGAAATGATGCATTTCATGTTATGCCAGATTCCTATATTCAAGAAATGTTTCGTTCTTCGTAAAGATCTGTTTTAATACATACGCGGTGCATTCTGCATCTTAAGATGACTTAAAATGAAAAACAAACTTTAAACGTTTAATAAATCCTGAACAGTTTGTAGGCTATACAAATACTTGCTCCGCGAGGGATTCGAACTCGCGGCCCTTAGTGCTGTAGCTCAATGTTACGCTAATACATCAGGGAGCCCTCACTCAAAACTGCAGAATTATGTTGCTCTTTTGTAGAACCATCTTTAAGCTGGTATTTCATGACAGAGTGGTACGTAGCGCTGGAGTTACAGACTAGTAGTTCTACGCCCTGTAACATGTATATTCATGTTATCATTCATCCTTTACAGTCTATAAAAGTCCACTACTGAACATAAGCCTCCTACAGGGCATAGGCTACCTCAGGCAATCAAATTCAGATAGAAATTTAAGTCATAATAGACGATAGATGTAGAGGTCTACGAGCTACAGCATCCACTTACAATCAGATGGACTGTTAGCTCGTTTCTCACTAACACCTCATCTCCATGTTGCAGGGTTTCTCAGTCACCCGCCGTCTGGCTACCCGAGCTACCTGACGCCCCCCGTGCCGCCTGCACCCCCCGCACCCGCCCCCGCGCCCGACCCGCGCTCCTCCTCCATAGCAGCGCTGCGCATGAAGGCGAAGGAGCACGTGGATTCTATTACCAAGGGAATGCAAATGGTGTAATGCTCGAAGATAGTCAGCTAATTGAACCTTTTTAGACTAATCATCATCATCATCATTACAGCCTTTCACAGCGCACAAAACTGCAGAATTAAGCTGCTCTATAACGCCGGTATTTCGTGTCAGCGTGGTGTGTAGCGCTGGAGTTACCTACTAATTTCACACCCCATAAGACGTATATTTATGTAATCATCCATCCATTACAATCATACATCCACTGTTGAAAATAGACCTCCCCCAAGGAATGTCTCAAAGCACGAGAGCCATCTGCACCCATCGACTTGCCAGGTCGTCATTCCATCTAGTGGTGAGCCGCCCTACACTTCGCCTACAGGGGTAGACTAATAATAATGATAATAGAATAACTTTATTGTACACCATAACAATTTACAGAAAAAAAGAAAACGAAAGTGTATTAAATTCGTTGCGACCTTACCGCTAAAAGCCATCTCTTCCAGGCTTTGATGGACAGAAACTTAAAATATGTAAAGATAGAGGTGTACATTTATATTATATATTTTATTTATTTATGATTATATTAGTTATTAAACAAATAATGACATGTAGCAATAAACCACATAAATATGAAAGCAATTTTCCGGACTTCATCGCGTTTAATTTTTAATTCTCAACCTTTCGTGTGCTTTACAGCACCCATGATCACTTGGGGAACTTGTAAACTTAGTTTCGTTTAATTTATAGTGTTGGCGTAAATTTAGTACATATATATATATATATATATATATATATATATATATATATATGTATGTATTATTGTATGTATATTTATACTATATGTGTATATATTTAAATGTAATGCGTATGTATGTACTTTGCATATATGAATATTTTAATGTAATTATTTACGTATAATGATCGCACCTGCCAACAATTGTCCTTGGCACCCAGGGTTGACTGGCAGAGAATGCCACATGGCATTAAGTCCGCCCTATGTACCCCTTTAGCTTAAGGTGTTACGTGTAAGTTTTTAAATAAATAAATAAATAAATAGTTAGACCCCCAACTAGGAAGATTATGTAGGTACCTACCTTGGGGTCTAAAAATCAATATAATATCTATGGATGCAGGTGGCTCAGTATCATACCTTGTAGCAATCCTTGGTGAAGGACTATGTTCACCATTGCTCCTGTGAAGAGCTGCAGTGATGAAAATGTTGATAATGACAGTAATTAATTTACATATTTTAATTTTCAAAGTCTAGTAGCCAACACTTTTAAGTTGTTACACTCAATAAGCTATATTGTATATAATATGTCATTCTAACGTCTTTTTTGTTTTATTTATAAACCAGCGTTAGACCGCGATTCCACCTGGTAGCAAGTGCATAGCTTAAGGTGATACATTGCACTGTCTCAGAGTAATAATGTTATATTTGTATGTTCTTGGCTTAACGAGTTTCAACCTATAATGGAGGTAATACAGAACCAAAATAGTTAAGAGAACTGAAATTGTAAAAATTAGTCTAAAATTATAACTGTGCATTAAATAGTTTAAGTTAATAATATAAAATAATACCAATTAGGAAAAAATACTATTTAATAAAATAATTTATATTTAGTAAGTCGGTAAGATTGTAAATAATGTAAACAAATGTCTAGTTCTAATAGCAATAAGAAGTAGAATATTTTTGTGAAAGCTTAATATTATTAAGTCGTCTCAATGTGTGCTGTTTTGAGTTTCAGTTTACAATAATTAAGAAAGCATTTTCCCAAATACTTCTATGTTTACAACTAGACGGGTAACTACGGTACTAAGACATATTTTGCTCCGTTTATTTACATACGAGTTGCACGTAAAGTAGTTTATGTAACAAACTATTCACTCAGCGACTTAGGATGACCTAAAATGAAAAAATTTTACGATTTATAAATAGTTAAACTGATGATTTGTTCTAAAAAAAGGGGTTTTTGAGCACTTCATTTAGGTACTGCAAAACGGCTCGTAAAAGTAAACGAAGCGTTTTTAAGTATAGAAACCTGGCATAAGTAAGGATAATGTCATCAGCGTTAAAGCCAGGATTTAGATAATGTCAATATTACTGATGACAAATTTTGGACATAATGTACATTATAAACCTTTGTCTTATGTAATTAACAGCACGACTATCTTCCTTCTTGTAATTAAATAATTCACCACACAAACAATACGTAAAAAAACCTACATCGCGTACAAAATATTGTTTCATTTCATTGTAAATAAGCATTGTACATAAATTAATATAAGATATAGTCATAGTTATACGAATGTGTATTGTATTTGATTTATAAGAAAATTTGTCACGTCACTTATTTCTAATTTTCCTTTAAATGTGAAGGAAATTTTAGCAAATTATGCAACATCTTTATTACACCGCCGGCGGGTTGCTTTAAGTATCATACTTTGTTCGCATTGCGTCAGCGTTACTAGCCTTATCGTTAAAACAGTAATTTAAAACAAACTGTCAGTCGCAGGACTGCACGTAAGAAGTGAAAAGTTCTAATTATGAATGCCACGATACGCCTTTTTGCCGATACGATATCAATGCTCTTATAAAAATATCGGCAATACCGATACCGATACCGATTCGCTTATTGAATTCATAAATGAAGGTAAAGTAAATAAAACATAAGTCAGGTTATTTTTAATCAATATAAAAATAACAGGAAAAACTAAATAAAACTGTTTAAAACTACCTAAATAACCAGTGGAAACGGAAACACAAGGTGGGTAGCAGCAACTTCCTGGTAACAATTTATTTATTATAAAAAACTGCGGTTGTCAAGCCATGGCTAATTACACCTATGAGGCAATCTACGTGGGAGGCGTTAGGTAGATGCTTCATCCATGCTGCTGCCCTTCTCTTGTGTCGTGTCTCGCTGTCGTGTCTCGGCTGGTGGGTATTCTGTCAGCGCCACTACACGGTGCGGTGTCGTATTTATTAACTATTACGAAGTACTAATATGAATTCTGTGGTATCTTTGTTTCTTCGATACTATGACGTTTAACAAAATACTCCATGACCTAACCGGTACAACTCCTAGGCAAAAAGTGGAGCCATTGGTAGCACTAAGTAAAGTATTTAATGCAACCCGCTGTTCTTGTACTTGAACTAATATATAAACTAGCATAATGAAATTTGATCATTGATTGAAGATAATGAACAAATAAATAATTAATTTGTCGCAAAAATATCAAATGATTAACAAATTTTCAATTTGCATTTCCTTTACTATTTATTCATTTATTTATGTATCGTTGAAATATATACAATATTAAAAAAAACTATAGTAAATAAAACTAAAAACTTAAATTATTATGCAGTCCTACCCCCGAGGTATAGTGTCAAGAAAGCTGGCTGTGTTTTCTCGCTAAATGGAAACTTAGCTATTAAGCGAGAAACGAACCTGCCTTCTTAACGTCAGCAGCGACAATCAGTCGGGGTACAGCATCTTCAAGAACTTCACTATACACTTAATTGATTTTGTGCTCCAGTATTTTGTGGCTTAAGTTAGTAAGATGTTAATTTAAATATACATAATGAAAACATAAGTTAATACTGTTTCTTTACTTCAAAAGCAAAAAATTGAAGCTATCTGTAAAATATATAATATCACCGTATTATTTTGAAAATTGTATGTATTCTTATCACGTGTAAATATGGACATGTAAGTTAATATTTATATGTATATACCCGTGGGTGTCATAGCTGTATAGATAGAAATGTCGACTATACGTAGCGCCTACATAATGAGAGATTAATAAATATGTGTTCTTTCTATGAACGTGTTTGATTTTTTAAGCAGTTTTATAATGAAAATAATTCACCTTTCTGTTAAGTTTTTAAGGCCTTTAAATAGCAGCTTAATCAACCTAAGCAGTCGGAGTCAAACGACGAAGTTTTTTTAATAAGTGGGGGAAACAAACAGAAACACATACCTACTACTTGTTTAATTTATCACTGGTTTCGAAAAACCTCTGTCCTCGGAGCTCACTCTGAACCAGTAAATGTATTGAGAGGCCAAAGGTGTTATATTAACTCCTTAAGTTTTTCTCTGAGCTACTCTTTAGGTTTTAGAAAATACCGCTCGACAACCCTAGCCGCATTTAAATATTTTAATGAAGTCTTGAACATATTAAACGATCAGAAATACGCAATAGGAATTTTATTTGACATGACAAAAGCATATGAAAAAATTAAATATGACATTCTCTTAAATAAACTTTATGACATTGGTATCCGTGGTGTAGCTCATAAGTGGTTTGCTTCCTTTCTCAGCAATCGTTCACAGTACGTCGAAATAGAAAATGTAGATCAAGATTCAAAAACCATAACATGTGTCAGGTCGAGGGCCCAGCCGGTGCGGGACTCTATCCCTCAGGGGTCCGTACTCGGATGTGTCCTCTTCCTTATTTACATCAATGACCTCCCCAAGATTATTTATGAGTTTTGTGTGATGTTTGCCGACGATTTTTCTGTTGTGTTCCCTTATATAAGTGGTATCAAACTTAATGAAAGAATCGACATAATTATAAATAAAGTAGAACAATAGCTAAGCGATCATAATTTAGAAGTTAATTTCAAAAAAACTAAACTAATACAATTCAGACCACGATAAAAACATGAACTAGAGATAAATTATACATATAATCAAACAAAATTAGAATGTGTTCAAAATTTTTCTTTGCTGGGTATAAATATAGATTCGAATGTTAATTTTAAATCACATATTCAAAAAACATAAGTTAAAATTATCACAATTTATATATGCTTTAAGAGAATTAAAAAAATCTACAAATTTAAAAACGGCAGTGACAGCCTATCACGCCTACGCTCAAGCGTGGCTAAACTACGGCATCATACTATGGGGCAGCAGTGTAGACTCACACGATCATTTATTTTACAAAAAAAAAAATGTATACGTGTAGTTGCAAATATCAAGCAAAGAGAAAGTTGCAAACCTCACTTTCAAAGTCACAAAATTTTAACATTACCGTGCCTATATATATTAGAAATATGTAAATTTGTAAAAAGACACCCAAGTTTTTACACCAAAATCATAGACGCGCCCCGACACAACGTAACTCGCTATAAGAGTAACCTTTTGCAACCAAAATCTAAATTAAAATTACACAGTACAGGTCCTTACTCGATGTCAATAAAAATTTATAATAAATTGCCGGAATACATAAAAGCCGAAACAATTATTAATAAATTCATAAGATCTTTAAAAAAGATACTTATTAAAAAAGTTATTATTCAATTAATGAATACATTGAGGAAAGGAATTTTTAAGTGTCTGCCCCTCTCCTGTTCATTGCTATGCCTTTCGAGGTGCACGTGATTGTTAGAACTTGCATGTTTTGTTTAGTCTCTAAGTCACATGTAACAATTAGTGAATAAAAAAATAAATAAATTATAAATTACTCTTATGGTTCTCTTCTGTAAAATAAATATAATTTCAATATCAGTCGCATGTCCCCATAGCAAAATACATAAGACATTATACTATGGAAATAGCTAAAGTAAACTAGTCTAGCTGTTTCAACACTGGGGCAAGCAAGCATGCGGCCCACCTGATGGTAGGTGATGACCGCCCATGAACAACTGCAATACCAGAGGAATTGCAGATGCCTTTTAAAAACAGTAGTAACTTAAAGACCCACTTTGAAATTACGTCCTTGCACACGCTTGGCAGATGGCTTGGCAACGGCATTTTTTTAGTAATTATTAGAGAGACGCTACTGCTTAGCTGCTTGTGTTGTCTGTTTCCCTCCGTTGCTTCTAACGACATGCATGGAGGCAAAAGGGAGAGGAGATATTTTTACACCGTCAATACACGGTATATGTACACGGTATGTTGTAGACACTTATATTTTGTATATAAATGTTTATATATATATATATATATATATATATATATATATATATATATATATATTGTTATCAAATTGCAGTCTCTAACGGTTTTTCAAAAAGTCTCATTAATAATCTTATTAAAAAGAAACAAAAGCATGTTGTTCGCTATTCTTTGTCGGTTCGATCTCAAAGTGTCCGGCGATATGTGGGTAGTTTGACCTACTTAGGCTCCATATCGGAATAAACTGCTAATACTCGTAAGAAAAACGGCGTTAACGTGTTAAATATGAGTCAAAAATCGGGTGTTTATAAACTTGTTTATGATGAATGACTGGTCGTAATTTCGGGACGCGCTATATAGAGCAGTTGGCCGCGTACAGAAGTTGCAATCCTGATAAATCCCATTTTGCTAAACATCTCTTGGACACTGGACACAACCTAGCTGGCGACCATTCCTTTGAAGTCTTACATACTTGTAATAAGGGGCTGCGACTGTGTGTGCTGGAGCAGTTGGAGATTTTAAAAAGTAATAATAGTAATTATGCACTGCTGAATGAACAAGCAAATGTTTCTACGAGGGCGGCACTGAAAATTTCGGGAATCAAGGAAGTGACACAACATTACTATTTAAAAATGTATTTATTGCTTTAGAAGTATTCTCCGCGAAATTTGACACATTTTTCCATACGATGGAACCAATCATTGAAGCAACCATTCCATTCGGAAGTTGGGGTCTCCAAAATGGCCGTTTTGTAGGCGTCCACAGCTTCGTCAGGTGATGAAAATCTCTGTCTACGCAATTTGTTCTTTATATTAGGGAAAGTATAGAAATCATTAGGGCTTAGGTCGGGGCTGTACGGCGGACTGTCTAATAATTCTGTGTTTTCTTGCTCTAAAAACTCTTTTGTTCTGTGTGCGGTGTGAGAACTCGCATTGTCGTGATGGAGGATGATGCGGCGGTTGCAGTTCTCTTTACGGAGTTCAGAAACGATCTGTGGCAAACAAATGCTAGCATACCATTCTGCATTAACCGTTCTTTGTCCCTCAAGAGGAATAGTTGTAACATGGCCGGTTTTGGAGACAAACGTGGCCACCATTTTTTTTGCAACACTCCGTGAACGAACAATTTTTGTTGGCTTTAACTCATTTTCGAAAACCCAAACTCGTCACTGGTCTTTTGTGTGTTTTTACGTATATATACAGGATTCGTCACGTGATACGATGTTGTATACAGCATTTGAGGATCCTGCGTGGAATTTTTCGAGAGTTCTGACGCACCAAGTAACGCAAGCCGCTTTTTGCTCTTCACAGAGCGAATGCGGTATCCATCGGGAAAACAACTTTTTTACACCTAATTGTTCATGCAAGATTGTTTGTATTTGACTCATGCCAATTTCTAAAATTGCCAGAATTTCGCGGTATGTCACATATCGATTTTCCTCAATCAGTTACGCACAGCATCAACGTTTTTTTGGGTGACTGCAGTTTTTGGACGACCTTGACGGGGATCATAACTGAGCTTGACAAGTCCACGTTGAAATTCAGCAAACCAGCGATAAATTGTGGTTTTAGATGGGGTTTCATCACCAAATGCAGAAATCATCCGATTAACACACTGTTTTTGTGTTAAACCACATCGAAAGTCATAATAAATCATCGCTCTTGAATTTTCTCGAGTCAATTCCATTTTCTCAACGACTAAACAAGTTTGACAAAACCTCGTGACAAGACCGAGAATCTTTTTTTTGAATAAATAAATGGTATTCGATTTTTAAAACCAAGGAGTTTTCAATTAAAAAGATTTTAATATGACAGGAACGGTGGAAATATTCAATTCCCGATACTTTTAGTGCAGCCTAGGTAGTTCACCTTTGTTAAACATCTTTAAGGCTAATCTTTAATAATAACTTTAAGATTAATAATAATAAATAAATAACTATAATAATAATACTAGTTTTTACGGAATTTATCGCGTATATTTAACTTTTTAAATACCCGACGTTTCGAAAAAGTTAAATATACGCGATAAATTCCGTAAAAACTAGTATTATTTCAATGTGTAGTGTTCGCGTAAATATAAGAAATAATTAACTATAATAATATCAATAAAACAATAATAATAATAGTATTTAAAAATATTAATCATAACAATAATGATAATTAGTAGCAGGTTTGTTATCGCACGGCGCGGTCACTCGCTACTTTGGTGGTGAGCGATTGTGTCGGCGTGAATAATCACCAACGACATCCCTAGCTCGTCGAATGGTGTTAAACTAGCCCTTTTCGCAGATGACACAGCCCTTTACTCTAAAGGCAACTCACTGCCACAGATTCGGAACAAGATCCAAAAGTCAGTTAACGACTTAGGAGCTTGGTTCCAAAAATGGCGTATCGACGTAAACCCGGAGAAGAGCTCTGCCGTTTGCTTCGAATATAAACGACGCCGTCTCGCCGCCACTCCGCCAATCAGGATGTTAGGAACCCCTGTCCCATGGCAAACACAAGCCAAATACTTAGGCGTCACCCTTGATGCAAGGCTCACTTTCGAGCCCCATATCAAAAAGGTAACTCGCACCGCGTGATTTTACATGGGTAGGCTCAACAGCATGTTGGGCAAACACAGTAACATGTCTCTCCGCAACAAGCAAACCGTATATAAGGTCTGTATACGACCTGTTATGACCTACGCGGCCCACATTTTTGCACATGCTAAACGCAAAATTATAAATGAACTTCAAATAGTTCAAAATCTGTTCTGTCGTAGGGCCACTAACTCGCCCTATTATGTCAGTAATGCCGACCTACACCGAGACTTAGAGCTCCAATCCAGCAGTTCCTTAAATCACTCTCTGAGAGATTTTTAAAAGCCTCAGAGGCCCACCCAAATCATCTCATTCGTGAGACAGCAGCCTATGCAGCCCCTATCCACACTCGCTATAGTGTGCGCAGACCGAGAAACTCTCTCTCGGACCCCCCCAACAAGCTTTCGGCTGACCTGAACTGCCTCCTGGCGGCTCAGGCCGAGCCTACATAACACATCCCTTAATCTGCCTTAGTTAGGCAAACTTCTAAGCGGCTTTTCGCCGTCGCTTTCCGGAGGGTTGCCCATATTTGCCGCGGGCGCAAAAAAAAAAACTCGCCGCTCACTTAGCGGTCAGCCGCCGTAGAGTCTACATTACCTGAAGATGCCTCGTGCAGAGGCGAAACACGTGTCGTATGTGTGTGTTACCTGGAATAGCGGTGTTGGGAGTAGTGGTGCTGGGACTAGTGGTGAAGGAGTTAGTGCATGCAATTGAGGGATGGCGGGAGGTGCTCTTCAATCCAGGTAAGACACATCATTGTATTTATTTAGCGGAAGGTTGCAAAGAAATTTATATTTTTATTTTTTATTAACATATTAACTTTGGCATCGCAGTACGTTTCATCATCATCATCATCATTACAGCCTTTCACAAGTCCACTGCTGAACATAGGCCTCCCCCAAGTAATGCCACAAAGCACGGTCCTGAGCCACCTGCATCCATCGACTTCCTGCATGTCTTACCAGGTCGTCACTCCATCTAGTGGGGGGTCGCCCTACACTACGCCTACCGGTACGAGGCTGCCACTCGAGAACCTTTCTTCCCCATCGGTTATCGGTTCTTCGAGCTATATGGCCGGCCCATTGCCACTTCAGCTTACTAATCCGTTGGGCTATGTCGGTCACTCTGGTTTTACTGCGGATATCCTCATTTCTGAGTCTATCACGCAGAGAAACTCCGAGCATAGCCCTCTCCATAGCTCGCTGAGCGACCTTAAGCGTCCTCATACGGCCAGCAGTGAAGGACCACGTCTAAGATCCATAAGTCATCACTGGCAACACGCACTGGTTGTACAATCTAGTTTTTAGAGATTGAGGTATACCTGACGAAAAGATATGTCGTAATTTCCCGAACGCTGCCCAGCCGAGTTGAATCCGTCGATTGACCTCTCGGTCGAAGTTGGACTTACCTAGTCGGACTATTTGTCCCAGGTAAACGTACTCGTCAACAACTTCGAGCATAGTGCTTCCAACAACTACCGGCATAGGTGTGACATGGACATTGAACATGATCTTTGTTTTGTCCATGTTCATTTTAAGACCTATCCGTTGGGAGGCACTATTGAGGTCATTGAGCATAGTGCTTAAGTCCTCCAGCGATTCTGCCATAAGGACTATATCGTCGGCAAATCGAAGGTGAGTGATGTACTCGCCATTGATGTCAATACCGTATCCTTTCCAGTCCAGTAGCTTGAAAACGTCTTCCAATGCAGCGGTGAAGAGTTTCGGGGATATAACGTCACCCTGTCTTACACCTCTCTGCAGTTGGATAGGTTTCGAGCTCTGATTCTGTACTCGGATAGCCATCGTAGCCCTACTGTACAAACACTTCAGCACTTCGATATACCGACAGTCAACTTGGCACCGCTGAAGGGACTGTAGCACCGCCCAAATTTCGACGGAATCAAAGGCTTTCTCATAGTCCACATACGCCAGGCAAAGTGGCAGATTGTACTCTTCAGTCTTCTGTACAATCTGCCGCAGGGTATGTATGTGGTCTATGGTACTGAAGCCTTTTCGGAAACCGGCTTGTTCGGGAGGCTGGAAGTCGTCAAGTCTGCGTGCGAGACGATTCGTAATGACTCTCGAAAACAGCACGTAGACGCGGCTCAGAAGGGAAATCGGTCTGTAGTTCTTTAAGAGAGCGTTGTCGCCTTTCTTAAAGAACAAGACCACCGCACTTCTGCTCCACGCCTCTGGAGTAGTGCCACCATGGAGGACGGAATTGAAGAGCTTCTGAAGGACTACAAGTACCGGTGTTCCACCCGCTTTCAGAAGCTCCGCTGTAATTCCATCCTCGCCTGGGGCCCTGCCGTTTTTAAGGTGCTGGAGAGCCATTCTAATCTCGCTTAGACTGACGTCCGGGATATCATCGGAATAGTGTCGGATAAGACTTGCTCTTGGATCGTTACTCACACTTGCGTGTGGCTCCAACGATGATGTGTACAGCTGCCCATAGAACCTCTCAATCTCACTCAAAATCTCAGGTGTCCCGGAAACGATGTTGCCACACTCAGTCTTCAGCTTTGACAGTTGGCTCTTTCTGGCAGACAGATCTCTGGCAAAGACTTTGGAGCCCTGGTTCCGCTCGATCGCTTCTTTAATACGAGAAGTATTAAAGTTGCGTAAGTCTCGCCGCATGCATTTGGAGATCTGTCTGTTCAGTTGCCTGTATGCTGTCAAATCTGTTGACGATTGCAGCCTCATCTCCCGTCTAACAGCCATGAGATTAAGAGTGTGATCGGAGAGGTTTTGTGTTCTTCTGCGGCGGGTCTTGCAGAACTTAGCTCCGACCGCATGGACAGTTTCCACGAGCTTGTCGTTCATATCGTCCACTGCATTGCAATCTTCTAGGCACTGGAAGCGGTTACGTAACTCGAGCTGAAAGGTTTCGGGATTCTGGATTAGAGCACGAGGGGGACGGAGCGTTGACTTCATTAGACGAGACCTCTCCAACTTAACGTTTAGGTTCAGTGTGCCTCTAACCATTCGGTGATCGCTGCCAGTTTTCACCCTTGCGATCACTGAGACATCACTGAACAGTTGGCGTCTGGTCGTCATAATGAAGTCAATCTCATTTTTTGTCGAACCGTCGGGGCTCGACCAGGTCCACTTCCTGTGGGGCCGCTTCTGGAAGAAAGAGTTCATCATAAAGAGTCCCTCTTTCTCCATAAAGTCGGCCAGCTGCTGGCCCCTTCGGTTCCGTTGCCCTACTCCAAATTTCCCTACCTTCAGCTCACCGCTTTCTCTTGTGCCTAGTTTTGCGTTGAAGTCTCCCATCAACACCGTGTAGTGGGTTTTGGAGGAATGTATGGCTCTGGAAATATCCTCATACATTTCCTCCACCTCCTCATCGGGGTGTGCCGAGGTTGGTGCGTAAACCTGAATGACCTTCAGCGAATACCGTTTGGTGATTCTGAGTATCAGGTACGCGACCCTCGTCGACACACTCCCAATCTTTACAACGTTGTTGACGAGAGACTTGTGGACGATAAATCCGACACCTCCTTGGGACAGATGGTCGCCCTCCCGGTGATAGAACAAGTTGCCGGACTCGAGGATTGCCGTGTCCTCCCCCTCTCTTCGGACCTCGGATAATCCAATAATATGCCAGCGCAACTTGTCTACCTCTTTTTCCAGCTCCAGTATCTTCTCGTCAGTCCTCAGGGTGCGTGCGTTATATGTTGCCAGGTCGAGTCGTCGTAGGTGGCAACCGAACCTCCACCGGAGATTCTTAGCACCCCCTGCCCCGCCGTTACCATGGTCGCCACCGTAGCCAGGAATAGCGGGGCCGCCGGGGACTGGGGGCCGTCTTTTTGTGTATTTGTTCATTGGGGGGTATTTGCCGTAGTTGCCACGCTTGGCGAGCGGGTTGGCAACCGCAGTTTTTTATTACGTCACAGTTGTCATCAGGAAGATGCTGCTGCCCATCTCCTGCCTGTCTCCCTCTGTCGCCTCTTACGACACCCACGGGAGGATATGGGGTAGTGGATATTCTTAACCGCCACTACACGGCACACGGCAGTACGTTTATGAAAATGTAATGAATGTACATAAAACATAAATAGCTTTCATAAGAATAAACCTAGTAAACCTAGTAAAAGTTACTAGACTCCACAGAATTAGTAATTCATTTATGGGGCATGTATACGTATTTACGACAAAATCCCAGAAAATGTACAACATTTGTCGTTAAACAAGTTTAAATATTTTATTAAAAATAAATTGTACAAAAAGGGTTGTTGTAATATCAAAGAATACATAAATGAAAATTACTTCTGGAAATGAGTTGATCGCCACCATGCTGGTTCTTTAAAAAATAAGCCAAAAATTATAGAAAATAAATGACTTTAAAGTGAAATATGTTTAAACAGAGTCCCGCTAGGTTTCTTGCTGGTTCTTCCTAGGTCAGAGGTTTTTTTCCAAACCAATGGTAATTAAAAAAAGACTTTCAGTAAGTATTATTCAATAATCTAAAGGTATTGAATAAAAAATCATACATTCATTCATTTACGTGGTAGAGCCACGAGTATTACAGCTGCGCAAGCAAGAGAATCCAAATGCATATGCATTGTGAATTAATAAAAAAAAGTAAAATAGAATGCCCCTTTACCAGTTAAAAGGGTTTCCGTTTCTCTTCACTTATCATGCGAAACACAATGACAATTTTCTATAGTAATGACACGCCGGTATTTCACGCGAGCATGGTCAATCTCCGACAGAGCCGATGTATTTATTCCTGCTGCAGTGCAAGTCTACCACGTTTGAAAAGTTTCTTGATAGTAGGACTTCTTTTCTTTCCTAGATTCCATCCGGATTTGTTTTTATAAAACCTGATGGTCAGTGCTGCAGTTTTGCACACTCGCTGCTAACTTCAAACAAAGAAGGCTATAGGTTCGTTGTCACCTACGACCTTTCTTTACCGTACCTATATACCGAAACACCACAATATTTTATTTCAGTATTTTTTATTTCACGTTTACAAGATAACACCAATGTGAAGGGATGCGGACGCGGTTGGACTCGTAGTTGACACACAAACATATCTCGGACTAGTTATTGACAGTGCATTTTATTGGAGCCAGCATATTGAACGAGTATGTACTAAACTAAGACAGTTTCTAGCAAATATCACAATATATCACAATATCCTCAATTTTTTTTCATTATTTTTTTAAAACGTTACCCCTTACACTAGTAATTCCTCCTGTATCATGGGGGCAGTTTACATACATAAATTGCACAAGGACAAACATCCAGACCCGGAACAATTATTTGTAGGCCACACAAATACTTGTTTCGTGCGGGATTCGAACCCTC
The DNA here is from genome assembly GCA_036936625.1 of Parnassius smintheus behrii. NCBI lineage: Eukaryota > Metazoa > Arthropoda > Insecta > Lepidoptera > Papilionidae > Parnassius > Parnassius smintheus. The sequence continues at coordinate 43,116,256 of JAUPFT010000022.1, forward strand.
AACCCCCAGCGCAGCCACTCATTGCTAAGCCACTGTGCCACGGAGTCGTCAAAATCATGATCATCCTTAATGATCGCATTCTATTTAAAATAGAGTTAATGTTATATAATGCATCTGCGGAGTCGCAGGTTCAGTACTGGCTAAGTAGCTACGGCTGAACTTACAAAACAGATCTTGACCAAAGCCATAATTTACAAGTAAGAATACTCAACATCATAGTTCCAAATAAACTAAAAAATTAATTTCAGGATGACGTCAGCGATCTTTTAAAACACTGTAAATGCAACGTCGGGTATTAAAAATAAGTAAAAGTAGTTAATTAAACGCGATAAAATCCGTAAATTTAGTTTTATTCAACACTAAAATCTTACCAATACATATAACAAGTACAAAATATTTTACTAAAAGAACAATTTTTAATGAATCGCTAAATGTCCCGATTGTGCAACCCGCATACATTCGAGCAATTTCTATGTCTCAGCGAGCCGCGTGCTAGCATTGCGTACGGTGAGCGAACATGTAGCTACTTAATGCATCGCTGTTGCGGGCATTGGTGTGTTATATCACTAAAAATAACATTAAGTGTAATCTAAAGCATCACTTTCTCTGATTGATTGCGTTTTTATTTCATTTTATTTTCATAGTATTTACAATACAATATTACGCTACAATATCTTATAAAATTGTAAACTATGTATAAACATTAGTGGTTTTTTTTAATACCATCGCTACAAATATTTGTAATGCTTGTTTAAATGATAAATAAAATAAAAAATGCTATTTGGCAGCAATGATAAGTAAGAGGGTGATATATACCACAACAGACACCAACGTAGGAAAGGAGGACCTCCACCTAGTGAGTACCATCTTTATACCTTAATGAAGACCTCCAGACTGAATGTCGGTCACGGTGGCCAGTGTCAACGGAGACTAGCCATCCGCGCAGTACAGGGTTATAGTGCCCGCGGGTATGCGCAAGCACGGGCGCTCTCTCCATATCCTACTCCACTCTCATAGTCCCATGAGACGAGCCGCAGGACCAACGGCTTTATGTGCCTTCCGAGATGTGGGGGTGAAACAACGAAATATCTTCTAAACTCCGGACTGCTACTGAGAATTTTTCGATAGAAAACCAAATTACTAATTTTACCCTAACCCCGGATTCGAACATGAGGCCTCAAGAATAGCAATCAGGTTTAGGACCACTACAATTACCTATAATAGTCTGTAGCATTTAAAATATAACCATATATACGTAGATTTATTCATTATAATTTTTACAATGTATACAAACAGTGATCATTTGAGAAAAACCTCAGAAATATAATGCTACTGAACTCAAATATAATGCAGTAGGTACGTAGCTTAACTCGTAGACACACCGGGATAATCGTAGCGGTATAGCACTGTAGGGTGATGAGGGAGTGTGGAGGGAGGGGACTACATCAGAACATTTAATAAACTGAACTGCACTCAATGATTGTGTTTTTATTATGCCACTGTAGTTGCTCCCGTAAATGTCGTGTAGGCTTACATGACACTCAATTTTATTTTTAGACTTTAATTTTAAGCTTTTTAGTTTAAAATGAGTATTATAGCAAATTATATAGAATATTAGACACTTTTTACTGGAAACAAGGCATTTCATCTTAGTCTTCTGGGGTGATACGCATCTGCATTTTCAATTTTAATTGACATCTATGGCCCATAGCTTCCACTTGCCATAAGGTGGACTGTGTGCTCGCTCGTTTGTCACAGTTAATCTATAAAAAATATCAACAAGCGTACCTTTAGATAGTGTATAACAAATGTGTGTTGCCAGTTATAACATATACAGGGTTATTTTTCAAAAAGTAGCCAAATGGAAAGCTTACTACCGATGGACCCTTACGATTTGTGCGTGTGTAGTAAAATCAGTTAAAATAATGCACTGCCACTCATATTAAATTTTGAAGATAAAAACGACAGTCTGTTTGAGATATTTTTTTTATTAATTTTTCTTCACCATTTGCTTTTATTACTTATTATGTACCTTTTCGGCAATTCGGCCGGTTATTTTAAAACCATTCTGTGCATTCGGGACGTGGTGTTTCACTGCTGCTCGTATGAGGAAGCTCAAGGTCACGCAGCAAGTTATGAATATGCCTATGATCGATGTTTTGCTGCGTGATAGACTTTGTAATGAGGATGTTCGCACTAACAGATCAACTGAAATGGTAATGAACCAGCCATGTAGCTCGAAGAATAGAGGATAAGGAAGTAAAGTACTGGAGTGAGCGCCTCGCTCCAGTAAGCGAAGTGTAAGGCTGTCCACCACTAGATTGAGTGACGAACGGGTAATACGTGCAAGAATATTTGTGTTAGATAGTTGTCAATCCAAGTCAAGTTATTATTTGTTGGACTGGCACAAGTAGACAGGTGGATGTTTTCCTTAATAAAATAAATGGAGTCCACGACAAAATTAAATTTAAGCTTCAATTGGAACAAGATTGTTCCCTTAATTTACCTGACTTAACAAAAGCAAGGAAAGAGTTGTTACATGTTTTACAAATTTATCGAAAGCCAACTCATACCGACCCGGTCATCCCCGCATTATCCACAGCAACATATATTAGCCCTTTTTATTGTTATACTAATCGTTTGTCACTGTCAAGTAAAGAATATTATTTAAAAGATCTTAGTATAATTTATCAAATTTCAGTCTCTAACGGTTTTTCACAAAATCTCAGTAACAATTTGCGTGACACTGATTTTGAAATTTATTACAATCACTATATTAAAAAATGAAAATAACCGATAAAGAGCGCTCTATGTGAGCCCCGCACGATTGTACGCTAACAAAACAAATACCCCGCGCCGACGCACTCGATTAGCTCGCAAACGCCACATTAACATGTTATTGGTCCCCACTTCCCTCTCCCTACCATAGACCGCCACAGTATAGTTAACCACAGAATAAACATTGTTGTGTGTTTATAGTTAAACATTATCTCCTCACTAAGATTTTCTCCTGTATCGCTTTTACATACATATATTTCATAAGGATAAATATCCAGACATGAAACAATTATTTGTAGGCCATACCTATACTACGTGCGGGATTCGAACCCGCGGCCCTCAGCGCTGCAACTCCTTGCTAAGCCACTACGCTATGAAGCCGTCGTAAATAAAAATAAAACTTACGAAACTAAAGAGAACTATTACTTTACTTTATTTTGTGATCAAAAAGTAAGTAATAAAGACTATATCACGCAGCGCTCGCTGTAAATTTCACAGTACGCGAGCAACCTGGGTTCGATCCCCGCCGGCACCAATGAAATAGATAATTGCAATTTTAAGTGCTGATTTACCACGTGCTCGGCGGTGAAGGAAAACAACGTGAGGAAACCTGCATGTCTAAGAAATAATAAAAAAAGTATTTCAAAGACATGTGAAACCCGCCAACACGCAATAGGGCAGCGCGGCGGACACTTCATTACCCTAAAACCCTCTCAGACATGAGGGGAGGCCTGTGCCCAGCAGTGGAACACGTATATAGGCTGTAACTAAAGACTATATACGTTCTTTTTCTGTGCAGAAAACTTCTGAATGGATTACGAAGTGTTTATGCCACCGCATAGTTCCATTGCGTGTAGGGTGATTTCACATGTCCTAAGTCATTAGTATGAAGGTTTTCCCGCTATCTTTTGATAATACGTAGAACATACAACGAACTTTGAGCTATTAACTTACACAAAATATCATTAAATGTATTTAATACCACAAATTCAGAGCCACAAGCGTGTGAATTTCAATTATTTAGTTTTATTGTATGGATATAAAAACTATAATAAAAAAACTATAACCAAAATCTTAAATTATCATATAGTCCTGCTCCCCGTGGTATCGTGCGAAGAACCCCGGCTGGGTTTCCTCGCTGAATGGCTATACTTAGCCTTTCAGTAAAGAACCAGGCTTCTTATCACCAGCAGCGACGACCAGTCGCGGATACAGTTCTGTTAGGAACCTCACTGCACGTGGACCCCACGGACCGATAGTCTCTACAGCAAATGGCACTAACATGTAAGTCGTCTCTCAGATACGAGTACACATATTTACGCCACTTATTTCAGTTTTCTCTGATACTACCCCGGCTCTAAACTTCGTATCACTCAGATGAACTGATTTTATTATCAATTTTATAATACACTTTTATAATGTTGTGTATTAAAGTGTTTTAACGTTCTTTTTATATTTATGTAAAGGCAAGTCAAGCATTGAATCAGGTATTATGTTGTAAAATGGAATGTACTCGTAAAATCGTGAATGATTGTATGTTTTTCTTATTCTAAACAATGTTGTAACAAGTTTATTTTTGTTTGTTGGTTACTATACTTACTATACATTTGTATATTTTTCCTGACAAATGTCCGCCAACTCGCATTGGGACAAATCAACAGACGCTTCTTGCCCGAAAACTCTCTCAGAAAAAAGGAATCTGTTCCCAGGAGTGGGACTTAGATAGGCCGTAACTTTACCGGATTTGTGCCCTCTGACAATGGTAATATAATTAATAATTGAAAGAAAAGAGCTACTGTTATAAGTTTCCTCAAAGAATGAAACAAAACAAAGAGCAAACATGATAGTTAAACTTCAGCCTGAAGTGTAAAGTACCAACTTTATGATTTATGTCCTGATAGCCAAATAGTTGCAATGCAATGTACACTGATACAAGAAGGCAACCGCTTGCTCGCTCTGTTTTCAATGGATAGCTTTATGCAATACAGAACATTTTTATAAGACAATTTTCTATAAAGTTGAAGAGATAAACCAACCTACAGTCCGCCTGATAGTAAGCAACTATTTCAGTCAATGGAAATATGTAACCATCTTCAAACAAAGGAGGCTGTAGACGAGTTTTCACGTTTGAGGACCTAGATGGTATACCTCACAGCTACACAGTACATCCATTATAAGAAATATGTTATTAATTATTTAGCTAAGATTTGTGTCATAATATAAAATGATGATGATGATGATAAAATGATGTGTCTCACCTAGTTTGCAGAGCACCTCCCGCCCTTCCTTATGCTGCATGCATAAGGAAGGGCGGGAGGTGCTCTACACTCTACTCACACACCTCTAATCCCAACACCACTACACTAGGAATACTTAGGTAATTATACTTAGCGGTCAGCAATCGGAGACACTATTCAATTGATTATCTTCAAACTAGATAAGACATCATTTTATTAAATTTCGCGCATCTTAGCTAATTAATTTTTACACTACACATTGAATCTATATTAATTACTATTATAATCTTTAATATACTAACTGTCTAAGGTTCATATCGTAACGCACCTTCTACCTTCAATAATCAGTCCATTCAATGCTGATTGAAGGGTGAAAAAGTAAGAAGATGGTAACTGCCCAAACGGACTCTAAGCCAGAACAGTAGTTCTACCACTTAATAAAAATATCTAATAAACTGTCCTACCATAAGTCATGCCCGTTCGTCTATAAGTTGTCGAAAGAATCTAAAAAAATGATATGATTCTAAATCTCCTGTCAGTATGTTATGCTGATATAGAAGAAACTCTTCATAACAAACTTATTAATAGAGAATTGAATGGCTATTATAATTTTGTTTTTATTTATTGAGAACCCCAAGATTTTTACCGACAAAGCCCAGCGGATCAGTAAGCTGTAGTGGCAATGGGCCTATTTACGTCGATAGTAATATCTTTCATGAAGTTATGATAAACTAATATTTATATACTGGCAGTCAGTCTCAACCAACAATCAATTGAAATTAAAATAGTAAATGTGTTTCTAATATTATTCCAAAGAAAATATATAAAAAATGAGCTTTATACGTAGGTCACTCAATAAGTTTTGAGATGCTCGAAATTTTAAAATGGACGCGTCTTATATGTTTCTAAAATGCAAATTTATTTAAAAATAGAACTCCATAAGCAAATATTTAAAAATGCTCAATATTAAAAAAAATAAAGCTCTATTAATTTTCCTGCAACGGTCCCCGCGCTTTTCATTTAAAACGATGTATCTTAACCATGAATTTTTGCGCTCTGTGATCTATTATAATTTTAAATTTGATTCAACCGTTAACTTTATTGTTAAGTTACAACGGCCATGATCAGCATTAGGGGACTCAGCTCCATCACACGAAACAATTTTTTGGGGTGTTCTGAATTCAAAAGGGGTAAAATGAACCTTAAAGATGACCAAAGAACCGGGGTCCCGCAAACAGCAGTAACGGCAGAAAATATACGGACTACTGAAATGTTGGTGCGAGAAGACCCACGAATCACATACATGGACATCGAAAAGATTGTAAGCATTAGTTTGGGGAGCATTCATACCATCCTACATCAACATCTTGGAGTAAGGAAGCTTTGTTAGCTCGTTTGCTCTCCGAAAGCGAAAAACAGACTCGTGTGGATTGGTGCCATGAAATGCGTCTGCGTTTTGAAAACGGGGCATCTAGGCGTGTGCCAGAAATCATTACTGGTGACGAAACATGGATTTGTGGCCGTGGAAGGAAAAGAGGAGATCTCCCGCCGGGCAAGGTGTTCTGCCCGGGGAGCGGTCAACGCTCCGTGTGATAGTTCGGAGATGTTCTACATATATTTTAAGTTTTTTTTATAGAAAAAAGGTGACAAGCGGGCACACAGTCCACCTGATGGTAATTGGTTGCTGTGGCCCATAGACATCTACATCTATCCTCGTTTGCGAATCAAAATGCAGATGCGTTGTCAGCCTTGAGGACTAAGATGGAATGCCTCTTTTCCAGTAAAAAGGGTCTCCGGTACTCTACACTCATCATACGAAACACAGCAGCATTAACTGCTATTTGATGCTGGTATTCTGTGAGAACGTGGTACTTCTCCGGTCGAACCGACCCATTCGTGCTACAACTATACAATTAATATAGCTGCAGCATGGCTCTGCCACGTAAAAATCAAAATTCTGAATCATAATATACTGTTTATGATTCAGAATTTTGATAGCGTGATTTAGGCTTCGGTGTGTTTCGCTTGCGGTGCGACGACAGCACCGCCACATCACCCCCTGCTCAGACCGGAGGTCGATAGTGCAGTCTCGTTGTCGACGAATGTGCAAGAGCCAGGAGATTGGCTTGTAGTCTGCGGTGAGTCGAGAAGAAGGCAAGTAATCTGCGAAAATGCCGTGAAGCAGATGCGAGCAGTAAGGCTCAGAGCTGTGCCGAACAATGTATAGCGCAGAGAGTAGCTTGAAGGAACAGGACTGTTTATGATTCGGAATTTTGATAGCGTGATTTAGGCTTCGGTGTGTTTCACTTGCGGTGCGACGACAGCGCCGCCACAGATCTATCAATATGATCCAGAAAATAAAAGGCAATCATCGGTATGGGTCTACGCAGAAGGACAGTTACCGACAAAACTGCAAAGACCTCGCAACGTCGGAAAAAATGATGGCTAGTTTTTTTTAAAATTTTCAAAAAAAATCGTAGGTCTGTCAACTCTGCGTGGTATACTATAGTTGCATTACCCAAAGCTTTTCAAGCTGTGTGGGACAGAAGACCAAAGACCGGGTTTCGGGGAATCATGCTGCATCACGATAACGCCTCTTCACATACCTCCTTTAAAACAAAATCATTTATTAAGGAATCTATTGTTGAAACTCTAAGTCACCCCCCCTACAGCCCTGACTTAGCTCCTTGTGATTTCTTTTGGTTCCTAAGAGTCAAAGAAAAAATAAAAGGCAAGTTTTTTTCAAGCGCCGAAGAAGCCGTGGCTGCCTACGAAGAAGCGATTTCCGACCCGTCAGATCAAGACTGGCAAAAGTGTATTCAGAGTTGGTTTAGGCGAATGGAACTTTGTATAGAGCACGAAGGAGAATATTTTAAAAAGATGTAAAATTAATATTAATAGTATCTAGAATACTTTTTGTATATTTCAAAACTTATTGAGTATCCTACGTATTTTAATGAATCTGAGTTGCAATTTTATTTACCTTTGGTACCTGTTACCTTTCAATGCAACCGCGATCCAAATTTCATAGTCGGGGATCGCTTACATCTGTAATAGGGACAAAGAAACTTTCAGCTTTAATAAAATAACGAAAGCCTGATCGTCGCTGGCTCTAGGACTTGCTAGGTTATCAAGACATGTGCCAATGAATACTAGATGAAAATAAAAGAAAATGTTGGCAAATTTTATGTATTTTATTACATCTATATCTTTAAATTTTCGTTATTTATTTATTTATTAAGGACAGCCAACAAATCTTACACCAAAAACATTAAATTCTTAAGCTATTACCTATCTAATATTTAAGCTAAGTGCAGATTCAATTACAGGCTCCCACGACATGCAAATGTGAGTGTTTAATGCTTATTTCAAAAGTAATTTTTATTATTTTTTATGTATTACTTATTAGTTATTATATTTTTATGACAAAAACTAAACAATCCAAAATTATTCTGTACTCAAACTTGCACCGTTTTGCACCGCTTTCGTTTATATTTAACCCAAAAGCTACTATTTCTCAGAACATGGCACCAGAAGGGTAAAAACTTTTGATTTCGTTTATAGTTTTAGATAGTTTAGTTTTAGATTTTAGATTTTCTGCAGTGTGCAGTGGACTTTAATTCAGTAATAACTTACAGTACATTCAGTTGTTATTTTTAATAAAGGTAACAGTTATTAATTTTAAATTTGGTATGCCTGCTAGAGAGACATTGAGAACCTATCTTATATTTGATTATGCATATTATCTGTAAATTAATCTATGCTCAAAAAGACGTGTGGCACACGGGGACTGCCGCGGTAAAGCTATTGCATAGCATTTTGTATCAACTTATGCAATTATAATTATTTATTTATTTTATTTATGCAGTATTTCTTTTTCTTTGATATTAATTCAAGTTACACTTTTTGAGCGTGGTGACCGATAAGAAAACAAATTTTTTTCTTTTATTAAATAAATAAATAATAAATGCACTTTGTTCATTCATATTCAAAACACTTTATACACAAATTTTACAAGTACAGTTATTCACTGTTGTACATAAATACCTATACACCTATATACTTTCTCATAAACAGCTGCTTATGTATTCGTCCGATTTCGGAGCAACTCGTCTCGATTCGTGCGAGCTTCGTAGAGTCTTCGTAGAGTAGAAATTTCTGGATTCGGTCCCCGCGCTCAAGGCCCGCGATAGAAGCTATGCAATAGCTTAAAAATAAACAGAATTAGTTTGATTTTTTTGTCCACGTGCAATTTACGTTTGTAAACTGCATTCGCAATATAGGAGAAAATCCTAGTGTGTGGGTAACGTTTTTTAAAGAAAAAATTAGAACAGATTGTACCCTTTTCACTGGAGACGAGGCGTTCTATCTCAGTCCTCACAAGAGATAGCGCATCTGTATTTTGTTTCGTAATCGAGCATTAGATGTAGATGTCTATGGGCCACAACAACCACTTACCATCGGGTGGACTGTATGCTCGTTTGGTACCACCTACTATTAAAAAAAATTTATTTGTGTGTATATTCTAGTGTTCTTACATTGCCGGTTTATATTGACATCATTAGTATTATGCGTAAGTCGCGATGTCGCCGGTCATGGAGTTTCCTCTGGAAATCGAATCAGTCGCCCCTCGCGCATTTTATACTTATTGGTTGTTGAGAAATTTTTATTCGTTTATTGATGAGTACGTGTGAGTGAATCCGTGCGTGCATGCCTGTGCGCGCGCGCGCGTGTTTGTGTGTGTGTGTGTGTGTGTGTGTGTGTGTGTGTGTGTGTGTGTGTGTGTGTGTGTGTGAGTGCGCTTGTATGCGGTATTATCATGTAAGAGACAATGATACACAGTCCAACTGATGTTAAGAGGATGTCATGATCTATAGACACTTTTACCTATCCCCGATTAAGCATCAAAATCTCTCCAACCTACCCAAACCGAGCAAAGCCTGTAAGGGTAAGCGGGCTTGTACTTAATTTCTTAATCGCTGGATCCGTAAAAGACTGCCGTGACGAGGTGTGACGAGGTGTGACGAGGTGTGATGAATCCACGACCACACGTCGTCCCACGAGTAGCGTAAGAGGCGACGGAGAGAAATGAAGCGGGAGATAGAGCAGCATCTTCTAATGTAGTGAAAAAAATTGCGTCTGCCAACCCGCTTATTGAACGTGGCAACTATGTATGTCAAATACCCTCCCGTGAGGCAATCTATGGAGAGGCCAATGTTCAGCAGTGGACTTTGATCAACAGTAGGCAGTAATGGTTAGAAGAAAACAATAGCACGCAGCAACCCCCAATTCTATTGAATTCTATTGAAATAACAATGTTGTTATTAATTACAATAGCCTTGTCAATCATACTTGAAAACTTCTAAATATTATTAATTTAAAAAAAATCTGCAATAAAGTCTGTAACAATTGTTTATTCAACGACTAAATGCTTCCTTCTTGCATACACCTCTTTCGCCGAGGAAGCAAGGTAAGCTTCATAACTCGCCACTTGCTATTTATTACTTGCCACTCTTTAATCATTTGAACGGGTTACTCGCTACAATTAAAGGATTTGAAGTTCACAAGAATTTCTACGCTGTGGTGTGACGTGTGTGTGCTAGATGTAAATCATCTGAGTGTTCAAAGTTGGTAGTCATTACTTAATGGTAAGTATGTGGAAGAATTTCCTGTGTAGTGGTGATGTAAGAGAACAAACAAATACTGATGTACATTCTGTATACTGTTCTACATACTAGGAAATAGCACAAGTTATACCAGTTACTCAACTCTAAATAGTTAATAATTCCTTCATGGGGAAACATTTTACAACAAAGTTCCAGAAAATTATGCAGGCATTATCTATCAAAATGTACAAAAATTTTATTCAGCAAAAATTGCTTAGTAAGACTTCTTATATTACTAAAGAGTACATGATTGATAATAATCGTCGAAATTTAGGTGAGCTAACATGCGTTTTTAACATTGTTTTGAGTTTGAGTGAGGTTTTTTACTAACCTGTGGTAAAGCTTAAATGACTTCCAATAAATATTCTTGTAATATATATTGAAAAAAATGATTATTTTTATTTCGAACAAACGAGCACACAGTGCACTTGATGGTAAGTGGTCACTATGGCCCATAGACATCTACATCTATTCTCAATTACGAATGAAACTGCATATGATTTTTGACGCGTGAGAATTAAGATGAAATGCCTCGTATCCGGTAAAAACTCACCATACGAAACGTAGTAGCATTAAGCCGCTATTGTATGAGGGCGTGGGTCTTCCCCTGGTCGAATCTACCCATTGGTGCTACAGTCATAATATAGCTGGAGTGTGGCTCGGGCACGTAAAATATAAGGTTGGGGAAAAAGACTTATGGCTACACCAAAACGCACATTTGATTTACTGTATTAGATGGTAATATCCTTCTTCTACACTTCCGTTTTCTTCCTTCACGGGAACGCTCAATGAGAGACTAGACATGGTGGCGTCATGCCAATGAGAAGCGCAGGCCAGAAGTGAAACGGGCCGGAAACACGCCGCCGGCTGACCAGAGTCATCGACGTGCACCGACGCCGAGCAATTGAAACTTGATCTTAGATATGATAGCACCCCTGTCGCAGTCGCGCCACAGAACAACTTCGTAGTAACTGCTTTGCTCAGTGCAATTCGTCACACACTAGTGCAAGTTGCAGTGACGTTCAACGGGCAAACCCAGTGCATTTATCGTCACGCATTGCTCAACGCAGCAGCAATGTAGTACCACCAGCCTCGAGGCCTGAGTAAGAGACTGCGTGCGGACACCCCAGGTAAGCCCGTTCCTATCCTGAATTGTCTTTGTTTGTAATTTCTTTTTTCCTACAGCAGCTCATGCTCCTGTCGTGTCAGCTAATATAGTGGATTAGATTATAGCGAGCGTATTGTCCAAAACAAGCCACGTGCACAATCCACCATTTTGTTTGGGTTATAGGTTATAGTCAACCACGCTAATAAATACAGCCCACTTTTCGTTATTCTCACACCCAATAGTTTGAGGCCATTGTTCCCGGGAATCAAATCCGAGACCCCTGTGGCCCTACCATTTTGTGGTTTCTTCGCTCCGGATACGAAGGGCAACTTAGTCACCCCCACCATTTTGTGATCATCTGTTTCCGGATTCGAACCCAGGAACCCTATCGCTCCACCATTCCGGATTTAAAATTAGCAACCATTAGCGCCACCAACTTATTTTCAAAGTTTAATTACATTTAATTTTATTATAAATGTGCCGTTTCTTCGAACTTGTTGCCATCTTGTAGGTAGTGATATAATCAAGTTGCTGTAGAAATATTGGAATTTTTGATCAAAAAAATACAAGTAGTTTTGACAATCCTTTCTTTATTTGTTGATTCTTTCTTTTTTCCGAATACTAGGTACCTAAAGAATTATGAAGAGACTGAAACAGACGAAAATCTGTAGGTGCAAGGTCAGGACTATGTGGTGGATGCATTAACACTTCCCAACCAAACTCTCAATTTTTTCTGAATGGCCAAAGATGTGTGTGGTACGGCGTTATCATGCTGAAAGACCATTCCTTTTCTGTTGATCAATTCCGGCCGTTTTTTCTCAATGACTTGCTTGAGTCTCGCTAGTTGTTGGCAGTAGATATTCGAATCGATGGTTTTACCGGCGGTAAGAGCTCATAATAAACGATGACCTCTCCAATCCTACTATTCACACAGCATCACTTTATTTCGTATTAATCCGGGTTTCGCCACAGTCTTTCTTTACGTTTCAATAGAGGATCGCAAATAAGTAACCTAAATATCGAGCTTTTTTTGTATAGGCAGATTTATTTAAATGGGTCCAAACTGTTTTGTGATCAATCCTTAATTCCTCTGCTACGCTACGCTGCTACGTAACTACTATAATGCCAATCTTACTCCACTTTTTCAATAGTTAAATCCATATGGGGGCGACCAGAGCAAGCTGCATCTTTGACATCAAAATTCCCGGACTAAAAACTAAATGCAGTGTCATTTCATCATAATCATTAGGTTCATAAACGTCACAAATGTTTTTGAGCCGCTTGCGTTGCTGTTTTTGTTATAAAAATTCAGGATTGTATCGAATTTCTTCGTTAGATTCACTCATTTTGGCGGACAGAAAAATAATTCAAAAACGGCGGGAAAGTGTTTTTTACTTTTTATTTTTCTTGTTCTTAATGTCCTATAAGTATTGATATTATAATTTAAAACTGATCAGATACAAACAGTTCAACCAAGAAGATTTTTCTTCAATTTTATACAAAATATTTCCCCGACCCGTTTATTATGTACCATGAAAGGACAAGAATCAGGCCCAAAGTTATGGATTGCCTGACTTAAACCAAAAGTTTATTCTCTCCCACCTCCTACAGTTCCCTAATGAATTAGCTACACGCAATGTATATCATCAGCAAGTTAATAATTAAGGGCCCGATTTGCATTCGTGGCCGCTTTAACACAATCAACAAATTAATGCTCATAACTATTACAATTATAACGCTCTAGTCAAAGAGCTGTACTTTAAAACTTTTCATTTACCATATTTATTACTACTATTATCGTAGTAATGGTGATTGCGGTGTACTGCCTCGTTGGTCTAATAGTTGTAAACGTGATTGCTGATCATGAGATCACGGGTTCGATTCCCGGGTCGAGCCAAAATCATTTTTTGGGATTTTCTGTTAAGAAATCCTCAACGCGGAGTCAGGAAGTTGGCGTTGTTTCACTCCCGTGCCTCGAGAAGCAGGTAAAGCTGTTGTTCTTGTGCCTGATATCTCTAGTCGTGCCAGATTACCGTTCAATCGGACTATATGAGTGAGGGAATTGAGAGTACACCTTCGCTTTCGCATACACTTGGACACTATAACAGGATTATAGAGTCCAAGTGTATCCTGTGCAGATAGATAGTCTGCGTTGAGACCGGCCGCCAAAATTTGGTCTTGAGCACATTATTGCCGTGTGGAAGTAAAAAAAATCCTGGGATAGTAAGAGGCGACTGTGGTTAATTTCGAAAAATCGATAGATTTTTGGACGGACGGGTGGTATAACCGTCTGGTTTTCGTCGAATATGGTATTTTGCACATATTTTACGGAGACAAGCGCAAACATGCAGATACAGTAGTACGTTACGTCGGGTACTTTGGTACGGTAGTGGTACTGCAAATAGTTATATAGAGGTATTCAGTATGTCGTGTACCACATACACGTTACGTCACACTCATTTGACACATCCTTCAATATATTATATAGCCACTTTAATCTGATCCTTAGCCCAACTACCGAATAAGGATGTTATGCTGAATCCTAAACACAGCAGTAGACTTGTATACACTGATAAATAAAGAAATTATGACCATGATCGTGACCGAATTCTATTACAATTCTTTTAAGTGGCAATGAATACTTAAGGCGATTTCAGTGGTGAAAATACGTGTATATTTTGATGTTTAATAGACGATAGATGTAGGTTTAGTAGGATACCTAGATGATATAGAGCTATGCTGCAGCTATATTGTGGTTGTAGCACAAATGGCAGCTCGACCGGGCTAGGACCATACTCTCACAGAATACCAGCGTAAAATAGGAGCTTAGCTTAGTAATGCTGTGTTTCGTATGATGAGTGTAGAGAACCGGAGACACTTTTTTCCTGGAAGCGAGGCATTTCAGTCCTCAGAGTTGGCAACGCATCCGCATTTTGATATTTAATTGAATATAAATATCGATGTCTATGGGCCACAGCATCCACTTACCATCAGGTGTGTGCTCGTTTGTCATCTTAATTTAATTTAAAAAAGAACATCAAGATCCAGAGAATGAATCCACGACCCGTAGTGTTTAACGCGTTAAAACCAAATTTTATAATTAGTGCCATGCCACCTTGATGACAAATAAAGTTCTTAATAAATAATAATGTGTTTAGCTCCCAGACTATAAGCAGGCGGTCATCGCATACCTCAAGCTTGGTCATTAGATACAACATGGAGTCCGACACAAGAGTCGCGCGTTAGTGGGTGCTGAAGCAGCGAGCTGCCGCGAGCCATTTGTTAACTTTACTCATTACCGCGCTCCTAATTTGTAATTTGTCGATATCACTACTAAGTGTAGACAGTACTATATGGTGTAGTGGCGGTGTAAGAATATCCACTACCCCATATCGTCCCGCGGGTGCAGTAAGAGAGGACAAGGGGATATTGAAGTAGGAGACGAGCAGCAACATCCTCCTGACAACGACTGGAAATGATATGGAGTAGTAGATATTCTTACACCGCCACTACTCTTTTATATTTAGTTAAATATTGTGTGATGTTTTCTTGATTATTTTACATGTTAAGTTTATTAAATACAGTTATGTTAAAATATATTTATTTATCTCTTAAACAAAAGAAGGAAATAGGTGCGTAATTTGTTTAGTTCTTAATGATATTAGGTATAGTTGCAGTTGACAACTTTCGATTGTATTCGGAAGTTGTCATCATGATCGAAGTGTTCCTTTACAACCTAGGTATTCATCTAGGCCAGCAGCATCCTCTAACATTGGTAACATAGCACCTTGGATCTATTACTGTGATCCAGATTGATGGGTTAGAGCGGCTGTATGATTCCAGGATGTATGTTATCTTACTACTTTGTGGTTACAGGTTTAACAGTGCAATAACGGTGTGAGAATGCATACAACACCTCATGTCGTCCCATGACTGTTGCAAGAGGCAACAGAGAAAAAACAGAAATTGGGCAGCGACAACTTCTTATTAACGACTAAAAATAAAAAAAAACTGCGGTTGGTAACCCACCTGCCGAGTGTGGCAACGATGTCATGGAGATGATTTTTGTTAGGCTGTAAGAGCAACAGTTAACGTATTAGTTAAACCAACAGCGCTATCTATTATCAAGTAGCATGTACAAATACGAATTCCTTTGAATAGCCAACTGGTAGCACATCCATATAAAACCGTATTACTTACTACGTAAGGAATATTGTATAATTATTTTTAAAGTATGTAATTTTTCTGTTCTCTACAATATTTCATAAAAATCAAAGCACTGGTGTTAGTTTTGCTACTCGCCGCTGTAGCGCTGTCATCGCACTCAATTTTTAATTACAACGAGCCCGGGGGCACGGCGGCGACAATTTGCAAGTCAAAGCCACTGAAAAAACCCTAAAACACCCGACACACAGCCCTTTGGCGTTTACTACGAACAGCGAATACCTTAGAATTGTTTCATTTTTGAAAAAATTTAATATATGTTTATATAATACTTTAATAACTAAGAGACCGCTAGTAGGTACCTATACCTACTACACCCGCTAAATATGGCAATTGGTAATTGCCAAGAGCAGACCGTCAGCGGACTGGTAAGAAGAAAATCAATAAACTAAAGTTAGAGCTAAAGTTTAACCTTCAATAATTAATTTTTTATCATTATCATTACATCAGCCCCCGACGAGTTCCCAGCTTAACACAGGCTTCCTCCAAGGTATGCCACATAACACGGTTAACCATTCTTGTATTATGGCGGGAGGTATGCAAACGCTACTTCGCTTCTGAATTGCCGAGCAAATTAGTACTAAAGTGATAAGTACAAACAAGTCAGTACCCGCTAAATGTAGTGCCATTATGGCACTACATTTAGCGGGTACTGACGTTTACCAAGACCAGCGAGCGTTCGAACCTTGAACTTGTCAATTTTGTTTATTTTGTCATAACATCAGACCTAAAACGAATTTGTAAAACATGTTCCCAACATGACTTAAAAAAAAGTAATAAATAAGCAAAAATGTTTTGTAGAAAAATATCTTAGTAAATAAGGTTACAAAGTTTTGGTGTAATTTTCATGATTTTCTTTTATCGAGCAATTTATGATGATACACATTATATTATGTAGATGTCTATATACAACCCTGATGCGAATGTATTTTTTGTGCAATCATTGCATTTAGGAAGATTTATAAAGGTTAAAAAAGAAAAATAATAGCTATTGCAAAGCCATAAATATTTTTTAATTCGTGAGCAATTAACATATCTTAAAGGCCATAAAATTCATGCCTTCCGTACGGTATTTGACAAATTGGCGTAATCGTTATGTTTGACAGGCTTATTGTTTGGTGATCGCTGTAAATAGAAATATCTTTTATTCAGTATAGGTTGCTAATACTTACTATTTACTAATACTTATTAATAACTAATACTTATTACTTTTAACCAACTTCAAAAAGGAAGAGGTTATCAATTCGACTGTATATTTTTTATGTATGTTACCTCAGAACTTTCTTCTGGGTGAATCGATTTTAATACTAGTTCTTTTTCATTTGAGAGCTGGTGCTTCTCGTGTCTGGTCACATCTTGATATAATCTTGGTCCCATATAAATTTGATCAATAATTTACAAGTAGTTTTTGAGTTATCCCTAATAATGCGTATTTAATTGACTTCGAGTACATTGATGATGTTCTCATTTTATTTATATTGAATTCGGTTGTACAACGTTATTAATTTTCCCACTTGTATAAATAAATTTAAAATAATACATCATTTGACGCTTTCTTTATAAGGCCGGTACAGTAGCGGATAACCATAACGTAAATTAAAATTAATATTAATGAAACGAAATTAAAAATTTTGTAAATCAAGTTTATACATGGGAGCCATGCTGCAGTTATATTAGAAGTATAGTTGTAGCGCGAATGGGTCGGCTCGACCGGGGAAGGCCACGCTTTCACAGAATACCAGCGTAAAATAGTAGCTTAATGCTACTGTGTTTCGTATGATGAGTGCAGAGACCCGGAAACCCTTTTTACTGGAAACGAGGCATTCTATCTTAGTCCTCACGGGTGACAACACATCTGCATACTGATTCGTAATCGAGAATAGATGTAGATTTATATGAGCCACAGCAACCACTTACCATCAGTTGGACTGTGTGCTCGTTTGACACCCTATCCTTTAAAAAAAAACAACATTTTCTTTCTTATTCTATAGACATTTACACTAACATCGGACGATTTATTATTATTAATAACGCCCTCGATACAATTTTTTACTAACTGTATACCCACACTCCTCACGTGGTAGAGCCATACTGCAGCTATATTAGTAGTATAGTTGTAGCACGAATGGGTCGGTACGACCGGGAAGGACGCTCTCACAGAACACTACAGAAATATAGCAACTCAACGCTACTGTGTATCGTATGTTAAATGTAGAGAACCGGAGACCCATTTTACTGGAAACAAGGCATTCCATCAGTTCTCACAGGTGACAAACATCCAGTTTCCATCAGATGCTCATTTGTGCTTATTTGTCACCCTTATCTTATAATAATTTTTTCCTTGGTACCGTTTTAGCTTTTTCAATATGTACCTATGTATGTTTTAAATATGTCACTTATGAAATGAATGAATAATACGCGGGTCCTCTCCTCGCGTTCTTTGTTCCTATCCCGATCTCACTCGGAGGTGAATTGCGTTAGCTCTCATTTGTTTTGCCGTAATTGCTTGAGATATGAGGGTTTATCGTGCCTTCCCCCTCCACCTAGCCCCTCACTTTGGTCGCGGCCCGCCCCGCAACTTTATTGGATTGCCTTATTGGCTCTTTATAGTAAAACGAGCTGATGTAACCGCGTCATTACAGCCGCTCGTTATGTCGTTGACTCGTTCGCTCGGTGCAGTTCTTTAATCCGCTCTACGATGGGTAACATAATGTTATAAGTGTGTTTATAGAAATAACTTTGACGAACGAGCTAATAGACCACCTGATAATAAGTGGTTGCTGTGGCCCATAGACCATACTTACATTTTACATTTATAAATTGCACATGGAGAAACGACCAGACCATGAAGAGTTATTTGTAGACCATACAAACACGTGGTCCGTGTGGAATTCAAACCCACGGCATCTCTGTCTCGCAGTCGTGCATACAAATGTTCACTGTGCTACCGAGCTGTCAATTGCAAACGCAAGCTTTAGTAACTTCGGCGGGGTTCGACTTGGGCTGCCCGCTGTTTCTTAACGTATCATATTATCGCTATAACGAAATCAATTTTAAATTAAACATATTTATAATGCTAAGTAACCATTATCAAGGGTTCCAGTTCTCTACACTCACCATACGAAACACAGCAGCATTGAAATACTATTTTACGCTGGTATACTGTGGGGGCATGGTCCTTCCCCAGTCGAGTTGATCCATTCATGCTACAACCATAATAAAGCTGCTGCATGGCTCTATCACATATAGAAAAGATAATGATGACAAAAAAGCATCAAAAGTAAGGGTTATGTAATTTATAATAATACAATCTATTTTGAGTATTTAATTATAAATTTCATAAACATTATTTTTATATTTCTCAGTTAATCAGTACTTTCATTTTTATAACGTTCTGTTTTAGTTGTGTCCAGATTCCCATCTTTGTTACATATCTTGCAATATCTCAAATAAACTCACATTGTTCAGATCGATATGCCTGAAACGAAGTTTGGAATAACCAGTGCTATTTAGGTATGTTGTTTATATTATTTAATATATTACTTTTGTACCAAGAAGAGCAGATATCACCTTCTTACCTATTTCTGGCAATTCCAATGTTACCGGACTAACATTTTTAAAAATAAAATGTTTAATTAGGAAAATTTCTTATTTTATATCTAATTTATGACAAACCTATCAAAAGTCCTCTGCTGAACGTACCGTCCCCACAGCTGCCGCGCCGGGCAAGCGGGTTGGCCACCACACTTCTTTAGTTTTATTAGCCGTCATCAGGAAGATGCTACTGCCCATTTTCTGAGTAAGTTTCCCCCTGTCGTCTCTTACGACACACACTGCATAGGAGGTAGTGTATATTCTTAAACCGCCACTACACTATTACTAAACAAAATACCTACCTCTATATTTAAGTACTGTAGATTAACGAGGCGCACGTGTACCGATATATACCGATATATCGTGTACCATATTAGTGGTGGTACGATTTATAAGTGTAAACGACTGTCTTCATCGCTGACAATAAATAGCTGTTGTACATCGTCAGACAAGACTTGTTCCGCTTTTTAATAGAATAAGAGTGACAAACGAGCACATAGTCCACCTGATGTTACTTGGATTCTGTAGCCCATAGACATCTACATCTATCCTCGCTTAAGAAATCCTCGCTTAAGAATCAAAATGCAGATGCGTTGTTTGTTAGTCCCGTGGACTAAGATGAAACGCCTCGTTTCTATTAAAAAGGATCCTCGGTTCTCTACACTCACCATGCGGAACACAGCAGCTTTAAACTGCTATTTTAGGCTGGTTTTCTGTAAGAGCGTAGTCCTTCCTCGGTCGAGTCGACCCATTTGTGCTACAAATATAATATAGCTGGCTCTACCAAATATAAAATTGGCTGCTAAATTCGCATTAATTTACTGATTATTTATTAGCAACAGTAACAGTTTAAAATACGGAATTCAGAGGTTGCGATTCTGCTTACTTAGTAAGGCACCTGCTACATATAAAACGCTCGAAGTGTATAATAAATAGCAAAGCCTTTATGACTTATTTTAAAGTAAGAAAATCATAAACAGCGATAAATATTTTACTTTGGTTTACGTTGTCATAGTCATAGTCATAGTCTTTATTGCAATCAAATGGTTACAATAGATGTTATGTTTAAAAAAAGTCCGCATTTGAACCCAGTTTGGGCGTAGCAATTATAAAAATATTAAATTATTATTTTTAAAGTACAATATTAGATTTTATTAATACATTACATTATTAGATTATATTATTTTAAAATTCTGTAAATTTAACGTTTATATTACGTAATTTTTATTAGATTAAATACGTTGTTAAGGTATTTTAACAAAAATTTTATTTGTTCACAGACGTGAGTCTAAGTTTCATTTAGGTTTAGTAAAAACTTTGACGATATTTGTTTTTCACAACAGTATTTTAGAAATTACTTAATCTAATTAAAGAACCAACCTATCTGCAAGCTGAGCTCTTAGTCTCAGTTTCACATATACCTTTGATTGTTCGAGTCGAAGTCTTTAGTTTATAAAGCATTTAATTCAATTTTGTGGATAACGGTGCGGTTAAATAATTACTCATGTTATTTATAAATTGTTATTAATTTTAAGCCTTATAATTTCATAAGGGCATCCACGACTTTTCCAACCACATGGACGACGTCATTCTGAAATGCGGTGTAATATTTGACAGGTTTTATGGCAGGAGATGTAAATTTTTCAGAAAAATGTAATGATCAATTCTTTTTTAAATATTAATTATACTCTATATTAATTCCATTAGAAGGAAATAAACAAAATATGGACGTTATTAAAAGTAGAAGAATATAAAAATGTGTAAAAATAAAAGAAAATAGCAATGAGGCTTTGTTTTCAGTATATACATACATTGGAAACCCATTTTTATGTTTATAACGCTACTATTCAATAATGATAACACTGTGTGATCAGATGTCGCTAGTTGATTGATCGACTAGCGACATCTGATGACGCCCTCATTGCTTGTTGTCCTGAATTAAAAAAATTGAGCATGAACTAACTACTCCTCAGCTTATGAGTATCCTAAGAGGCGACAAGGAAAAATCAAACATTCAAATTTAGTATTTCTCTACTTTCGATGTACAAAGGTACAAATTACTACTTATAATAGCTATTATAAGTAGTAATTTGTACCTAATATATATACTAATAAATAGCTATTATTTAATCCTGGAAAAAATACCTACAGAGATAAAATCAAAATTCGGAAATTGAATAGTCATTTTTAAGTTTATTTATTAGGTAATAATATATTAAGTTAGTCGGTGAAAATTACCGATTCTCTAACAACTTATTTCACAACTGATAAATAGGTACTTTTGAAATAAAAATGTTGTAGGTACAAGTAGCTTTATAATCTAATAAAGTGTAACTTGTACCTGTACTCGTACCGGGCCCCTTAAGGGGGATTTTCCATAATTACTACACTTGGCGGGCAAGTTGGCAACCGCATTTTTTAATTTTGATTTGTTTTTAGTTGTTATTTAGGAATACGTCGTCGACGACTGTCCCTCTCCTGGTTTGGTTCCTGTTGCCTCTAACAACATCCTTACACTGACATACACGTTCATATTTGCAATATAATGGCAACCGACTTTAGGCTTTCAAGTTGTGTACCGTTGTTGTTGTTATATCATTATAAATATTGTCATTATTTTATTCTAAGAAATAATTTTTAAACCTATTTCTGACAAAAGCGACATCTATTATCATTTGTCTGAAACCTTAGTTTGCAGCGGTTTATTTTTGTACTTCGCCCTCCAGTGACAAGAAGTTGTAACTAATAAATTGGTTTTTCCTCGATAGATGTCTCTTTTATTTTAATAATTTTTATGTAATAAGGTATAATTTTTAGCCTGTTTCTAGGTCATAACACTGCTAAGCTGCGCTGATAAGCGTAAAATTGTTTGCTGTCTTGCTTCTTGAGATTAAACCCAAAACATATTTGTGTTGTAAATTGATAGGTCCAGTGTCTCTAATGTATTCAGTATGTTTAGAAAAGGTCCGTATCCCACCAGCCCATGTCACACCGCGGGAGTCATAAGAGGCAACTGACGGAAATGAAACAAATATGGACAGCGCGTCTTCCTGATTACTACTCACAATAATAAAAGGTCCGTATCCCACCAGCCCATGTCACACCGCGGGAGTCATAAGAGGCAACTGACGGAAATGAAACAAATATGGACAGCGCGTCTTCCTGATTACTACTCACAATAATAAAAGGTCCGTATCCCACCAGCCCATGTCACACCGCGGGAGTCATAAGAGGCAACTGACGGAAATGAAACAAATATGGACAGCGCGTCTTCCTGATTACTACTCACAATAATAAAAGGTCCGTATCCCACCAGCCCATGTCACACCGCGGGAGTCATAAGAGGCAACTGACGGAAATGAAACAAATATGGACAGCGCGTCTTCCTGATTACTACTCACAATAATAAAAGGTCCGTATCCCACCAGCCCATGTCACACCGCGGGAGTCATAAGAGGCAACTGACGGAAATGAAACAAATATGGACAGCGCGTCTTCCTGATTACTACTCACAATAATAAAAGGTCCGTATCCCACCAGCCCATGTCACACCGCGGGAGTCATAAGAGGCAACTGACGGAAATGAAACAAATATGGACAGCGCGTCTTCCTGATTACTACTCACAATAATAAAAGGTCCGTATCCCACCAGCCCATGTCACACCGCGGGAGTCATAAGAGGCAACTGACGGAAATGAAACAAATATGGACAGCGCGTCTTCCTGATTACTACTCACAATAATAAAAGGTCCGTATCCCACCAGCCCATGTCACACCGCGGGAGTCATAAGAGGCAACTGACGGAAATGAAACAAATATGGACAGCGCGTCTTCCTGATTACTACTCACAATAATAAAAGGTCCGTATCCCACCAGCCCATGTCACACCGCGGGAGTCATAAGAGGCAACTGACGGAAATGAAACAAATATGGACAGCGCGTCTTCCTGATTACTACTCACAATAATAAAAGGTCCGTATCCCACCAGCCCATGTCACACCGCGGGAGTCATAAGAGGCAACTGACGGAAATGAAACAAATATGGACAGCGCGTCTTCCTGATTACTACTCACAATAATAAAAGGTCCGTATCCCACCAGCCCATGTCACACCGCGGGAGTCATAAGAGGCAACTGACGGAAATGAAACAAATATGGACAGCGCGTCTTCCTGATTACTACTCACAATAATAAAACACAGCAGTTGCCAACTGCCTGCTCAGCATGGCAACACTGACAAATATTCCTGTGTGTGCTCGTTTTTAACATTTACCGTTACACATTTACAGTTTATTAAAGTCCACTGCTGCTGAGATAGTAAAAGGAACAGAGGTAGACAAGCTAAACGTTGGGAAGACGACATGAAAAGGATAGCTGGTCCGTAATGGACACGCACTGCAAAAGACAGGCCAAAATAGAAAGCTTTAGACAGTTAAAAATTAAAATCGTCAAACACAATTAAGTTACATATAGTTCTAATAAAAATGTTATACTATGCAAGTTATCAAGTTACTGCATTAAAGGCTTATTTTATTTATTTATTATATAAAGTCCACTGCTGAAGATAAACCTCCCGCATAAAAGCCTCATGTGGGAAAGTTTGCCACAGTTGTCACGCTTGGCAAGCGGGATGCCAAGCGCAAATTTCTTTTATTTTTTTCCTGATTATGGATTAGTAGATATTCTTGACGGCCACTACACGACACTACACGGTAAACTTCACATAAACCTTTGTATAAACAAATCAACAAACTCCTTTTTCATTTGATTTAATGAATTTAAGCAGGAGGACCCAAGAAAATCATTAGGCAGGCAAATGAGCCAGATCTTTGCTGCCGAGCTTCACAGTACTTGACTGCAGTAGGCACGGTCTGCAAAGCTATAAAAAAAATTCTTATACTTGTCTGGATGCGTGTTTGCTTACTATCAAGTTTATAATTGCTTTCCATATTTTTTTTAGTTGGTAAAAGTTGTTTTTGCCGTGAGATAAAAGCGTATGTTGTGTAGTAACTGTATGAGCTACTTAATGGTATTACAATGATAATATCATGAAGATTCCCAGACGAAGATAATTTAGTTTTCTAAGCGGTAACTTGACCTGCGGAGTGAATTGCTGCCAAATCTGTTTTCATAAAGATATTAATATTTATTTTGAAACCATCGGCTAAATTAAATAAAATGATGTGTCTTCACTAGTTTGAAGAGCACCTCCCGTCCTCCCTCAATTGCGTGCACTAATTTCGTCACCACAATCCCAGCAACAGTACTCCCAACGCCACTACTCCCAACACCACTATTCTAGGAAAGACACACCATCGACGATAATACTAAGTCTCTTAGCAGTCAGCCGCCGTAGAATCTACATTACCTGAAGATGCCTCGTGTAGAGGCGAAACACGTGTCGTATTATCGTGGATGGTCGTAACATCGTCGATTGAGGGAAGGCGGGAGGTGCTCTTCGAACTAGGGAAGACACATAATTGTATTTAATTTAGCGGATTATTGCAAAATAACTATTAATAATTTTATTATAATGGATTTCCACTAAATAACGCCTGATTCTATCAAATCTGTTTTCCCTTAAAATTGAAATTTTAATTATTTGGTCTAACAACGGTTAACTTACAAAGTTTTAAATATTGTATCAAATAAAGCCCAAGTATAGTTAACCTCAATTAACTAAATGAAGTATTAGAACAAAGTGTCAAGTCTAAACGTGGATAAAGCTAACTGAAAGAATTAAAAAAAATGTGTGTGCTTGTACACAGAACCTACAATGATGTTTTTCAATTGATATTACAGATATCAATAATTATTTTATATTGCTTTGAATTCAAATACTGGGTTTAAATAGTTATATGTTAAGGCTACATATTCTTTCAGAGATACTCAACATTAACTTTGTTTCAGTTCGTTTTTCTTTGTAATTATTTATGAATGGGTCGTTTTGATGGAACGTTAAAATTATAATTTTAATTCTTGTGTACACTGACCATATAGTATTACATGGATGACAATGTGGATTTTATGATTATTAAGCATAAATATAATATTACGTTTAGTGATAAGATTATATTGTACAATTGTTTATCTCAACTAAAGAGAAATAAAAGAAGCTACCTTAGCTAAGAGTGCTTACACATGTGTAACATGAACCGTACAGAGGTGGTTTAAGAGTATCCACTACTCCCTATCGTCCCGTGTGCGTCGTAAGAAGAGAGGTGGAAACAAACCAGATAGGCAACGGTGTTTTCCTAATTACTACTAGAAAATTTAAAAAATGCGGTTGCCAAGTCGTCCGCCAAACGTGAAAATCATCACAAATATCACCCCTATGCGGCAAGCTATAGAGGTGACCAATGTTTAGCAGCCTGATATGTCTCCTTCATCAGCCTTGTATACTGCGTATAGATGTAATTTACATTTGAAGATAAACATCGTACAAATACAAATATGCCTCGCATCATCGTCATTAACAAATTGAAGTATCAGCTTAGTCTTTTTACTAGTCACCAGGCGTTCCGTTTTAGTTCTCTATTTATTACAATTGAAGTGGCAAACGAACTTACAGTCTCGGCTTGTGTTTGTTTCTAGTGTTCACAGAGATAAAAAATTTCTACAATTTCTTTTGTTTTAGTGAGCACAGATTAAATTGTCGTAAATATACTGAGAGGCCAAGGTTAATATATTTATTCCTTTAATATTTTCTCTAAGAGACTCTCTCGGTTTTAAATTGTAAATAGCTCTTTTAGCCGTCTCCTGCAAAAAGAAACTAGTTTCTAAAACCGCTGCGTTTCCCCATAACAAAATTCCATAAGAACTTACGCTATAGAAATAACTGGAATAAACTAATGTAGCTGTCTCGACTGTCGTAGTGAGACTTCTAATTTTTGTCACAGCATAAGCTGTAAAGTGTAAGCTTAAGGTGGAGGAACCTTTCACGAATACTTTGCGACAGCAGGATACCAATACTGAAAGGAAAAAAATACAATATGGCCGTAAGACCTGCCATGTTATATGGTGCGGAATGCTGGGCGGCCAAGAAGAACCACGAAGAAACGTTGTACACGAATGAAATGAAAAGCTACGATGGTCAGCAGGCGTAACGAGGTTAGATAAAGTGGGCAATGAGTACATCAGAGGCTCCTTAAAAATTACGCCCATTGTAGACAAGTTGGTTAAAAGTCGTATGCGATAGTATGGGCATGTAATGAGGCGGTAAGACATCCGGTGAGGAAGGCCTAGGCAATTCCAAAAAAAAAGAAAGGCAGAGGACGCCCGTTAGGCATGTGGTGGATAACCAAGGATCTGGAACCAGCACAGCTTGAAATACAGACAACTCAAGATGAAATATCTTGGCGCATAAAAACGATGAGAGCTGACCCCAAATAAAGGTACAAAATAACTGAAACTGCAGAGCTTGGTCTGCTTGCTAATTTAGATATATGAGGGCCTCATTGGAGTTTTGCGCCGAGAGTGATGCCAAGAAGAACAGTGAATTCAACAGGGCGCAGTTCTTAAGTAAATTTATTTCGTAAATGAAAATTTTATTATTCATCCTACTGTATTCTCTTTACTGTGTACTGTTACTCGGTATCTTGCCGTGGTGGGCGTCTCTTGAACGGAGTTCATTATTAAAAATGTTGGAGCTTGTTGTGAGCGCTCGGTTTCCCGCCTGTTTGCTCTGCCTGTCTACTTATTTTGATTCGTAAATTTGTAATGAAAATTGTGGCCGAAAATCTCTTTATGAGACGCGAGTAAAAGCGCTTTTTATTTCCTTATCTACTCTTTGCTGCAAAATTAATATCTCTGGTATTCTTTACATGTAGAATGGAATAGAATATAATAGAATAGAATTCTATTCCATTCTACATGTAAAGAATACCAGATTTTTTCAGAAGAAAAACTTGCAATCTCTGTTGAACATTTATTCAACAGAGATTGCAAGTTTTTCTTACTGAAAGTTATGTTTTACTTTTATCACTGGTTCGGATAAAACCTTTATTCTGGGAAGAACGGAAAGGGACCTTTTTTTCAATTTAACCGTAGGATAGTCAATCGTATATGGGTGCTCATTTAAAAAAAATTACTTTCAAACAACCCTAGGTTCTAAACTGTGCAATGTGAACAGAAACAGTAACGTTTTATTCATACAGATTATAAATAATACTTATTGAAAATATATTTTATAATTTATCACTAGTTTGGAAAAAACCTTTGTCCTGGAAAGAACCAACAAGATACCCAGAGGAGCTTTAAAAAAATAGCAGCTTACAATCATGTATATTACAATTAACAACACAAGACAAATTAGAAATAGCTTGGCAGCGATCACCCTTCCCAGGGGTTATTATCATCCATAAATTGATTGCGACGTGTTTACTTTATTTTTTTAATAAGAACCTTAAAAATAACAAAACAATTATGTTATTTAAGGTGTTGTGCTTTTGTGGCCAAATAGATATTTTCTTTCTTTCTTTTAAATTGATGAATCAAGGACCAGTCGTCTCACACCATCATAAAATTAGTAAATAGTCTTAGATATCATCAACACATTCATAACTTTGACCATGCCAGGGTTACCCATTAATTCATCCACTAAAACAATATGGTGTTGTGTTTTTGTGGCCAAATAAATATTTTCTTTCTTTCTCTCAAATTGATGAATCAAGGACAGTCGTCTCCCACCATCGACACTTCTTCCCCAACATCATAAAATTGTTAAATAGTCTGAGATATCATCAACACCTTCATACCTTTGACCATGCCAGGGTTAGCCATTCATCCATCCACTACAGCCTCCAAAAGTCCAATGCCGAAGATAGACCTCCTCATAGATCGCTTTATAAAGGGGATGTTGGCCACAATTGCCACGCTTGGCAGACGGGTCGCAGCCTCTGTTTTTTATAATAAAGTTGTTGTTAGGGAGACTCTGCTATCTATCTCCTGGTTTGTTTCCTCTGTCGCTTCATACGAGAGCTACAGGATGACACGGGGCAGTGGATGTTGTGTGATGATGTGCCACTGCACGGTAGGTATATATGGCAACAATAAGCTGTTTGCTGGTAATCCTTTTCCATAGTATTGTAGTACAGTCAGATGTGCCCGTTACAACACACACGGCACGATATGTAGTAGTGGATATTCTGATATCGCTGCCACACCGTTGGTACATAATATTGTAGTAATAAGTCATTTCCTATTAATAATTCTCTATAGTATGCTGAAGTTGACGTTCAGACTAAAATTGGCCGTGGAAATTAATTTTAAACTTCACACAGAATAAAATTAAATAAACCGCAGGCTCACGTAGTCAGCCAACAAACAATGAAAGTCTGCCGCGAAATTTCAACGCAATATCACTTACAGATTCACAACGAACTCATGCAAACCAAATTTGCTTCAGTAGCACCCACTCCAAACTTAGTAGACAATCCTAGCTCGGCGCTCAGTTTCTGAGCATGCTGAGTCACCTTGTCTGAGTGGACTGAGCGGCGAGCTAATGCGGCGACCCCCAAACGACAATTTAATAAAGAAAGCTAAAGCCAACCCGCGCCTCCGCACTAATAACGTTTGTAAAAATATCCGCAGACACACCGTTAAGGGGAAGTGCTAAAAATTTGTAAATATCTTTATTTAATGTAACAAAAATCCTAGTTTAGTTAGTTTTAGTAGTTAGTTAAAATTAGTAGTTTCCGTTAAGTGCGTTATCAGAATTAGTATTCAAGCGTATAGCTGTATATTTATATATATATATATATATATATATATATATATATATATATATATATATATATATATATATATATATATATATATGTTAGGGTTCTCTACACTATCCATACGAAACAGCAGCATTGAGCTGCTATTTTACGCTGGTATTCTGTGAGAGCGTAGTCCTGCCCCAGTTGAGCCGACCCATTCGTGCTACAACCACAATACAGCTGTATCGTGGCTCTACCACATAAAATAATCAAAGAAATTATATTAATAAGAAATTAAATTATCACTTAATTCATATAAAAATAAGGATATCTACCCCTTAACATGGCAGGGTGCGGTCTCATAGAGTTTTATTTGCTAGTCGCCTTAACCCGCGCGCGCTGCCAATATTAAATTCTGCGAGCACCCCCGCGCACTGCACCCCAACCCCTCGTCCGTGGAACACCCACAGTACATACAGATCGCTAGAATTACGTTATATGTTTGCTCGTATTAGCTTTAGCGCTTAGTGAAGTCGGAATTAACTTTTAATTTCATTAATATAAATATATTAATTTTGTATTAAATTAAGTTTTCTGTGCACTTTTAGATTGTTACCTGGTTGTTGGTGGCTCAAAGGTCTCATCTCAGGTACACGAGCAAACCGAGTTTGATTTTCAGCGCCATTAATGAAACTGTTCATTATTAATAATGTTAATTAACAATTAATATACATACTTAAATAAAATTAAAAGTTTTTCTGTAATATTGAAATACGTTATGCCGTGGCAGCTCAGATGGTTAACGCTCTCTGTAAACATAACAGAACGCGAGTAACCCGGGTTCGATCGCCGCCGGCACCAATGAAATTGTTGTCAATTTTAAGTGCTGATTTACCACGTGCTCGGCGGTTCACCGCCTTTCCTCCAGGAAAACATCGTGAGGAAACCTATATGTATGAAGAATAAGAAAAAAATTTTTCGAAGACATGTGAAGTTCGCCAACATGCATTGGGGCAGCGCGGCGGACTCTTCGTTGCCCTAAAACCCTCTCAGAAATGAGAGGAGGCCTGTGCTTGGCAGTAGGACGTATATAGGCTGTAAGTTTACTTTAACTTTTTAACTGCTTTACATTGAGCTGAGGGGTTATTTACATGCCATTCAGACACAAACAATC
This sequence comes from Parnassius smintheus behrii, assembly GCA_036936625.1. NCBI lineage: Eukaryota > Metazoa > Arthropoda > Insecta > Lepidoptera > Papilionidae > Parnassius > Parnassius smintheus. The sequence continues at coordinate 43,146,740 of JAUPFT010000022.1, forward strand.
ATTTTTACAAACGAGATGTTCCAAAATGTATGGACCCTGGGCGAGGTCCTTGTACACTATACTCGAAAATAGGAAAACATATTTTAAACGGTTCCCAACTGTCCAATTATTTTATAATGGCTTTATTTGTTAGTAAAGCACAGGAAATTACACTTGAAATTGCAATACAGAACAAAAACCCGTCATCACGGGGTATAGAGGTATCCATACCCGTCATGGCGGTAAGCTATTATTTTTATTGGTTGGTGACGTTTAGCGTAACGTTCTTTATTTCACGTATTTTTAACACCATGGAGGTTAGAGGCACGTCCCCTAAAATTAATAGAATTTATAGCGGCGCTGCCGTCGGTGAGTAGTGGCTGCGAAGTTATCTTTTTATGAGTACAAGTAGATAAAATTAGTTAAATAATGTACAAATTTTCTTCGCGGCATTGGTGCGAAAATAATCGTTTAATTTAAATCGTAAAATAATTTTTAAATTTTTGACAAAAAGAAACATTGAAAAATGGAGAAATATTTTATCGTGCATGGATGTGCAAGTGGATAAGCATCTGATCGGAAAAATAGACTAGAAATGACTTTCATTGAGAGAACTTAGTGATCGCAGCGCCATCATATCATATTTTTCCATATTTCTGAGAAACTATTTTCTAGAGCGATCGTTCTCCTTCTCTTTAACCTCCATGATTAATACTGTTGTGATGTGACAGTTCTCTTTCTATGATCATTGGTCGCTTTATGGTTTACTGTCATTGTTTATAAGCACAGAGTAACTAAATCGGTGAGACGCCATGTTGAAAATAAAAATAATTGATAAACATCAATTGTTTATCACGACAGGATACATATAAATGAATTATCTGTATTTTTCCCGAATTCTACAGATTTTTCTCCTTTCTCACGGTAGTGTACATAGGGCTGGCCCATTTTGAAACATCTGATTTGTCTGTCAGTCTGTCTGTACGGGCTAATCGCTTCATAATGGATGAACCGATTGCAATGTAACTTTACGAACACGTAGAAAGTAACGGAAGGAATGAGCTGCGCTGTATTTATTTGAAAAACTTGGATATTAAAAAAAACGGATAATTTCTTCTTCATAACTTCACGTCCTTACCCAGGTGAAACGCGCAGTTTTTTTTATTGAATAAAGGTGGACACACATCTCTCAGCACCGCACTGCACTTCCCGTACTCCCCGCATATGTCATGTGCGCCGTACGCAAATCTTCAGTATTGCCAACAACTTTTGCTGTTTTTTCTTACCACTTGTGTGAAAAGGCACAGTGATACTGATTAAGCTATGGAAAATAATGTTGTACTGGCCAGCTTAATGCAGAAGAAGAAGAAAATAAAATTCGAAAAAAAAGAGGATTCTGGAATCACAATATTCCTGTAAAATATGTTTCGAAACGTACAATTGGCTTAATGGTGATCATCTTGCCACTAAAAAACACCAACCTAAATTAAAAAAGAAAACTAGAAGTGAAGTTGAAAGTGAAGTTTTAGTGGAAAATCCACTAAGTTGGACACACCGAATGCGCTGCGTTATATGACGTCATCAGCATACCTCCTTCAATATCCTATACCTTTAAACGAGCAATTATTGTATATATATATATATATATATATATATATATGTATATATATATATATATATATATATATATATATATATATATATATATATATATATATATATATATATATATATATATATATATATATATATATATAATCGGAATCTCGGAAACGGCTCCAACGATTTTCATAAAATTTTGTGTGCAGGGAGTTTCGGGGGCAATAAATCGATCTAGCTAGGATTTACTTTTAGAAAATGTCTTTTTGTCCGTGTTTTTAGGCAATGAAAAACTGCTACAACATCGTTAGAATAAGAAGGTAAATTTTGACAGTTTATTAATGATTACAAATACCTTAATTGGTATATTGGGCGGTCACAAAATCGTAATACCATGGTTCGAGCCCAGACCGACCGACCGACTTTTTTAAGTTTTTTTTTTCAAGTTCTTTATTTTTGAGAAAATCTATTTTTTCGTGCCCTTTTTTAGTATTTTTTTAAAAACACGACAATTTAAATTAAACTACTTGCACTCATGATTTTTTATTCAAATAACCAGTTCAGTTTTTTTTTCTATTATGTCGGTATGATCAAAAAATATTATTCGTATTTCATCAGTATGTAATTTGTATCTAAATATAATTTCCGAAACACATGAATTAAAAAATCCGAGCGAAAAATACCGAGCAAAGCTCGGTCAACGGTCGGGTACTTAGGATAAAATTTTATAAAATACTGCGCATACGTTGCAGGTGAAATGTGCGAGATTTCGTATGTTTTCATACAACGAATTCTAAAATCCGGTGTGACAGCGCGTGCTACGCGTACGGTGGTGACAAATGTGTGTTCACCTTAATGGTGACAACACGAGCACACAGTCCTCCTTATGGTACGTGAATATTGTAACCCATAGACATCTATATCTATCCTCGATGAAGAATCAAAATACAGATGCGTTGTCACCCGTGAGGAATAAGATGAAATGCCTTCTATTCAGTCAAAGGATCTCCGGTTCTCTACACTCACTATACAAAACACAGCATTGAGCTCCAATTTTATACTCGCATTCTGTGAGAGCGTAGTCTTATCCTGATCAAGTCGACCCACTCGTGAGACCATAATATAGCTGCAACATGGTGCTACCACGTCGAAAAATTATCTGCTACATTATTTATTAATCGATTATTTACAACACAAATTAATGAGATCTCTTTACCACACCTAGCTACACCTTTATTAATCTGTTTTAAATATAATAAAAAAGTCGGTAAAGAAAAATTCTAACAAACAAACACCCCTCTCAACCTCTTGAGAGGTGATTGTAAAGTATTGGTAACAGAACATTTGTTTAGTATGTTTGTTCCCACAACAAATACTCGACCGATGTCGGGTTGCAGCCGCCCGTCTACCAGGAACAAACTCCTTGAGACAATCTATTTTACTTCCCAACTTCCTACTCTTGACTCATGTTAAATGAACAAATGTTATCCCTTCAAATAACATGGAATTAAAAGATAAAAGGTGGATAATGTATTTTTTTTTAAATGGAAAACATACACATGTGGGTGAATATACGAAACACAATGGCCGTGAAATACCGGAGCAAAATAATGCTGCATTATAACTGTGTAAAATATTAAATAAGTTTTAGTTCCATAGTAACAATGTCCCTAACAATTAAATTCGATGTTTTTGTCCTGTACGCCAAATTGAATATTAAAATTATGATGTTAATTATTAAAGTAAAAGCCTGATTAATTTAAAAATTGTTGATTATAAACAAGGTTATAGTTCTTTTAAAGTGGATTAATTTAAAAACAAATAGTTTAATTATTTATTATATATTACGTACTACTAGCTAATAATTATAGGTACATATAACTAACACCGTGCCGAGCCGTGGTAGCTAAGAGCTGTGGTAGGTAAGAGCCGTGGTAGGTAAGAGCCGTGGTAGGTAAGAGCTGTGGTAGATAAGAGCCGTGGTAAGTAAGAGCCGTGGTAGCTCAGCCCGGGTTCGATCTCCACCGGCACCAATGAAATTATTAATTGCAATTTTACGAGCTGATTTACCACGTGCTAGGTAGTGAAGGAAAACATTGTTAGAAAACCTACATGTCTGAGAAATTAGAAAAAACATATTTCCAAGACATGTGAAGTTTGCCAACGCGCATTGGCGGATATTTCCTTGCTCTAAAACCCTCTCACAGCTGGGCACAGGCCTCAACTCATTTCTGAGAGGAGGCCTGTGCCCAGCAATGGGACTTATATATAGAAACAGAAACAGAAACTTTTTTTATTCAATTTAGATTATAACAATACTTATTGAAAGTCACTTTTTTCATTTACCACTGGTTCGCAAAAAAACCTCTGTCCCGGGAAGAACCAGCAAGAAACCCAGTGGGACTATTTTTTCCAATAATAGCTTACAATCATGTTTACAATCAACAGCACAAGACAAATTAGAAATAGCTTGGTGGCGATCACCCTTACCACGTTATAGGATATAACTTTAACTTTTTATAACTAATACTCGTATTCGAACTCGTAGCATAAGATAAAGTTGCTATCCGCGTCAGTCTTCGTGTTCTCTTACACGAATAACTTTAAATCTACTCGATAGATTTTGATGCGAGTTTAACCATCATTAAAATAATTTCTTGAAGAATGTTTTTCGAGGGTACAGGGATGAAAGTCTTAGATACAACAAAATATAAACGTGCACAATTTTCGTAACGCCATGCAGTGACAGTGTAAGATAATCCACTACACGTACATATCAATCAAGTATAAAAACTATCAAAAATTAGTTATGGAGTTTTTATGTCAAGAAATTCCTAGTAGCGGTAAATCGGTTATTCGGGCTGATTTAAGAAGTTGGCAGTGATCTGTCTCCGGTCGTGTCATTTTGCCATACCATCCGACTATAAGAATGAGAGAATAGAGAGTGCACTTTTGCTTGCGCATACACTCGAGCACTATAATCCTGCTCTGCGTAGTTAGATAGCTAGCCTCGGTGAGGCAGGCCGCCGTGATCGAAAATTCGGTCTGGAGGTCGTTATTATTATTACATATAATTTGAGAAAGCACTCGCATGCTAGTGCATTCTATTGAATCGTAATGAGTATGATGCTTTGCGTTTACTGTTTGATTTTTGCTGGATCCTCGCTAGAGCTAATTTAGCACAGTAACTACGCGCTATGTATTTCCTACTATTCACTTACCTCGATCATTAAAAGTTTTGAATTAACGTTCTGCTGTTTTAAATTCGTAACAGTATATTTTTCACTATTTTAACCCACTTCTGATGGTTGGTGGTGAGGTAACTGAAGATGGTAGAAGGCGCAAAATCCTGCTCACTTTTGTGTTTGTATTTAAAAACTATATGTGACAAAGCATGTGTAGGATACAGATGCGTTGTCACATGTATTTTTCATCTATATCTCTTCTCCGTTGGTAGGCGGTTTCTGAATTCGTTTTAGGGCTTTCCAAAGTTCCGTTTTTTTCATTCAATAATTTTTAATTAGTTATTTTAACACTTTCTGAAACATTAATAAAAAGCTTCAGTTGCCGAACCGCTACCAAAGTGGTAGTTATCAAGTCGTACAGAAAGGTAGGCAGATACTACGGACTTCCATTTGAAACTTCCGTCTATTGCATCCAATTGTCTATTGCGCCCACTTACTATACAATATTTCTCGGGAAAACGTCTCCGAGTGCCGGGACAAACTTGTGTCTGAAGTCGAGTCTTTGCTGAACAGAGTCTCGGATTGGGGACGACTAAATATAGTCCAGTTTAACCCCCAGAAGACACAAGTTTGCGCGTTAACCGCTAAAAAGAACCCCTTTGTCGTATCCCCTCAGTTTCAAGGCACTCCCCTTGTTGCCTCAGCCAGTATCGGAATCCTCGGCGTCGACATATCGAGTGACCTGCAGTTTCGTGGTCACTTGGAAGGGAAGGCCAAATTGGCCTCTAAAAAGCTTGGCGTGCTCAGCAGAGCGGGACAGTATTTCATGCCGGCACACCGCCTGCAACTTTACAAGGCGCAGGTTCGGCCGCACATGGAATACTGTTCCCATCTCTGGGTTGGGGCTCCCCAGTACCAGCTCCTTCCACTTGACCGCATCCAGCGCAGAGCGGCTCGAATCGTCGACGACCAAGTGCTTTCCGATCGGCTCGATTCACTGGCGCTGCGAAGAGATGTTGCATCTCTTTGCGTATTTTATCGCATCTATCACGGGGAGTGCTCTGAGGAATTGTTCGGATTAATCCCAGCCGCCAAATTTCGTGAACGCACTACACGGCAAACGTCCCGATACCATCCACACCATCTGGATGCTTGGCGGTCCACCACTGTACGTTTCACAAGGAGTTTTCTTCCACGTACAACCTCTCTGTGGAATAGTTTACCACCGGCGATTTTTCCGGACCGATACGACCTGGGGACCTTTAAGAAAAGAGCTTACTCCTTTCTAAAGGGCCGGCAACGCCCCCCAATTCTCCTGGTGTTGCGGTTGATCGTGGGCGGCGGTAGTCACTTAACATCAGGTGAGCCGCATGCTCGTTTGCCCCCTCTTCTACAAAAAAAAAAAACTTCTGTAGTAGTGTAGTACAACTTGGTTTGTTATTCTTCCCTCATTCATTCCTCCTGCATGTCTAAGCGCCCGAACCATTACTTTCTTAATCTTGGTTACAACATCGTCTTGTAAACCTTATTTTTTATTTCATCACAAAATTGCTTACCCTATCATCGAGAGTCACATCTTATGACCGTATTTATTTTAAATAATTAGTGAGTGTAGAGAACCGCACATAGCAACTTCATATTACAAAAAGCGTGCTTACTTAATCACATTTATAAACAAAATATAGAGAAAATTTCCCATTGCAGTGGGCAATCAAATCACAAATTATAAATATCCATAGCCTTCATTTTTCACCATTAGTGCTTCATATAAAACGTATACGGTATGATAGGAGACAAACAAGAACGCAGTTTCAGAGACACGGAGAAAATCTGAGGAGACTCAGAGTAAAATAGCAAGCGCAGAAAACCAGCGTGAAATTGCAGCTTGATGCTGATGTATTTTGGATGGTGAATGTAGAGAACCATAAACCCTTTCTACTGGAAACGAGGCAATTCATCTTAGTTCTCAGAGGTGACAACTCATTTGTATTTTGATTGTTAAATCAAGCATAAATGTAGGTGTCTATGGGCCACAGCATCCACTTAATATCAGGTGAATTGTGTCATCCATATTTTTTTTAAAAATCCATTAAACGTATTTAATAGTTATCCAAAAAACATTGTATTCGGAAATGTAAACGCAAACTTAATAGGAAAGAGAGCCAGGAATGAAAGTGTTTATTTAATCATCATCAAATAGCGACAATAGTTGGACAAGCGCCATACAATAGTCTTTTTTATAATAAAGAGCTTACAGTGATCTACTAGTAATCTTTAAAACTAACATCGACCTTGTCTTTATTGTAATAAGAGCGGCGTTAAAACGCCCGATTACACAACAAAAGGGTTAAGTATTAAGTACAATAGACTTAAACGCTGTATCTTCATTATTTTTAACCATTTTAGGATTGCAAACGACTACCGTGTTATCAGTGAGCAGAATGCAAGGGACCCTTTTTTACATTGTTATAGTGTTTACTTGGTACTGTGAGCTTATGTAAAAGAATGGATTGGGTTTGGTGACAACTTTACTATCTGAGTGTCCTTTTTATTGGATCGCCGTAACAGGCAAATAATTTAAAATTATCATTATAATAGTTTAACAATTTAAAAAGCCTGACATCGTGTTGATGTCTAATCTTTACGCGAACACTACGAGTACACATTTAAATAAATCTACTTTTACAGATGCTTAAAGTTATTAAGTTTAAATTTACTAATTTTAAACTGAAGGTATCCGTGGTTAACTATAACATTGGGACGTCGTACATCTCAGAGCCCGATGACCATAGGTTCTGTAAAGTACTTCAAACGTTAGGAATATAAAATAAGTTAATATACGCTATAAAATCCTAAAAACATAGTTTCATTTAAATCAGGAGTATTTTTGGTTGCATTTACCACTCCGTGTGACAAAAACCTTCTTAAGTTCAGAGTGGAAAACATGTGGTGTTCTGCCGGCCGGAATTATTACTGTAATGATTTGTGCGAACGCGAACAACCCCGGGTGTCGTTTAAAGGCATTTGAGGCGACTTCTACTCCGTTATGTACCGATAAAAACGATGCTTCTCAATACTGACCATATATTCCAGTGTTTTTTTTTTCTATTCGCCATCGACTGCTTGGTCTCCCTTGCCAAGGGCTCAGCCTGGTTGGATATTTTTCTTGTATTTGAAAATTATGTTTTTTTAACAGATTATATTACCTAGACTAGAATTATTTAAAATACATTGGTTTTGTTTAATACTATCGAATATTAAATAGTGCAGCACAAAGTCAAGCAAATTGTCACCTTGACAGGTGTAATCTTATCATGCATTCATAATATTAAATTATTTTACGTTATGTCAAATCGTGGCACATTTTTGTTTTGAAATTTATGTACCAAATTTATATATATATATATATATATATATATATATATATATATATATATATATATATATATATATATACGTCTTGATGGTAACAGCGGGGTAGGGGGTGCTAAGAATCTCCGATGGAGGTCCGGTCGCCACCTACGACAACTCAACCTGGCAACATATACGCACGCACTCTGACGACTGACGAGAAGATCCTAGAGCTGGAAGCAGAGTTAGACGAGTTGCGCTGGCATATTATAGGATTACCCGAGTTCCAAAGAGAGAGGATTACACGGTAATCCTCGAATCCGGCAACTTGTTCAATCATCGGGAGTGCGACAATCTGTCCCAAGGTGCCAGATTTACGAGTATCGTCCACAAGTCTCTCGTCAACAACGTTGTAAAGATTGTGAGTGCGTCGACGAGGGTTGCGTGCCTGATACTCAAAATCACTAAACGGTATTCGCTGAAGGTCATGCAGGTTTACGCACTACCCTCGGCACATCTTGATGAGGAGGTGGAGGAAATGTAGGCAGATATTTCTAGAGACATGCATTCCTCCAAAACCCACAATACGGTGTTTATGGGAGCCTTTAACGCAACTTGGCACAAGAAAAACGTGAGCTGAAGGTAGGGAAATTCGGAATAGGGCAACGGAACGCAAGGAGCCAGCAGCTGCCCGACTTGATGGAAAAAGAAGGACTCTTTATGATGAATTCTTTCTTCCACAAGTGGCCCCAGAAAGTGCACCTGGTCGAACCCCGACGGTCCAACAAAAATTGAGTTCTATAGGCAGCTGTACACATAATCGTTGGAGCCACACGCAAGTGTGAGTAAGTCTTATCCGACACTATTCCGATGATATCCTGGAAGTCACGCCTAAGCAAGATTAGAATGGCTCTCCAGTACCTTAGGAACAGCAAGGCCTTAGGCGAGGATGGAATTACAGTGGAGCTTCGGGGATATAAAGTCACCCTGTCTTACACCTCTCTGCGGTTGTGCTGAGGTTGGTGCGTAAACCTGTATGACCTTTAGCGAATACCGTTTGGTGATTTTGAGTATAAGGTACGCAGCCCTCGTCGACACCCCCCCCCCACCCAATCTTTAAAACATTATTAACGAGAGACTTGTGGACAATAAGTCCAACTCCTTGGGATAGATGGTCGCCCTCCGGTAATAGAACAAGTTGCTGGATTTGAGAATCACCGTGTTCTCTCTCTCTTCGAACCTCGGATAATCCTATAAGATTCTATCGCAATCTGTCTATCTTTTCTACCAGCTCCAACATATTCTTGTCAGTCCTCGGGGTGCGTGCGTTGTATATTGCCAGGTCGAGTTATCTTAGTCGAGTTCTCCTGCCTGTTTCCCTCTGTGACTGACATAGTCCAACGAATTCATAAGCTGAAGTGGAAATGAGCCAGCCATATAGCTCAAAGAACAGATAACCCCTGGGGAAAATATGCTTTTCGAGTGGCAGCCTCTTACCGGTAGTCTGAGTGCAGTGCGACCCCCCACAAGATGGAATGACGATCTGGTAAGACAGGCTTAGGACAGTGCTTTGTGGCATTCCATGTGGGAGGATGTTCAGCAGTGGACTTGTGAACTGTAAGGATGGTGATGATGATAATACGCCTCCACGATACGGGAGAAAATCCCGTAGGGGAAACGTTATTTTGAAATTTTTCATAATTTCGTTTTCGACATTCCGATAGATGGCGCTATAAACATCTTGTGCCCGTATTCATACAGTGCAGCGACGAAAGTAGCATCAATAGTAGACGGAAGCAACGTCTGTTACTGGAAACATCATCCGCCTAATAAGCGTGATGATATAGTAATTTTAGAGATATAGCTACGCTGTGACTACACTGTGTATTTATTACCTGTTTATTTTTTGTTTTCTTTTATTCACAGCTAAGATTTATTTAAATTTTATAAAGATACCCTCAGCTGAAACGGGCCACTGAAAAACAACGGCTGTGGTTCGCCACGCCAAATGCTGAGTGCGACCCCTTTTCGCCTCGTTCGGCAACGCAAAATGAGAAATTATTATGTAAAATATTGTGTTGTGCTTACGTAGCGAAATAAATATTTTCTTTTTTTTAAATTATATAAAATAAACTCCACCTCCTTCTACAATACAATACCCTTTATTGTACACTAAGAAAACAAATAATGTAACAAAAAACATGCGGTTGAGTTCTATGTTGCGATTTCTTTCAGACAACTTAAAACAGAAATAAAAAGAAGAGAAAAGTTAATCAGTGGATAATGTGCATTGTAAACAATATTACAATATAAAATATAGTTAATAAGAATGACGTAATTTACTTAATTGACAGACTACATATTGATAATAAAGCGACAGGAAGTGATGGAAGTGCGAAATTAGCGAGAAAGATAATGTTTCTTTACTTTTTTTTAAAGGAATGTATTGTTTGAGCATGTCTTATAGTTAATGGTAAGGAGTTCCAAAGCTTAACTCAAAGAAATGAAAAAGAAACATGACATATAGAAGACGCTTATGCCTTATTGAAGATTGTTACATTTCTAAATTATTAATGATTTCAGAGACAGTTGAGGTCTTGATTGTATACGTGGTAGACCCACGCTGCAACTACCTATATTCTGGTTGTAGCACAAATGTGTCGGACAGACCGGGTAAGGCCCGTGCTCTCACAGAATCCCAGCGTGAAATAGAAATAGTAGCACGCTGCTACTATTTTTAGAACGGAGCGTGACGAGAACTGACGACTTTTTTACTGGTAACAACGCGTTTCATCTTAGTCCTCCGTTGACTACGCATCTACATTATCATTTTTAATAAAATAATAATGCAGTGAACAGTCCGTTGTTGTTCGTACAGTGTCACCACCATCGGTCGAGCTTTTGCGAAGATTAGCACGGACAGTCAGACAATTAAAAAAAAGATTGTTTATGTCTTAATGGCTTGCAAACAACCCCTCAGAGTTAATACAAGCCATTTGTTTTAATTTCACAGACATACACTTCGATTCAAGGGTTGACAAACAAGCACACGATCCACGTGACGGTAAGTGGTTGCAGTGACCCATGGAGATGCGTTGGCATCCCTGAGGACTAAGATGGAATGCCTCGTTTCCACCAAAATGGTTTCCAGTCTCAACAAATGATACACAGGAGCAAGTGGTTGCTATTTTACAGCGATATTCTGTGAGAGCGTGGTCCTTCCCTGGTCGAGCCGATCCATTCATGCTACAACTATACCAGTAATATAGCTTCATCATGGCTCTACCACGTGTAATATAGATAGTACTAATATAGATTGATGATAATGTTGTAGGTGGACTGCGTGCTCGTTTATCAATCTTACTTCAAAAAAAAATTAAAAAGATATTTTTGAGAGGAGAATGCAAATTTAGAGCCGACCCTCATTGTAATGCCGTTCATAGTTCCTGTGAGCGGCATTACAATGAGGTCACGGTCCGATCTCGGTATGATATAATATTATCAAGTAAAAAATATGTGTGTGAATTCATACTATCCGTAACAGTCAAGTTTCGCTCGAATCTCATTCCATGTATAATATATCAGGCCGAGAACGGACCGAGATCGGACCGAGAACGAACTGTAAACGGCAAATGAAGATCGGCGGCGAAGAAGGGATTGGCAAAATCGGAAATGCTAATGCTATTTCACGCTGGTATTCTGTGGGAGAGTAGTCTTTTTCCGATTCAGCCAATCCATCACAATAATATAACTGCATCATGGACCACTTTGAAATCACGATTTATGTACAATATGTAAATAGGAACCGTCTTTTGAGTTGATTAATGTCTGGTTTCAAGAGCCATTTTACAGTAAGTGAAATTAAAAATACTCGAAGAGCACCAGTTCAATTTTTTTTAATAGGATAAGGTGACAAATGAGCTCACAGTCCACCTGATGGTAAGTAGTTGCTGTGGCCCATAGACATCTACATCTGTCCTCGATTACGAATCAAAATGCAGATGCGTTGTCACCCGTGAAAACTAAGTCGGAATGCCTCGTTTTTAGTAAGAAGAGGCTCCGGTACTCTACAGTCACCATACGAAACACGGCAGCATTAAGCTACTATTTTACGCTGGTATTCTTTGAGAGCGTCGTTCTTTCCCGGTCGAGCCGACCCATTTTTACTACAACTATACTACTAATATGACTGCAGTATGGCTCTACCACGTATGAAATCTTTATTATTATTATTTATGAATCACTTAAAGATAACTTAAAATTCTTTTCATTTTGAATCATCCTTAATTGCTTAAGGAATAGTTTGTAATATAAACTACTATTACATGCATATCGTATGTAATGAAACGGATCGTTACGGAGAACTTGAATATAGGAAACCATCAATAATGAATTGCATAAATATGTGCTTAAATATTACAGGTTAGGCCTTGGGCGAGTCCCCTATGTGCATTTAGGATAAAAACAGAAATGTCTACCATTTTGTAATCATTGAGTGTTGGTCTTACTTTAGCTATGAATGTACTTTAAAACTATTTAAAATTCCTACGAAATAATAACCAGGTACATTTTTAAATACGGAACATAAAAGAGGTTTTACATTTCTAAGCCTCATTTGCGACTTAAAACTACTTACAAAATTATTCAAACTATTGTTATCCTCACTTTCCTTTATTGCAAAACAACAAAAAAAGTTCAAAAAGTGTTTAAAACGTAATGAGTTTGATAACAACAACAATAGAGCGAACCTACTCCCGTGAAAAACCCATTGCGACGGCGCTGCGTGATGTAATGTGGTGTAAAGTGCAGCTAGGGTTGCCAACCTTACGAGGTATATAATATGTATTATTTATTTATTTATTATATAGACAACAGAACAAATAAAAACTCCCAGATTGTTGTCCTAAGTAAATATTAAGAAAGAATGTAGGCAACATTTATTGCTTAGGCAGAGTTCACAACTTCTGGGCGCGCACAACTTCAGTAACTACTGGGCAGCATTACGATATTAATCTATACATGTATGTCTGTCTGTATGTGATACACCAATCTTACTAAGCTCAAGGGGCTCATTGCGTGACACAAAAGACATGAATAACCATTTTTAATAATTTTGTCTGTACGTGTATCCGGGCTAATGCTCGCAATGGCTAAATCGATTGCAATACAACAACAACACAATACAACAATAACACAATACAACATAACAACTTCACTAGCAGATAGGCAGCAATCTCAAGAGTGATTAAGGCTATTTTAGCCGGACTTTTACAAAAACCGAACAGTGTTATAATAAATGCTCTTTATTTATGTATCTTAAAGCTAAACAACACTGCATTAATAGATTACATACATTATAAAATTTTGTATTATACTAGGTGATTATTTAACCTTCTGGAAAAAATAGGGCGTAAGTGGTAAACTTATACCACTGATATTTTACAAATTTTATTTTATTTTACTAATTTGAAATAAACTTTCGGTTATAAAAAACAACAACAAAATGTTTGAACTAAATAAATAAATCAATTAAAAACTATCGAAATTATATAATAATACGTACCCAATTAGTAATATTTGTTGACAGATCAATTTCATATGTTAATGTAAAAGAAAAAAAATATAAAAAGTCAGTGTTCCGTTTACCCGTTAAACACTTTTTTAGACGGTAAAAAATCACCAGTATATTAACGGATCGAATCTATTACATATTCTAAAAAATTAACTAGGCGTTTCCATTTTCTTAATAGATGTAACTATAATAATAATAAAGTTTATTTCAATAAATAGATATGGTTTACAATCAGTGGTCGGAGCCTTCTTTTAAGAACATAATGCCCTTATAAGGTAATCAATGGGGAGGACCTTAAATATGTGTTGAATTTGCCATTTAATATATTTGGACCACGGAAATACTATAATTTGCTTTTTTTTAAATTGGCAACCGTAGACGCAGTACTAGTAGTGTTTGGTAGAATAAATGCATTGAACGCTTTGTTTGAGGGATGTAAGGAGATAACATGCCTCATAACTTGGTGCCCTCTGCTAGGTTATCGAAATTTTCGGCCTGGGCGTCTGTCTGGATATGGAGCACCCTCTTCCCTTATTCCGCCGCGAATTAACAGTGCTCGTGTCACTGTGTTGTGATCTGAAGGGGAATCGTATTCCTACGACGGTCAGGCCGATCTATTTCTGCTACAACCATATCAACATACATTATAGCTGCAGCGTGGCTCTACTAATTATAAAACGATTCTAAGTTATCTATTAATTTTTTTAATTATAATTATATAAAAAAATAACTATCTGTGTCTGACGAAACGATGAGCGATAAAGTCAAAGATAGATGATGATAAATAATTTTTACTCATCATGGAGTATAAGTAATATTAACTATTTAATATGATTCGGCAGAACCTCTGCCCTGGGAAGAATCAGCAACAAACTTAGCGATACTAATTTTCTTATTTGTAATATATTATAGTTAACAATGTAGATAATAATGATTTCTTAAATTTACGCGAACACTACACATTGAATAAAACTAAATTTACGGATTTTATCGCGTTTATTTCACTACTTTTACTTATTTTTAATTCCCGACGTTTCGGGTGCTTTACAGCAACCATGGTCACGGGGGGGACTGAGATGTTTGACGTCCCAACATCTCAGTCCCCCCCGTGACCATGGTTGCTGTAAAGCACCCGAAACGTCGGGAATTAAAAATAAGTAAAAGTAGTGAAATAAACGCGATAAAATCCGTAAATTTAGTTTTATTCAATGTAGATAATCTTAATTATACTTTAAAAACAGCTTGTAGCAATCATCTCATTTTCATGAGTCATGTATTATATAGTGTTAGAATAACCCTTTTTATACAGTTTCTGTATAATAAAAAATTTCAACTTTTTGTTGATAAGACTTTGTTGCAAAAGCGTACGCATTGCTTCATGAAGAAATTACTGACTCGTTGGAGTCTAACAACTTGTGCTGGTACATATAAATAAAATAAATATCTGTCTGTAATATTGAAATGTCTTCTATTAAGCTAAGCTAAAATTTTGGTCCGTCCGTCTGGGCTCATCTTCAAAATGGTTCAGCCGTACGAAACGATACTTCATAACAAACAGAAGGACCGCAACGCCATAACCGATCAAGGCTACATTTTATACGAAAAATTTGGTCATTGCAAAAAAAAAAAACGAAAAATTCATTAAATAAATGGTCTTTAACTATCTTAAATCTAAACATATTATCCTATCCAGACACAGCCGTTACATGTCCAGAATAACTTACATATTTACGTCTTTCTAAACGACTCCGTCGGATTTGGATTATTAATGTTATCTCTTCTGCAAAACAAAGATAGTTTCAATATTACCCCATGGCAAAAGTTCCATACATCATTATGCTATGGACTCTGATTATGTCTCTATGCTGTCTCGTCGGTCTAGTGGTTAAATGCGACTGCAGGTTATGGGTTTCCGGATTCGAATGCTAGGTCAGGCGAAAATCAGTTATTGGGGTTTTCTGTCAAGAAATTCTGAGTAGCATCTCGCAGTCCGGTGGTTGGTGGTGCTCGTCCCCGTGTTTGAGAGAGCACGTTGGTCCTGCACTTAATCCGTTTTTCGATTGTATCGGATCACCGTCCTATCGGACTATTACACTGGCGTACATACCTGTGCACTACTCATATAATCCTGTACTGCAGATATTTAATCTCCGTGGAGACTGACTGCCGTGACCGAAATTTTGTATGTAAGACATTATTAAGGTGTAAGTAATACTTACTATCCTTTTTGATGTAAAACTTCTTTACGCACGCTTGGCTAAGTTAGTAAGTTGGCGAGCGCGTGATTGTAACTGATACGTTTAAAGTGAATGAAATTATGAATTAATTTCAAAGTTCATGTTTTTGAATTTTAGGGTGAATAATAACAAATTATGGAAGAAAGCCGACAATAAATTAAAATATTTGTAGAAAATTAATATATGCATATACAAGTATATATATATGTATACACACATTTCTGAGAGGGTTTTAGGGTAAAGAAGTGTCCGCCATGCTGCCCTAATGCGTGTTGGCGAACCTATGTCTTCAAAATATCATGTTTTCGGAATACCTCTCAATATACGACGTCTTTTTGACGTAATTCTCTTCCTATACTATCCATACACGGAAATCCTATAGTTATTTCGTTACGATGTTTAAGCTGTTACTTCAATACTATTATTTACCACACATATATAAAATTCTCATCAATTGACTAACTAAAAGATCAATTGAAACCCGCGTTAAAGAACATATAGCTGATGTAAAGAATCGACGCTCCGGGAAGTCTGCAGTCTTTGAACACGTACAGGATCGCCCCCGTCTCTAAATCAGATTTGATAGACCACAAATCCTCGCTAAAGAACACCGATTCCTTCCAAGGATGATTCGCGAAGCTATTGAAATCAAAAAACATCCCAATTTAAACAGAGAAGATGGCTGTGTGTTACCTTCTGCTTGGGATCCTATAATTTATAAAATTAAATCCCAACCCAAGCATACAACTGCAATACTTCAAGATACTATATGTTCATACTGCATAGATCGGAACAAAAATTAACAATTATAATCTATGGTAACCGCGGTTAACTATGACATCTAGACATTGAACATCTCAGTCTTCCCCATGACCATGGGTGCTGTAAAGTGCTCGAAACTTCGGGTATATAAAAAGTTAATATATGCGATAAAATCCGCAAAAAATAGTATTATATAAATGTAAATATGTATTATTTAAATGTAAATATAAAAAAATCACTATCGGTACAACAAATATATATATATATATATATATATATATATATATATATATATATATATATATATATATATATATATATATATATATATATATATATCGAGCTAATAAAGTTTCACTTCAGTCGTGTGATCATAAGCTCACTCGTTTTTTGTTTAAGTTTCTATCCTAACTAGAGATATGGCGACAATAACAATAAAAGCATAGCAATATTAAATAATGTAATGTTATGATTAGTGGTACCTACTGTTATGTTATGTTATGTGATACGTTAACGTGTAATAATTAAATCCTAAAAACTTAAAACCTAGTTCTAGTTTCTGGATGTCTATGCGACTCTTACAGCTTACTTACTCTTAACTCTTACAGCTAATTAAAAAGGGAAAGGCAATGAGGTGAGGATGATGATGAATGGTTTATGATTTGGTATTGTTACCAGTCATCATGTTGCCTTTTTAGGCGTTTTTGAACTATCTAACCGCTGTCCGAGGGGGGTAGTGCGGACCCCCGTCTCTGACTGCTCTGCTGGTGTCGGTTGATGGTTTGGGCGGTGAGAACCACCCAAACATAAAACCATAAGTATTGTCAGTATTTAAAAGTGACTTAAAGTATTGTAATAAAAATGTTGACAATATTGATGCAATCTATATACTTGTTAAAGATATTTATTATTTAATAAAAATATTTGAGATTTTGTATTGTATACCTGAAATAGATAAACACAACACAGCACATATGTACAAAAATATTTTTACGGTCTTATTTAATTTTACCTGTAGTCATCAATAAATATTTTTGATTTCATTTGATTTGACCCTAGACCTGACAAACACACCAACTTGCGTTTATCAAAAACGTTCGTAAAAAGAAATTCAGCAGAAGACTGACCACATAGCAAATCGTTGTATCGAATAATAAATAAAATACCAATGTAACTATTAAAATCAATTTCTCAATCGCTCGTCTGGTTCACAGGATGCGCAGAATACCTTGAATTGTGACAAATCGCTTTGAACTCTCGCCCATTGTCCCACTCAAAAAACGAGCAACAAGAGTTCATTGAAATCGAATGTTATTAAGTGCGAAATTAATAAAAAGGCTTAAAGCCCACTTCAGTAGAATGAATTTGAAAGAGGCGAGCCCGCGTCACTCGATAATAGACCTTGTTGTCGGCGCGTCAATTAAATTCATCTATGCTTTGATGATATTACGGTACATTCCGCCGATACTCCCGCTCTCTCGCCTTCCTTCTCCCTCTTCCTCCACCATCCCCCGCCCAGCAGGTTAATAATGATTATTAATATAGTTTAGAGTCGTTAGTTGTAAATGAAGCGGCCGACAACTTGTCTAATAACGACGCGAGTAAATACTAGTGGTGTTATAATGTAGGAGCTAGTTCTTGAAAATATATTAACTTAAACTTGGCGTTTTAAGATTTTTTGCTCAGTGCTCAGCTTTAAGTTACTTTATCTGGCTAAAAGTTGTTAGATTTGTATTCGCTTTCAGTATTTATTATAATATATTTGTGAAATATTCAAACAAATAAAACAAATATAATCACGGATTGGTAGTCCATTTGGTTGTTAGTTGTTACGCTGTGGGGCTACGGGCTCGAATCCCGTACAAAAAAGGGTTTATGTTTAGCAGTTGACTCGATAGGATGATGATGGAACGAGAGTTGATACTTAATATCTTGGTAACAAACTGACTAAGCGTTTTCAAATCTCGCGAAACATATATTTCTATGGCTTAAAATTTGTTGTACCGATAATGATTTTTTATATTTACATTTAAATAATACATATTTATATTTATATAATACTATTTTTTTGCGGATTTTATCGCATATATTAACTTTTTATATACTCGAAGTTTCGAGCACTTTACAGCACCCATGGTCATGGGGAAGACTGAGATGTTCAATTTCTAGATGTCGTAGTTAACCGCGGTTACCATAGATTATAATTATTAATTTTTGTTCCGATCTATGCAGTATGAACATATAGTATCTTGAAGTCTTGCAGTTGTATGCTTGGGTTGGGATTTAATTTTATTAATTATAGGATCCCAAGCAGAAGGTAGCACCCAGCCATCTTCTCTATTTAAATTGGGATGTTTTTTGATTTCAATAGCTTCGCGAATCATCCTTGGAAGGAATCTGTGTTCTTTAGCGAGTATTTGTGGTCTATCAAATCTGATTTAGTGACGGGGGCGATCCTGTACGTGTTCAAAGACTGCAGACTTCCCGGAGCGTCGATTCTTTACATCAGCTATATGTTCTTTAACGCGGGTTTCAATTGATCTTTTAGTTAGTCAATTGATGAGAATTTTATATATGTGTGGTAAATAATAGTATTGAAGTAACAGCTTAAACATCGTAACGAAATAACTATAGGATTTCCGTGTATGGATAGTATAGGAAGAGAATTACGTCAAAAAGACGTCGTATATTGAGAGGTATTCCGAAAACATGATATTTCGAAGACATAGGTTCGCCAACACGCATTGGGGCAGCATGGCGGACACTTCTTTACCCTAAAACCCTCTCAGAAATGTGGATGTATATAGGCAGTAACTTTAACTTTTAACTTCATAATGCGAAAGATTTTAGTCAGCCGTGGAATATAAAGATGTATATTAGTTTGTTTCCTAATTTTCATGTACCTGCTATTTAAAGATATATAAGGAATGTATTATGTCACTTAAAAATGTTATGAGCTACCATTTCAAGTCGTTTTACATTTACCACGTTTTATTGACTCGATTGCTTGCCTATTTTTAGATAAACATAATTTTTGCAATCCATTTTTTCCAATGTGATAGAATATATTTAATTTAGAACAAGAAGTGTAGTAGAATTAAAATAAGATTTTCGGATAAAATATAGCCCAGATCAGTCCTGGTATTGTTCGTGACTTTTCGTGAAGTTTTATTACAATCCGTTTAGCCGTTCCGAAGATTACATCGGGTGGACGGACGGACAGACACTCTCAGCTCAATAAAAGGCAGATATTTCGATATTGCAGACATAAACTTAAATTTTATTTATACTGGATGATTTTTTTACCGTCTGGACAAAAATAGGACGTAACTGGTGAACGAAATATAATCCTATAGAACTGATATTTTACAATTATTTTGCTTTTATATTAACATATTATGAAAATGATCTATCAATAAATACTATTAATTTGAAATAAAATTTTGGTGTTTAAAAAATAAAACATACATTTTGAAATGAATCAATTAAATACCATCAAAATAAAAATAATACGCACTTAGTTAATAGTATTCATTGATAGATCACTTTCATATATTATTGTAAAAAAAAAACATTTTAAAATATCAGCCATAGGCTTCTATTTCG
This sequence comes from Parnassius smintheus behrii, assembly GCA_036936625.1. Lineage (NCBI taxonomy): Eukaryota > Metazoa > Arthropoda > Insecta > Lepidoptera > Papilionidae > Parnassius > Parnassius smintheus. The sequence goes on from JAUPFT010000022.1 coordinate 43,167,031, forward strand.
TTCACCTGTTACATCTTTACAGATTGCATACTTAAAATGCTAAATGATTACATAATATAAAATGGTACACAACTAGCTAAAATAAATAATTTATTATATCTATAAATTATTGCATTTATATTTGAATTTTTAACTATTTGTATGGTTGCTGCTCTATCTTCCAAGCTTTAAGGTTACGTTTGTAGCAAAATGTTATATCGTAAAAAAAATTATCCATATTTTCATATTATGGTTGACTGACTCCCTTACTACGAGTTAAGGTGGTGGCACATTATCGCGTTTCGCTGGCACTTTGTCTCTGAGACGCGTCACCCTTACTGATGAATAATTAAGAACTAAAATATGATCCTTTTAGATTTATTTTCATAAAGTTTACAATGAACTGATGTGTGATTGCTTTGTAAGAGAGTCTCTTGACTCGATGACAAGAATATAATAAGGAAAATCTCGCTTCATTATCCGTCTATAATATTCCATTGCGTGACATGAGCGTGATCGTATCTAGAAGAGAATTAATAGGTAATACAATTTTTTTAAAGAATAAGGGTGAGCAACAACCTACCCATGGTAGCAGATGGTACAACACCTAATGGTAGCAGATGCTGTGACCCAAAGACTTACATCTTCTACCTACCCTTGACTAGCAACATGATGTTAGCTGATTATGTTCTAGAGTAAAGTAAAGTAAAGTAAAGTTACAGCCTATTATACGTCCCACTGCTGGGCACAGGCCTCCCGTCATTTCTGAAAGGGTTTCAGGGCAAGGAAGTGTCCGCCGCGCTGCCGCAATGCGTGTTGGCGAACTTCACACGTCTTTGAAATATTTTTTTCTTATTCCTCAGACATGCAGGTTTCCTCACGATGTTTTCCTTCAACGCCGAGCACGTGGTAAATCAGCACTTAAAATTGCAATTAACAATTCCATTGGTGCCGGGGGGGATTGAACCCGGGTTACTCGCGTTCTATTATATTTACAGCAAGCGTTAACCATCTGAGCTACCACGGCTCACACTATATTCTAGAGTATTCTAGCAAAATTATGTGAAAAATCTCAACTATAGTAATAGTATTTTAAGAGCAAGGGACAGAATATATCAAAGGGCGCGGCCGGATTCGGAACAAATTAATAGTAAATCCAATGTCTGTTTGTAGGGTTAGTTACAGAACCCAAACACGTTGGTCGCCATCGACCGGCGCGGCGTTAGCTAATTGAAACAGGATTTCGTAGTTAATTAATGTGTGTTCTAGCAGAATTTGTTCCCTTAACTTACTTAATACGTTAAAGTTTGTAATCGTATTTATAAATACATATTATATTTGTTAACATAAAATTGAAATATATATACAATATTAAAAAATTAAAACTAAAAAACTAAATTATCATACAGTCCTACTCACAGTGGTACCGCGCTAATAACGCTGGCTGCGTTTCTTCGCTGAATGGCTATACTGCGAGAAAAGAATCAGCTCTCGTACCACCAGCAGCGACGATCAGTCACGGATACAGTTCCTTCGGGTACTTCGCCGCGCATGTACCTCATGATCCGTTAGTATTTACAGCAAATGACACAAAGCGTGTAGTCATCACTCAGAGCCTTCAGCTTCACAGAGTTCAGTTGCCTCTGATACCACCCCGGCTCGTAATGAGGTACCGCTGAGATGAGAGAATGCCAAAGTATTCCCATGGAGAATCTCACACTAGAATTTTACCTTTCACCCAAGGGACCAAATTTGTAATGAGTTTATTAATATTTAACTTAAAAGGTTTAAGAGGAATGTAATATTATGAGTAACTTTTATCAACGACCAACTTATGCTGAAAGAAAGAAATAATATATATTCATACTATAACACAGTAGAGCCGTGCCAAGAGGCGCATTGGTAACCTTGATTTGGTCAAGAGCAATCTTGTCAGCTTTGAACACAAGTGCAGAGTAGCCAGTTCCTAGGTGTTCTATATGATGTATTTCGGAAATAAAAATAGAAACAAAAATAAAAATAAAAATATTAAATGTGAATTATAATTAATAATTTACCACCGGTTCGGAAAATACCTCTGTTCTGGGAAGAACCAGCAAGAAGCCCAGCGGGATATATTTTATGAAAAAGAACAGGTTACCATCACGTATTATGTTCAACAATTATCTATACAAAAAAAAAAATATAAATAGCTTGGTAGCGATCACGTCATTCCAAGAGGTTATATAATTCATAAATTTCATAACATTATAATAACACATTTTATACAGATTGTCCCTACCCCTTCCAACATTATACAACCAGTCGTAGGCGGGTATTCACCCCTTCGTTGTCAATATTCCACACATTCGAACCAAATGGTTTCCTTTGTCTTTCGTAATGCGTACAGCAAAGGAGTGGAAATATAGCGGCAAATAATGCCGGCGTCTGTCTTTCAGTCCGATTACAGGCGTCTTCAAGGCAAGAGTGAATAAGCTTTAGAGTGCTACCACACTAATCGATCGATCGTCGATCGATGCCTTCGAGTGATAGTCAATGAAACTGAATATACGGATTTTATCGCGTTTAATTAACTTATTTTAAATTATTTTTAATTCCCGACGTTTCAGGTGCAAAACAGCACCCATGGTCACGGGGGCGGGACTTAGATGTTTGACGTCCCAATGTCAAAGGTAGCTGGGATGACTATGACATTGGAACGTCAAATATCTCAGTAATCCCCCCCCCCCAACCGTGACCATGAGTGCTGTAACCTGAAACGTCGGGAATAATGGGTAAGTCAACGTCGATCGATAGTTTCTACTACACTGATCGGTCAGTGGTAGAATAGATTAGTCGACGTCGATTTATTTGCTTGATTATTCAAGAACCTACCCCGCTTTTCCGACGGCTCCCCATTGTCCTCTTCTGAATAAATTTTGAAAGATACTTATTACGAGCCCATAACCGCATTGATGAATTATTAATTGATGATAATTGAACAACTTTTTATCGACCATTATCCTGCGATCAGCTGAAGCTACCACACCAATCGATCGACGATCATTGGTAACAGTTACGCTAAGCCAGTGCGATGTACCATGTATGGATTTATCACCACTTACCACCAGGCTGGGCGGTAGTTAAGTACTGGCTTATGCAGAGTAAAAGAGTAAAATAATCCGTGTAGTTTCAACTTAATGCAACCTTAATTTCATTGTTTAACAGATATTGAATATAAAATTTAATTCATAAATAAACATTATCAGTGTAATGAATATCCTGGTTACCGTGTAGTGGCGGTGTAAGAATGTTCACAACCCCGTACCATCCCGTACCATCCCGTACCATCCCGTACCATCCCGTACCATCCCGTACCATCCCGTACCATCCCGTACCATCCCGTACCATCCCGTGGGTGTCGTAAGAGGTGAAGGAGGGGAACAAATCAGGACATAGGCAGCAGCGTCTAATAGCGACTGAAAATAAAAAAAACAGCGGTTACCAAGCGTCAAAACAATGGCAAATATTCACCTGTGAGGTTATCCAAGCGGGAGACTTACGTTCGGAAGTGAACTTTAATTGTCTATAACGGAAACAGTCTAATAAGTAATATACAATCTATTATACTAAACCCATAGATACTTACTTTATAATGATTGTATATTGTGTATACTGCCGCTTCAATTCAAATATAAATAACGTTTGTTACGACGATTCAATACCATATCCTAACCGGCACGCAACCGAATTGTACCTACTGTAATTGTATCAGGAATATACTCGTAACAGTTCTAAGGAGCTTTATTTTAACTCCCTTGTTCTATTCTAAACAACTATATTATATAACATCCCACGGATGTCATAAGACGTGATTTTTTTTTTATAGAAGAGGGGGCAAACGAGCATGCGGCTCACCTGATGTTAAGTGACTACCGCCGCCCATGATCAACCGCAACACCAGGAGAATTGCGGGTGCGTTGCCGGCCCTTTAGAAAGGAGTAAGCTCTTTTCTTGAAGGTCCCCAGGTCGTATCGGTCCGGAAAAATCGCCGGTGGTAAACCATTCCACAGAGAGGTTGTACGTGGAAGAAAACTCCTTGTGAAACGTACAGTGGTGGACCGCCAAGCATCCAGATGGTGTGGATGGTATCGAGACGTTTGCCGTGTAGTGAGTTCACGAAATTTGGCGGCTGGGATTAATCCGAACAATTCCTCAGAGCACTCCCCGTGATAGATGCGATAAAATACGCAAAGAGATGCAACATCTCTTCGCAGCGCCAGTGAATCGAGCCGATCGGAAAGCACTCGGTCGTCGACGATTCGAGCCGCTCTGCGCTGGATGCGGTCAAGTGGAAGGAGCTGGTACTGGGGAGCCCCAGCCCAGAGATGGGAACAGTATTCCATGTGCGGCCGAACCTGCGCCTTGTAAAGTTGCAAGCGGTGTGCCGGCATGAAATACTGTCCCGCTCTGCTGAGCACGCCAAGCTTTTTAGAGGCCAATTTGGCCTTCCCTTCCAAGTGACCACGAAACTGCACGTCACTCGATATGTCGACGCCGAGGATTCCGATACTGGCTGAGGCAACAAGGGGAGTGCCTTGGAACTGAGGGGATACGACAAAGGGGTTCTTTTTAGCGGTTAACGCGCAAACTTGTGTCTTCTGGGGGTTAAACTGGACTATATTTAGTCGTCCCCAATCCGAGACTCTGTTCAGCAAAGACTCGACTTCAGACACAAGTTTGTCCCGGCACTCGGAGACGTTTTCCCGAGAAATATTGGCTCGGCCGGTGTAAAGAGCATCACCAGTGCTGTCATCCGCATAGCAATGAATGTTACGGGTATGCAACATATCATTGATATGCAGAAGAAACAGCGGACAAGGCCTCCGCAATGTCCAAACTAACGGCCAATGTCTCCCCCTTGAACTTTACTGCCTCCGCCCATCTGTGAGTGAGGTAGACCAGAAGATCACCAGCTGACCGACCACGGCGAAAACCGTATTGGCGGTCACTAATCAGCTGGTAATCCTCAAGGTACCTCATGAGCTGGCAGTTTACAATGGACTCCACTGTTTTGGAGAACAAGGAGGTGATGGCGATTGGCCGGTAGTTGGACGGGTCTGAGCGGTCGCCTTTTTTAGGGATCGGGTGGACGAAAGCCGTCTTCCATGATTTTGGGACTACGCCTAGGGAGTAGGAGTACTGGAAAAGACGCGTTAAAACCGGTGCCAACTCTGGAGCACACGTCCTCAGCACAATTGGGGGGATTCCGTCAGGCCCACTCGACTTGTGGATGTCCAGGGAGAGGAGTGCTTTGCGAACCGAGCGCTGTGTGAACTGCACTTCCGGCATGGAGCACTCACACCGCGGGATGGTCGGCGGCGTACTCCCCCCGTCATCGAGAGTCGAGTTAGACGCAAAGAAAGAGCCTAGAAGATCGGCTTTTTTTTGATAGCTGTAAGTATAACAGTGGATGGTCAGTTTATTTTATTATGCGGATGTGGGCGAAGTAATTCTTAATAACTTTAACTTTCTGGAAATATATACAGAATTATTTTTTTAAATATTTTATATTGCCTCAGTTATAATTTTTATGTTTATATATTGCACATACCCGTATTGTCCTCCGAACTGAATCTGCGCATAAGCACAGGAGCACTCTCTATTCTCTTACTCTTATATTCCAAGGTCCAGGTGAAGAACCAATGGCTTTATGTGCTATTTGAGACCCGAGAATGAAACACCATCAACTTTCTAACTAAGGGCAGCTCTTGAGAATTTCTCGAGAGAAAAATTTAATACGTTTTTTTTGGCCCAACCCAGGATTTGAGCTCAGGATCCCATGATTAGCAGTCGTATTTATTTATTTTTTTATACTTTGTTTGCAAGACATAAGGCATTCTCTACCAGTTTATGTCCAGGCTAAGCAGAGAAGATTTGTGAGTGCAAAGTGCAACTGGGTTAAATATATCTATGACTGTTTCAGATGAAAACACCTATAAAATATGTGAAATAAAAATTAAGGATATAAAAAATGGAGATCCACCAACTACTCCTGCAACGCCAAATCTTACTGCATGAGAAATAAAAGATTTGTACAAGAAGCTGGTGTGACAGAGGTGGACATGGAGATTAGACTTTTCCACTTAACGGAGACAACTATTATAAGAATCACCCTGATACTTAAATGTGCATTTCAGATATTCAAAGATAAACGAGATCGTATACTGTCATCTATCAACAGCTGTAAATAGTTTTCTAGCATTTCAGGAAAATAACACTGGTTTTATTTCATATTGTATATTAAAGGATTATCTAAACACAATACCAGCGCAAAATAGCAGCTTGATGCTGCTGTGTATCGTAAGCTGAGTGTAGAGAACCTGAGACGCTTCTCATGGGAAACGAATCATTGTATCTTCCTCGAGGGTGACAATGCATCTGAATTTTTATTCTTGACCGGGGATACTTGTAGATGTACTTGTAGGTGTTAAGGGCCACAGTATTCACCTACCATCGGATGGACTGTGTGTTCATTTGTCACCAATATTCTGTAAAATAAATTCAAAAGATTCTCTTACAATACCCAAGGAACCAAATATTGTATAAAGGATACGATACTTTCTTTTTCTTACACGTTACTTTCACACTAGGCTTTCATGTATCGTGGGGGCAGTTTATACGAATATATAGATAAATTTCACAAGGACACACATCCAGGCCCGGAACAATTATTTGTAGGCCATATTTGTTCCGTGCGGGATTCGAACTTGCGGTCTTTGGCGCTGCAACTCAATGCTAAGCCTCTGCGCCACAGAGCCGTCCGATACTATACGTATAAACAAATGTTTTGTTACGTAATATTTGTTAGCATGTCGTGTCACACACCGCTTGCCAGACATTTTTTCGCCTCTCTGCCAATTTGCCGCTTCAGACGCGGCGAACGCTGCTGATCTATTTTGGTCCTTATGCCATGGTACAAGCGAGTGCAACGCACCATTTTTGGGTTTGCGTTGGTACCGTTTGAGTTAGTTACGGAAATAGATGGTTGTCCGCAATAAAAGTTCAAATATTAAGCTTTTTTTTAATAAGAGACTTGTATTTAGTTTGTAAATTGTTAATCCCTCACTGTTCCTGGAAAGAGTTTATGTTTATAGAATAAGAGTGTCAAACGAGCACGCAGTCCACCTGATGGTAAGTGATTGCTGCGGCCTATAGACATCTACATTTATCCTCAATTACGAATCAAAATGCAGATGCGTTGTGACCCTCGGGGACTAAAATGGAAAATATCTCTATATATAATATATAATATGTAAAAAGGGTCTCCAGTCTCAAAATATTACACACAGCAGCATGAGGCTGCTATTTTACGGCGGTATTCTGTGAGAGCGTGGTCCTTCCCCGGTCGAGCCAAACCATTCGTGCAACCTTAACATAGCGGCAGAGTTGCTCTACCACGTATAAGTTTGTCACTGAGCTAAGTTTTTTGAATATGGTGTGATAATGAGATGGCTATTTCACCGTATATAAAAAATAAGGGAAGGAAGCATTGAGATTTTTTAGACATTTATTATCCTAGTTACCTAAAAATACTCCACTAATATATCGGCGACCACGAAAATATCAGAACTCATCGCCGCCTTGAACATTTTGTCCAAGTTACACATACCCATCAACAACTAGTTTGTAGTGTTTCCAACATCCACCAGTGTAGCCATTGATGTGAGACCTGATTTCTGTCTTGTTCATGTTTATTTTAAGATCTTCGCGTTGTTAAATACTACCGAGGTCATTGAGCAAAATGCTAAGGCTCTCCAGGTTCTCTGCCATAGTTATTGAATCCAAAAGCCTTTTACGGATGTTATCGCATTCAATTTTGATATTAATTATTTTATTTTTAATTCCCGACGTTTCAGGTGCTTTCCAGCACCCATGGTCAAAAAGCCTTTTCATAGACCACATATACCAAACATAACGGCAGGTGTACTATTCAGTCCTCTGTATTACCTACCAAAGGAATGTATTAAGACAACCTACCTATAAAACAAACATTTAAGAGGAATGTTCTGGCTCATTTTCTAAAATTGCTTCATAACTGCTAAGCTCCGTCATCATTATAGTCGTAACCTCTGTTTATTCAGTATGTGCTACATTCATTATGAAAGTAAAATATTAGTTATTTGTTGAAGTACAAATACTTCAGTCACTAAGCGTGCCACTCGTTCACATTTGATTTATTATTTAAGAATATATTTTGTTTAATTTTGAATCTTATTTTGTGATATTGCCCATAATGATGCGAGAAATAAAATAAATAAACATTATGGGCACACACATTACATTTCACTGTTACTTAAACTTAGAATATAAAGTTATAACTTTATATATAACAACTAAAACACATTTAACTTGCTAGGTGTATGTTATAGGAAATGTAAATAATGTAAGTACATAAAATTATAGAATTCTCCTTATGTATAGATAAGGTATTAAGAGCTTTATAAAATTAAATGTTCAGCTAAACATACTTTTTAAACAGTGAAATATAATTAAATCAACATCAACAATCAGTATATAATAATATCATAATTAGTGTTTAGAGCTCTAATTTTAAATTAGTAAATGGTGCATAGAACGTGTTGAGTTCAGTGAAACGGGAGTATGTTCTCACTAATAGATTACTTATTCGTAAATTATTTTTAAAATATATTCAGATGGTAAATGATTGCAATACGTCATCAGTTGTTCTGGATATTTGTTTTTCTGTTCAACGTGAAGTAATTTTTTATGACACTTCAATGCTAGAAAGTCCAATCATAATAAAACTTCTGATTTTTACTTTCCTATCTCATTTTGTGACTCTAGACTTAGTGTATATTACCATCTCAATTGGGAAGGGATTTCCTTTTTCTTAGTTATATTTATCACCATTATATTTGTCACAAAAAGAAGAGGCTATACATACTTTGCAACTATGAGAACATTCGAACTTTTTTATTTTATATTTTAAAACTCTTTTGGTTGGTTGACACAGTACAAATTGTGTGTGATTTCTTAAATAATTATTCGACCCAGTAACCTAAACAAACCAACTTCGCTAAATATAAGTTCTGACGCGTAATTCTATCTTCAAAACAAAAAGTTTGTTACCCTAGATCTACTTTAACGGAAAACTGTTTGGGCTTTTTGTCTTTAGTACACACCCCACATTTTTGTTTTCACGTTTATTGAAATTTTAAAATACGCGCATCGTTCAGTGTATAATTGATGTACTGTAAAATGTACGGCATTCGCATGGCGAGTGCAGGCGTACTTATGTACTTAACATTTAGTTTTTAAAATTACTATTATTGTAGTTTTAAAGATTTTTAATAAATATTTATATCACAAAAGAGTTATTCTTGCTGTTTACATTGTAAATGCCAGGTATCGCTCAGAGACATTTTTAAATAAATTAATCACTTATCTTTTATATTTATTTTGCATAATATTATATCATAACCTATTTTAATACCTTTGAAAAAATAAGTGATCATGATCATTAAGTAATCAGAATTTGTATCAAAGTAAAGACTTTGTAAATTGGCGTAAAAAGCATTTTTATGAAAATGGGATATTATGAATTAGGTTATTATTTAAAAGAACTATGCGTGGAGATAATGCGCGTATTTTTGCGTGGTAGAGCCATCTTGCAGTTATATTAGTAGTATAGTAGTAGCACGAACGGGTCGGCTCGACCGGGGAAGGACCACGCTCTCACAGAACACCAACGTAAAATAGTATCACAATGCTGCTGTTTCGTATGATGAGTGTACAGAACCAGAGACCCTTTTTACTTGAAACGAAGCATTCCATCTTAGTCCTCACGAGTGACAACGCATCTGCGTTTTGATTCGTAATTGAGGATAGATGTATATGTCTATGGGCCACAGCAACCACTTACCATCAGGTGGACCGTGTGCTCGTTTGTCACCCTATTCAATAAAAAAAAACCTTCGTTTACTTATGTGTAATTTAAGAAAAGTTAAAATTGTAAATGTTGGAAGAAGAGTTATGATATATTATTACCGTTTATTTTCACAAGACCTTCGCAGCAGGGGCTCGTTGAAGTGATGGCGTAGCTTTTGTTTTTAAAGACCTGTTTTGATCTTGTTTTGAATAAATATATTTTAACTTTGAGCTTTAAATCCCGTATTAGGGAGAATATGCTAATATTATGGTATTTACATCTCGCGTAAATGTGATTGTATTACCGCCATTTATCGAAATCGCCGTGGATGGCCCACGCTCTCACAGAATACGAACGTAAAGTAGCAGCTCAATATTGCTGTGAGTGAAGAGAACCAGAGACCCTTTTCACTGGATACGTATTACGCATTCATCTTAGTCCTCAGGGGTGCTAAAGCATCTGAACTTTGGTTCCTATACCAGGATACATGTAGAAGTCTATGGACCACAGCATCCATTTACCATTATTTGGGCTGTGTGCCTGCTTGTCAACCTTTATTGTATAAAATCCATAAGATTTATTAGTCAATTTCTATAGTCGTCTGTTATGAGACTCACGGAACGATTTATTGAAACGTTAATATAACCTATCATATGTCTTTATCTTTTTATAACGCGTTAATATTTGTTCACAGAAAGTATACATAAGTCCGAATACAATCAAGGCAAGAGTGAATAGGCTTTTGTTACGCTAAGACGGCATGTGGGATTGTGATCAAGCACTGGTAAAAAAAAGAAAGTCTATGGGGTATAATATACATATTAATTACAGCCCTTCACAAGTCCACTGCTGAACATAGGCCTCCCCCAAGGAATGCCATAGAGCACGGTCTTGAGCCACCTGAATCCATCGACTTCCTGCATATCTTACCAGGTTGTCAGTCCATCTAGTGGAGGGTTGCCCCACACTACGCCTACCGGTACGAGGCTGCCACTCGAAAACCTTTTTTCCCATCGGTTGTCGGTTCTTCGAGCTATATGGCCGGCTCATTGCCATTGTTCCTGTAACAGCCTATCAAAAATTCATTTCTGAACATTTTTTTTTATAGAAGAGGGGGCAAACGAGCATGCGGCTCACCTGATGTTAAGTAATTACCGCTGCCCATGATCAACCGCAACACCAGGGGAAATGCAGGAGCGTTGCCGGCCCTTTAGAAAGGAGGCTCTTTTATTGAAGGTCCCCAGGTCGTATCGGTTCGGAAAAATTGCCGGTGGTAAACTATTCCACAGAGAGGTTGTACGCGGAAGAAAACTCCCTTTGAAACGTACAGTGGTGGACCGCCAAGCATCCAGATGGTGTGAATGGTATCGGGACGTTTGCCGCGTAGTGCGTTCACGATATTTGGCGGCTGGGATTAATCCGAACAATTTCTCAGAGCACTCTCCATGGTATATGCGAAAGAAAATGCAAAGGGATGCAACATCTCTTCGCAGTGCCAGTGAATTGAGCCGATCGGAAAGCACTCGATCGTCGACGATTTGAGCCGCTCTGCGCTGGATACGGTCAAGTGGAAGGAGCTGGTACTGGGGAGCCCCAGCCCAGAGATGGGAACAGTATTCCATGTGCGGCCGAACCTGCGCCTTGTAAAGTTGCAGGCGGTGTGCCGGCATGAAATACTGTCCCGCTCTGCTGAGCACGCCAAGCTTTTTAGAGGCCAATTTGGCCTTCCCTTCCAAGTGACCACGAAACTGCACGTCACTCGATATGTCGACGCCAAGGATTCCGATACTGGCTGAGGCAACAAGGGGAGTGCCTTGAAACTGAGGGGATACGACAAAGGGGTTCTTTTTAGCAGTTAACGCGCAAACTTGTGTCTTCTGGGGGTTAAACTGGACTAGATTTAGTCGCCTCCAATCCGAGACTCTGTTCAGCAAAGACTTGACTTCAGACACAAGTTTGTTCCGGCACTCGGAGACGTTTTCCCGAGAAATATTGGCTCGACCGGTGTACAGAGCATCACCAGTGCTGTCATCTGCACGTCACCCTTAAGTTGCCCCATAGTGAGGATTTGACTAGTAGCCACGCTCGGCAGGCTGGTTGGTAGTTGCAGTTTTATTTATCTTAAGTTGTTATTAGGAAGTCGCGTAGTGACGACGGAAAAAAAATCAAGTATAAGAAAACTGAAACTGGAGATGGGTTATTAACCGGAATATTTATTTTTAGTTGTTATTGTAAAGACGGTGCTGCCCATCTTCTAGTTTTTTTCTTGCTGCCGGCTCTTACGTCACCCACGGGATGATACATATGTGGTAGATATTACTTATATAGTAGTATAGACTTACGCCACCACTACACGGTACGGTACGTTGAATAATACTAATACTATACTACAATCAATGCCTCTTCAACTAATGTTCACCAAGTCTCAACAAAATTAGTGTATGACTAATCTTTATCTCAAAATTAGTAGAGCACAGATGTGACCCATTTGTCAGAGTGACGTATGCAAGCACATAAAAAAATAATTAATTATGACAATAATGCAACAGTTCTCGACCGTACACAGTTTTAAATATGGATACTTTAATAGGAACACGGATGCCAAGAGAGTACCTTGAGGCACCCCGCTGCTCAGCTGATTGTCATTACTCTAGGCGAGGCGTTGAAGTCGCGTAACAAGGTGATGAATAATAGTTATTGTTATTCAGAATAGACAATGGCCAAATTATAAGGGAACTCGTAATATTTTTAGATGCAGATGTTATCTCATGCAAACTGAAAATTACATTTACAAATTGTCTGCCAATGATGCAGTTTCATTTTTTATTTATGAGATCGTTACGAAAATATTATGAAGATTATTTTATTTATCTTTAAAGCAATAATATGTTTTTGAAAATGAACTGGATGATAGTTCATGGTGAATTATCTTTATACAAACCAATGTCATTTAAGGCGACTTGGGCTTCTGCTTTCCTTATTTTGCCATTAAGTAGCAGGATATCCAATTTTTTATACTGGTTTGAATGGTATGTAAGGTCAACACAAAGGTTTACACATGAATTAAGACGCAGATAATGAGCGTTACTTTTAAGGTGCTAACGTTGTCCTCAAAATTAACAATAAACCTATATCCTTCTTTATTTGAAGGCAGTTGTGCGTGAAAATGGTCATTCATCATCAAGAGTCTGTTGACTAATTTATTACAACTTTGTGATGAATAAAAAAACTAGAGAAAATAGTGTACATTTAAACGTATTTGTCTAAAAGGCGTACGTATTGGAACTCAATTAAAAATATTAACTAAATGGAAAGAAACCATTCTCCTAAATTTTACAATAAGTAATCGTTCGTTTAATTTGGTACAATTTTAGGATTTAATAACGTTGATTGAGCTTAGCAACACGTGTTGTGTATTATACATTATCTTTTAATAGCAATGGTATATCTCATTAATACGCTTCAGGGTTACACATGGCATGACTATTAAAAAAATTAAGGCGTTCAAAATACACGATTGACATAATATTTTATTTGAAACGTCAATATGGATTGCGTTCATATTTTAGAAATAACTTTGAAAACACTTAAGTGCTATTTCATATTAGAAATATCCAACCATGTACGAAGCATAAAGATGTTCTCTACGACAAGCGCCGCGATGCGCGATCTCTTTTTCACTTCCAAAATAGCACAGCGCGCCAACACTGACCGATGAAATTCAAGCTTCCAACTAACCATATGCAAAGTTAAAAATAAATTCCTTCATTACATTCACTATCGTACTCGACCACACTTTGAAAGGGAAAGCAAATAATTATTTAACGATGTGTCCAATATTATGTCAGATGCTGTTTGCCCACTGAATTACAAATATTTGTGACTTGTTAAGGTTCTGAACTACTCCGCATTGCCAAATATTCACTTGTTGCAAGGTGAGTGGAAAGAAATCGTATCACGCTAATACCATGTCCCACGCCACGTCTGTATTCAGCATCGCTCTGGGAGTTCAATGTATTAATAGCAGGATTTAACCATCGACTCCATCGGTGCCGCTTGATATTTACGGAAACACTGCGTTTATTCTAAACTATCGCTTATAAAAAATACTCTAGGGTCACATTCGCTTGGCAACTTGCGCCGTAGAGTATTCCGATAAAATTAGAAAATGTTTTGAGACGAGGGAGCTGTCTTTACTATTTATGGTAGTGCATACTGTGGCTAATTTTATCTCGTGTGGGGAACTGCCAGTTCTAATTTCGTTCTAGCGCACTGGCTAGGGAAACATTCTTTGTTCGAAATGAATGCAGATTTTGACGTAACAGTGTTTTTAATTTGTTGTTTATCAAAGCTGACCCACTTTTAGTCAGGCATGAATTTGACAATTGTGTTTCTAAATTTAATGTAACATTTGAACAAAAAAAGTATAGTGTAAGAAGGAGATAGGGTAGCGGAAATAATTGTATCAATCAAAAACCATAGTCAACGACTGTATAAAAAGAAATTATGTAATTAAAATAAATAAATTAACCGTTTATTTATTAATTACATTTTGGCTTGAGATCCATAACGATCCCATGTATAATAAAAATAAAAAAAGAAAATTAAATTTATATAAATTTTACAATAAATTACATTATAATAGATGGCGTTATATTTAGATGTTCAGTTCTGTCAGGTATCACTACGTACAACGTACAAAATGCTTGAGTTCCAAACTGGAACAGAGAGCACCACAACACACAGCACTCGCTCACGCGGCGGGGTCTGGCCCCAGGGCCGCGCAAGGGTCAACGAGATGCTTAGAAGCACTTGCGGTGGACGATGCCAGGGCCGGACTCGTCGTACTCTTCCTTGGAGATCCACATCTGTTGGAAGGTGGACAGGGAAGCAAGGATGGAACCACCGATCCATACGGAGTACTTCCTCTCGGGGGGAGCGATGATCTTGATCTTGATGGTTGAGGGAGCGAGGGCGGTGATTTCCTTCTGCATCCTGTCGGCGATACCGGGGTACATGGTGGTACCACCAGACATAACAGTGTTGGCGTACAGGTCCTTACGGATGTCAACATCGCACTTCATGATGGAGTTGTACACGGTCTCGTGGATACCGCAAGATTCCATACCCAAGAAGGAAGGCTGGAAGAGGGCTTCAGGGCAACGGAACCTCTCGTTACCGATGGTGATGACCTGACCGTCGGGAAGTTCGTACGACTTCTCGAGGGAGGTGGAGGCAGCGGCGGTGGCCATTTCCTGTTCGAAGTCCAGGGCGACATAGCAGAGCTTCTCCTTGATATCACGTACGATTTCCCTCTCAGCGGTGGTGGTGAATGAGTAGCCCCTCTCAGTGAGGATCTTCATGAGGTAGTCGGTCAAGTCACGACCAGCCAAGTCCAGACGGAGGATGGCGTGGGGAAGGGCGTAACCTTCGTAGATGGGGACGGTGTGGGAGACACCATCACCGGAGTCAAGAACGATACCGGTGGTACGACCAGAGGCGTACAGGGAGAGTACAGCCTGGATAGCGACGTACATGGCGGGTGAGTTGAAGGTCTCAAACATGATCTGGGTCATCTTTTCCCTGTTAGCCTTGGGGTTCAGGGGGGCCTCAGTGAGCAGAACGGGGTGCTCTTCGGGGGCGACGCGCAGCTCATTGTAGAAGGTGTGGTGCCAGATCTTCTCCATGTCATCCCAGTTGGTGATGATGCCATGCTCGATGGGGTACTTCAGGGTGAGGATACCTCTCTTGCTCTGGGCCTCGTCACCTACGTAGGAGTCTTTCTGGCCCATACCGACCATCACTCCCTGGTGACGTGGGCGACCGACGATGGATGGGAACACGGCGCGGGGAGCGTCGTCACCGGCGAAGCCGGCCTTGCACATACCGGAGCCATTGTCCACTACGAGCGCAGCAACATCGTCGTCGCACATTTTTGCAGTTTGTGTTTGTGTCGGGACGCGCTGGAAGTTGACTCTACGGCAGAGAGACTGCGAGTGCGGCGGAGAGCGGCGCCGAACGCTTATATACTCGCGGCGGCCGCAAGCGCCACGCTCCATACAAGGCGCGGCACGGCCCCGCCCGCTCAGCTAGTTCCCCGCCCGCCCAATACTATTCTACACTCTTAGGGTTTTTGGGCTTACTTGTAGGTTCTAGTTCAGGCTCTATCCCATACATGAAATCTCGTTTCATATCCTTTAATGCTTTAACTATTTGAACGGGCTATAAACTATTTCAGGCGAAAAGTTGTTGCTTTAGCCATGGACTTGTATAGAGCGGTTAACCGGTACTTTTTGCTATGAACCAACACGTATATGTATGAAAACTGTTTAGTTACTTTATATTCAAAAGGGGAGGAAAGATAGATTAACTGTAATGACTGCTTTGTAACACTTACTGTCCAGACTACAATGTTTGGAATACGTAAAATGAAAAATTTAATTCAAACTGACAAAATAACAAATTTAAAAACCTTACATAAAAATTAAAATTGATACTATAAATTGGATGTAAGATTTTGACTCGCTTTCTAAAAGTTTCTCCATTTGATAAGAATATTCTTTTTTATTAGAAATCTCATAACATATTCGTTACATAAGTACTTCATACGCAACTTTAACATGAGTAATATCTTTGGATTTCATTATTTCATTAGTTTTTGAAAAGTACTAAAGTAATTATGACTAATGTAATAACTAACTAATGGTAATTTTCTAAAGCTTTTTACGTATTAAAAAGAATATAGTGCTAAGCTTAATTCATTTCAAATCTTAAAATTCATTTAAATTAAATTAGTGTAAACATTCAATAGTGTAGTGTGTATGTATTTGTGAGAGTCAACTTCATATTGACAAATAATCGTTCTTATAGGGCAACCTCTGAGGGATGTATATATTCATCAAAGGTCTTTGATAGGCTTTAAAAGAGTGGAAGTATCAATTTTAATGTTATAGTTATAGTTAAATAGTAGATAATATATTAGATTAATTATTATCTTTATCTACTATATGTTTTCATCTGTCACTTGTAATCTAGATTGACTGGCAGAAAATAGCACAACTTACTAGACGTTAGGACTTCTTTTCTGTGTAAGAGTCCATCTAGGTACTTCAACTGTTTTGGTCACGTAAATTTTATGAAAGTTGGTCGGCCTTATGTACCCTCTATTTTTGGCTGTCTTTATTATAGAATAAATATATAAGTAAGCCATACTCAGCACGCTACGGTGGTGAGTGAGAAGCTGTCACCCTCTTGTTGGATAAGCAGTACGTCTGTTATTGATTGATATCACTGTCATAAATAATAATAACATATCCAATAATATGCTACAGTACGATTAATTCCCAGCGAAACATGTTTTTTGCTGGAAATCACTTCGTAAATGCGTTCTGTTTACTTTAAATCTTATGTTTTAATTTTATAGAATCGAAGTGATAAAGGAGCTTATAGCTCCCCTCATGGTAAATGACTATGCACCTAATAAGGTGTCTGAGGACTAAGATGAACTGCTCACAGCCTTTAGCCATACTGGCTATCTTGATGATTGTCAGTGGGAATATATATATATATATATATATATATATATACATAAACAGATTTTATATTTTAAAATATTCAACCACGTCTGCGTGCGTTGAACCCCTTTGAAGATCATACATCTAAAACACTACTATTTATTATTATTTAATCATTTTGTTTCGGAAAGGTTTTATTTTTATTCAATTTTTTGTATTCCCAAATGAACTTTTACAAATCTTTCATTCTATCTCTGCGTCACCCTAAGGTTGATTGGGAGACAGTTATTACGTACACCTGTATACGTTATAATATGTATTTAAAATTAAAAAATAAAACCAAGATGTATACATCCACACCATCTGAATGCTCAGCGATTCACAACTAAGCGATTTACTAAGAGTTTTCTTCCTCGCACGACTTCTGTGTGGAATCGTTTATCACCGGCGATTTTTCCGAACCGGTACGACTTAGGGACCTTCAAGAAACGAGCTTTCCTTTTAAAACGTGACAAAGCATCTGCGGACCTCCTGGTGTTGCAGTTGTACGTGGGCGTTGCTCGACGCTTTCCACCAAGCGAACCACATGCTCCTTTGCCCGCACTTCTATTAAAAAAGGATACGTATGTTTTTTTATAGAAATAGGATGACAAACGAGCACATAGTCCACCTGATGATAAGTGGATGCTGTGGCCCATAGACGTATTCATTTATCCTCGACTACGAATCAAAATGCAGATGCGTTGTCACCCCTGAGAACTAAGGGAATGTCTCGTTTCCAGTAAAAATGGGTCTTGAGATCTCTACACTCACCATACGAAATAGTGTAAAGCTGCTATTTTACGCTGGTATTTTGTGAGAGCGCAGTCCTTCCCCGGTTGAGTCGACCCATTTGTGCTACAACCATAATATAGTTACAGGTGGCTCTACCACGTATAATAGTTAATAACACTTAAACAATTTTAAACTTTTTGATTGATAAGTTAAGTAAGAACCTATTTTATACATTTCTCTTATACTCTCTTCTGCAAAACAAAGATAGTTACAATGTTATGCTAGCAGAAACAGATTTTTTTAATTCAATATAGATTATAAATACTCGTAATACTTATTGAAAGTCAATTTTTTAACACTGGTTCGGAAAAAAACCACTGTCCTGGGAAGAACCAGCAAGAAACCCAGCGGGAATTAGCTATGATTATAATTAAAGTAAACTAATCTAACTGTGTCAACACATGTAAGGCCTCTAATATTTTTATAGTATATGCTGCATAACTTTAGTTTGCTACCAATTTTAGATATACGGAAGCCCCATTGTAGTTTCGCGTCAACTGTAATTCCCATTGGAATCCATCCGTTTAACATTTGGTGTTGTGAATTTAATACATGTACGCTCAGTTGTTACCATCAATCTGTATAAATAAAGTCTCCATGGGATGCAGCAGCCAGGAACCATCAAGTGGACTATTAGATCGTGTTTCACTTCAGCTTAAAAAATAACTTAAAACACACTATCCATCCTATCCTTTAAATAATCACTGCTGAAAATCTTGCCTCAAAGGTAGGATTTTGGCATAGTTGCCACGCTTGGATGGCGTTTTGATCACCGCAGTCTTTTTATTATTTTAGAGTTGTTATCAGTAAGATGCTGCTGCCCACTTCCTGTTAATTTCTTTCTGTAACTTCCACGACGCCCACGGGGCGATACGGAGTAGTGGATATTCACACACTGCCACTACACGGTAAAATACGTCAACCAGTACCTATTTGGAGATCACGTAATGTATGTCATGTGTCTATTGCAGCATAACGCTGCTATGTTTCATAACGTAAATGAAGAAAACCAAACACCTACGTACTGATAAGACATTTCATATTTGTCATTACATATTTCATCTTAAACAGATTTTATACGTGGTAGACCCATGGTATATTATGGTTGTAGCATGAATGGGTCGGTTGAACTGGGGAAGGAACACGCTCTCACAGAATACCAGCCTAAAATATCGCTGCTGTGTTACGTATGGTGAGTGTAGAGAACCGGAAATCCATTTTACTGGAATCGAAGCATCTTAATCCTCAGGGGTGACAACGAATCTGCATTTTGATGCTTCATCGAGGCTAAATGTAGATGTCTATGAGCCACAGCAGCCTTTTATCATCAAGTGGACTGTTTGCCCGTTAGTCACCCGAATTCTATAAAAAAAGACATAGGTGGTGTCAACGGTGCAGTGACGGTGGAAGAATATTCATTACCCATATCATACACAAACAGAGGAAACAAGCTGGGAGATAGACAGTAGCATCTTCCTCAAATAATAATTGGTTCCCCAAACGCCTGATAAGTTTGGCAACTATGGAAAATACCCTTCCTATGACGCAATCCATGGAGGAGCTCTATGTACAGCAGTGGATTTTTTATAGTCTGTAATGATCAAATAAAAAAATAAGAATATTGAAATGCTAATACAAATAATAATATAATGTTTTCCATACCGAATAATGGCTACGCCGGCCAGCCTCAACGGAGACTAGCCACGGACGCAGGACAGTATTATAGTGCCCAAGTGTATGCGCAAGCACAAGTGCACCCTCTATTCCTACACTCTCATGATCTGATGGGACGAAAAACCGACACGACCGAAGAGAGATCAGGCGCAGGAACAACGGCTTTACGTGCTTTCCGAGGCACTGGGGTGAGACACTGCCAACTTCCTAACTCTGGGCAGTTACTGAGAATTTCTTGACGGAAAACTCAATAAATGATTTTTGGCCCGACCTGGGATTCGAACCCAGGACCTCTTGATCAGCAGTCGCACTACTGCAACCACTAGACCAACGAGGCAGTTAATACAAATAGTGAGTAACGAGCTTTAACGGTATTAATTGATCCCACAAATAGAGCGCATTGACCCTCGATATACTCGTAAATATAAGCGGAAGCTGCAGGCGCATCTCACCTGCGTTGAATGAAGACGATTACGAATTTAACATTGTTTATTTGAAGTTTCTATTTCAAAGTACAGGCTTTGCGGTTTGTTATGTAAGGATCCTGAAAGCGGTCAACTCTGTATAACTTGAAACATCATTTTGATCATCATTATATATTCCAAACGCTATATAGTGAGATTAAGAGGTTCTATGGGCAGCTGTACACATCATCGTTGGAGCCTAACGCAAGTGTGGGTAACGATCCAAGAGCAAGTCTTACCCGACACTATTTCGATGATATCCCGGACATCAGTCTGAGCGAGATTAGAATGGCTCTCCAGCACCTTAAAAACGGCAGGGCTCCAGACGAGGATGGAATAACAGCGGAGCTTCTGAAAGCGGGTGGAACACCGGTACTTGAAGTCCTTCAGAAGCTCTTCAATTCCGTTCTCCATGATGGCACTACTCCGGAGGCGTGGAGCAGAAGTGCGGTGGTCTTGTTCTTTAAGAAAGGCGACAACGCTCTCTTGAAGAACTACAGACCGATTTCCCTTCTGAGCCGCGTCTACGTGCTGTTTTCGAGAGTCATTACGAATCGTCTCGCACGCAGACTCGACGACTTCCAGCCTCCCGAACAAGCCGGTTTCCGAAAAGGCTTCAGTACCATAGACCACAAACATACCCTGCGGCAGATTGTACAGAAGACCGAAGAGTACAATCTGCCACTTTGCCTGGCGTATGTGGACTATGAGAAAGCCTTTGATTCCGTCAAAATTTGGGCGGTGCTACAGTCCCTTCCGCGGTGCCAAGTTGACTGTCGGTGTATCGAAGTGCTGAAGTGTTTGTACAGTAGGGCTACGATGGCTATCCGAGTACAGAACCAGAGTTCGAAACCTATCCAACTGCAGAGAGGTGTAAGACAGGGTGACGTTATATCCCCGAAACTCTTCACCGCTGCGTTGGAAGACATTTTCAAGCTACTGGACTGGAAAGGGTACGGTATTAACATCAATGGCAAGTACATCACTCACCTTCGATTTGCCGACGATATAGTCCTTATGGCAGAATCGCTGGAGGAACTTAGCACTATGCTCAATGACCTCAATGGTGTCTCCCAACGGATAGGTCTTAAGATGAACATGGACAAAACAAAGATCATGTTTAATGTCCATGTCACACCTATGCCGGTAGTTGTTGGGAGCACTATGCTCTAAGTTGTTGACGAGTACGTTTACCTGGGACAAATAGTCCGACTAGGTAAGTCCAACTTCGACCGAGAGGTCAATCGACGGATTCAACTCGGCTGGGCAGCCTTCGGGAAATTACGACACATCTTCTCGTCAGGTATACCTTAATCTCTGAAAACTAAAGTGTACAACCAGTGCGTGTTGCCAGTGATGACTTACGGATCAGAGACATGGTCCTTCACTGCCGGCCGTATGAGGACACTCAAGGTCGCTCAGCGAGCTATGGAGAGGGCTATGCTCGGGGTTTCTCTGCGTGATAGACTCAGAAATGGGGATATCCGCAGTAAAACCAGAGTGACCAACATAGCCCAACGTTAGTAAGCTGAAATGGCAATGGGCCGGCCATATAGCTCGAAGAACCGATAACCGATGGGGAAGAAAGGTTTTCGAGTGGCAGCCTCGTACTGGTAGGCGTAGTGTAGGGCGACCCCCCACTAGATGGAGTGACGACCTGGTAAGACATGCAGGAAGTCGATGGATGCAGGCGGCTCAGGACCGTGCTTTGTGGCGTTACTTGGGGGAGGCCTATGTTCAGCAGTGGACTTGTGAAGGGCTGTAATGAAGCCCTTTACATGATATCACTTTGTTTGGTTGTGGTTAGGGGCAATCTAAAAGAAACTGCGACTGGAGAGCTGCTTTTCTACACAGATGTTTGACGTTCTGGATTACTTACGGACAATAACAGTGGTCATCACGTTTATGACGGTAGGTGACTACTGAAGCCACTGAGTACCTACAATTTGTCAAGTATACCAAAGATGCGTTGTCAATCCTGAGGACCGAAATTATTCATATACTGTATATATTATTACAGAATCTCTTTCACTTGCTCTTTAAACTAGAACAACTGCAAAAAATAATGTGATGAAATAGCCATCCATATTGAATAAAACTATTATTTACGGATTTCAAATTACTTTATGTTTTCCGTATTCTCGACGTTAAGGATATTTTATGAAAAAGTACAATCAATCATGCTATACTCTTAGATGCATAACAGTTTCAAGAGTTTTTTTTTTTGCGCCCGAAGCAAATAAGGGCAACCCTCCGGTAACGGGGGAAGGAGGTGGAGAATGCTCATAGCATACCACACAGCCGGCTCTGTGGTTATGTAGAGACTTTTACCCACTAAACTCCACCTTTTGGAATTGGCTTACCGTTCTGACGAGAGATTTTTAAGCTGTAAACGGACGCGACCCTCCTTGGCAGAAAGGTGGGTGCATTGTTTCGAGAGCTGACCTTCAGACCCTTACATAAAAAACCGCAAAGCTAGTATTTTGAAATAGAAACTTTAAATAAACAGTGTTATATTTGAAATCGTGTTCACTCAACGTAGGCACATCTTCCGCTTATATTTATATCGAGGGATCAATGTGTTCTATTCGTGGAACTAATTAATCCATTAAAGATCATTACACAGTTTTTATGATAACTGTTAATGATTTCTAATATTTACTCCAACATTACACATATTTAAAGAAAACTAGTTTTTTTCTGATTTTATCGCATATATTAACTTATTTTATATTTCCGATGTTTCAAGTACTTTACAGCACCCATGGAAACGTGAGGGGGGAAGGGGGGAGACTGAGGTGTTCAACGTGCCAATGTCATAGTTAACCACAGCTACCTCCAGATTAAAGTTATTAATTTTTGTTCCTATCTACGCAGTATGTACTTACAGTATCTCGAATTCTTGCAGTTGTATTTTCGGTTTGGAAGTTATTTAATTAATTATGGGATCCCAAGCAGATGGAAGCACCCAGTCATCTTCTCTATTGAAATTAGGATGATTTTTGATTTCAATAGAATATTGTAAGGAATCAGTATTTTTCAGCAAGGGTTTGTGGACTGTCAGATCTAATGTAGTGACGTGTTCACAGACTGCATACTTCCCGGAGCGCCAATTCCTCACATCAGCTTTGTGTACTTTGACGCGGGTTTTTATTGTCTTTTAGTTTGTCCTCCGTAAAAGAGATACTACATTCACAACCAAGGTTTTATATTCCTGCATCTTGCTTGTTTACTCCTTTCGTAAATCTAAGATTATACAAGTGGTACGTAGATGACACTTTCACAATTCTACGTTTAGACAAAATGACTGAATTTTTAAACCACCTTAACACCATAAATTCTAAAAAGATAGCTGGGTGCTACCATCTGCTTGGGATCCTATAATAATTAATCAAATTAAATTCCATCCCAAGCATACAACTGCAAGACTTCAAGATGTTATGAGTTCATACTCTCGTATATCGGAATAAAAATTAAAACTTTAATTAGGACGTTAGACGTCGTAATGAAACGTTGAATACCTCAGTCGCTCCTGTGACCATGGGTGCTGCAAAATATTCAAAACGTCGGGAATCCTATACCTTTAAACGAGAAATTCTTATATATATATATATATATATATATATATATATATATATATATATATATATATATATATATATAAATTTAGTGTCCAGGGAGTTTCGGGGGCAATAAATCGATCTAGCTAGGAATTATTTTTAGAAAATGTTTTTGGTCCGTGTTTTCAGGCAATGAAAAACAGTTACAATATAAGAAGGTAAATTTTGAAACTGTGTTAATGATCGTAATAGCTCAAGTGGCTATCGAGTGGCGGCGAAATCTTAATGCCTTGGTTCGCGTCCCGTCTTTGGTCCAACTTTTTTTCCTTTTTTTTAAAGTTACCTTCTTTTGTGAGAAAATCTATTATTTCAAGCCCTTTTTTAGTATATTTTAAAAATACGAAAATTTTAATTAAACTAATTGCACTCATGATTTTTATTCAAAAAACCAGTTCAGTTTTTTCTATTATGACAATAAGATCAAAAAATATCAATCATCAGTATGTAATTTATATCTAAATGTAATTTCAAAATAAAAACCGAGCACAGCTCGAACTCCATCTAGTGGGGTCCCGCCCTGTACTTCGCCTACCGGTACGAGGCTGCTACTCGAGAACGTTTTTCCCCATCGGTTGTCAGTTCTTCGAGCTATATGGCATAGCTACTTCAGCTTATTAATCCATTGGGCTCTATCGGTCGCTCTGGTTCTACTGCGGATGTCCTTATTTTTAAGTTGATCACGCAGAGAAACTCCAAACACAGCCTTATCCCTAGTTTGCTGAGTGACCTTGAGCGTCCTCATATGGCCAGCACGTTTCAGATCCATAAGTCATCACGGGCAATACGCAGTGGTTGTACAATTTCGTTTTCAGGTTTTGATGTATACCTGACGACAAGATTTGTCGTAATTTCCCGAACGCAGCCTAGCCGAGTACAATCCGTCGATTGACCTCTCGGTCGAAGTTGAACTTACCTAGTCGGATTATTAGTCCCAGGTAAACATACTCAACAACTTTGAGCTTAGTGCTCCCAACAACCATTAATGTTAATACCCTATCATTTCCAGTCCAGTAGCTTGAAAACGTCTTCCAATGCAGCGGTAAAGACTGTCGGGGATATAACGTCACCTTGCTTTACACCTCTCCGCACTTGGATAGGTTTCGAACTCTGGTTCTGTACTCGGATAGCAATCGTAGCCCTGCTGCACAAACACTTCAGCACTTCGATATACCGATAATTACCTTGACATCGATGAAGGGACTGTGGTAGCACCGCCTGAATTTTGACGGAAACAAAAGCTTTCTCATAGTTCTCATTCGCTAGCCAAAGTGGCTGATTGTATTCTTCAGATTCAGATTGTAGTCTTCTGTACAATTTTACGAAGAGTATGTATGTGGTCTATGGTGATAACTGCCTTTTTGTAAACCAGCTTGATCGGGAGGCTGTAAATCGCCGAGTCTGCGTACAAAACGATTCGTAATGACTCTCGAAAACAGTACGTAGACGCGGCTCTGAAGGGAAATCGGTCTTTAGTTCTTCAAGAAAGCATTGCCTTTCTTGAAAAACAAGACCACCGTACTTCAGCTTCATACCTCCGGAGTAGCCTCACCATGGAGGACGGAATTAAAGAGCTTCTGAAGGACTCCTAGTACCGGTTTTCCACTCGGTTTCATAAGCTCCGCTGTTATTCCATCCTCGCGTGCGGTCTTGCCGTTTTTAAGACGCTGGAGGGCCATTTTAATCTCGCTTAGACTGACGTTCGGGATATCGTCGGAATAGTGGCGGATAAAACTTGCTCTTGGATCGTTACTCACACTTGCGTGTGGCTCCAACGATGACATGTACAGCTGTCCATAGAACCTCTCAATCTCACTCAGAATCTCAATTGTCCCGGAATGTATGTTGACACATTCGGTCTTCAGCTATGACAGTTAGCTGTTTCCGCCAGACTAATTTGTGGCAAAAACTTTGGAGCGCTGGTTCCGCTCGATTGCTTCTTCAATACGAGTTGTATTTAAGTTGCGTAAAACCCACCGCATTCATATGGACTTTTTATCTGGTTATTTAATCTTAAATTATTGATATTGAAATTATTTTAAGTTTTGGAATTAATGCAGCATAATTGCGATACTTAAACGGAACAACGATCACGCTCTTACAAAACACAGTGTGGTGTGGAGAATTTTAGACGATTTTTACTATAAACGAGACACTCCATCTTAAGATTTAGGGCTGGCAACGCAGTTGGAGTTCTGTCTGTTCAGTTGCCTGTATGCTGTTAAATTTGCTGAAGACTGCAGCTTAATTTCCCATCTAACAGCCATGAAATTAACGAGTGTGATCGGAGGACTTGGGTTATTTTTCGGCGGTTCTTGCAGAACTGAATGGATAGTTTCCAAGAGCTTATTATTCATATCGTCCACTATATTGTATTCTTCTAGGATTTAAAAACGGTTTTGTAACTTGAGTTGTAAGTTTTCAGGATTTGGATTAGAGCACGGGGAGGACAAATCATTAGACGAGATCTCTCCAACTTAACGTTTAGTTTCATTATGCCTATAACCATTCGGTGATTGCTGCCAGTTTTTACCTTCGCGGTCACTTAGACATCACTGAGCAGTTGCCGTGTGTCGTCATAAGTCAATCTCAATTTTTTCGAACCACCGGGGTTCAACCAGGTCTACTTTCTGTTGGGCCGCTTCTGGAAGAATGAGTTCATCATAATGAGTCCCTTTTTCTCCATGAAGTCAGCCAGCTGACGACCACCTGGGTTCCGTTGCGATATTCCAAATTTTCCTACCATTTACTCAACTTTCTCCCTTGTGCCTAGTTTTTCGTTGAAGTCTACCATTAACACCGTATACTGACTGGGTTTTGGAGGAATGTATGGCTTTAGAGATACCCTCAAACATTTCCTCCACCATTATCGGGATGTGCTGAGGTTAGTGCGTAAATCTGTTGACGTTCAACGAATCCCGTTTGGTGATTTTGAGTATAAGGTACGCAACCTTCTTCGACACACTAACAATCTTTACATGGTTGTTAACGAAAGACTTGTAGACGATAAATCCGACATCTCCGTGCCGACAGATGGCGCCCTCTCAGTGATAAAACAAGTTGCCGGATTCGAAGAATACCGTGTGTTTTCTTTTCGGACTTCAAAAATACAATGACTCAGCGCAACTCCTTATATCTTCCAGCTCCAGGATATTCTCGTCAGTCCTCAGGGTGCATGTGTTTTATGTGGCCAGGTCGCGTCGTCGTAGGTGGTAGCTGAGCCTCCTAGCCGCGGGGCCGCCTGAGACTGGGATTCGTAACTCTCATCATGGGGAGATTTTTGCCAGAGTTGCCACGCATGGCGAGCGGGTTAGCAACCGCAGTTTTTTATTGTACTATTGCTGTTATCAGGAAGATGCAGCTGCCCGTTTCCCTTTGACGCCTCTTACGACCCATGATATGGGGTATGATGTAATTTCCCGGTCAAGTTAACCCATTCGTTCTGCGGTCCTTATACGTTGCAGTATGGCTCTCCACGTTATTCTTTTACCCCTTAAAGATTTTTCCTACATAAGTTTTCAAAGTTTACTGGCAGTAAAAGGGCTTCCTTTTCCCTACACTCACTATACAAAATACAGCAGGATTATGCTGCTTTTTTATGCTGGTATTCTGTGAGAGCGTAGTTCCTCCCCATAAAATCCGACTTATTCGTGATATAACCATAATACAACTGAAGCATGGCTCTAAAACGTATAAAATTTGTAATATTATAATATAATCTCTTTAGAAATCGCAACATAAGTTAAAAATGAAATGTGACAATAATGTTGTGTCATAATCTACACTAATATTATAAAGAGGAAAGATTTGTTGGTTTGTTTGTTTGTTTGAATTGAATAGGCTCTGAAACTACTGAACCGATTTGAAAAATTCTTTCACCATTAGAATCCTACATTATTCCTGATGAACATAGGCGACAGAACGTTTTCAAAAAAATTAGGGATCCGTATGAAAACTTCGTTAATGTAACACAAGGTGTGAAAAAAATACCAAAAAAAACCTTATATCGCGTACGCTGCGTAAACAATTGACAATAGAGCAAAGTGATGTGCTACAGTTTTATGGAGGACATCAATATCTACATAAAAGTCTGCAATACCATATGTCTAACTATTATAGTTAACTCACAATAACTACTTTTCATCATACTTATCATTATCTATACTTATATATATATATATATATATATATATATATATATATATATATATATATATATATATATATATATATATATATATATATATAATATAAAGCGGAAAGATGTTTTTGTTAGTTTGTTTGTACCAAATAAGTCCGAAACTACTGGACCGATTTTAATCAATTTTTACCAATAGAAAGCTAAATTATAGGGGGGGGGGAGGGTGAGTGGATAAAATTTAAATTTTCTGTATAACGTGTATATACGCGGGTGAAACCGCGGGGTACAGCTAGTGTCATATATAAGGACCATGTTCTTACACAATGAGTGATGAAAACTTTGCGACCCTTGTACTGATAACGAAGCATTTAAATTTAGTATTCATGGGTGGCAAATTTGGATTTGGATGCTTAATCGAGGGCAGTTGTTGTTGTGTTATTTTCAGGTGGACTGTGTACTTGTTTGTCACGGAAAGAATGGCGAAGCACTATGTATATTTCAATTGAAGCGAAAACCAAGCTAAAACCATGATGAAACTATTGTGAGAAGATGCACTATATGTGAGTGCATAACAACGTGGTTTGCGTACATATACATAATATAGCTTTATACGAGCATTTTAGTATTCAGTCATCCTCGGATCCAGTTTCTTGTAATGTAAATGATGCTACGACCATTGTAACGGAACGTAAGGTGTCCTTCTCAGCAAAGCATGTATCGACAGTTATAAATAACATGAAGAGGAGCAAATCGCCCGGTCACGATGGTCTCAGCATTGAACATTTTAAGTATGCTGGGGTGCACCTACCGCGCGTACTCGCGATGTTCTTTAATTTATGTCTATGTCACTCTTACTTACCTGAGGCTTTAATGCGCACTATTGTGATACCGATCCTTAAAAATAAGACTGGTGACACTTCTGATAAAAATAATTATTGGCCTATCTCACTTGCTACAACAGCAGCTAAGTTGCTTGACAGTCTGTTGAATAGCAATTTCGAAAAACATGTGAAGCTGAATGATGCCCAGTTCGGGTTATCTACCGAGAGTGCTATTCTGAGCTTAAAACATACAGTAAACTATTATACGAAGAGAAGGACTCCAGTATTCGCTTGCTTCCTCGACATGTCAAAAGCCTTTGATCGCGTAATTTGTTGACCTCTTATGGGAGAAGTTGGGGTGTGCGGGTTTGCCGATGGAGTGCATCTCCCTCCTCAAATTCTGGTATTCAAACCAGAAAAATCAAGAGAGATGGGCCGGTACGCTTTCGAATGAATATAGATTGCAATGTGGTAATACAGGGGGGGTTAAGCTCGCCTCTATTATTTAATTTGTATGTCAATCAGCTTACTGAGCGACTCAGTAGTACTCATGTCGGCTGTCATATTGACGATTTCTGCTTCAATAATATAAGCTATGCTGACGACATGGTGCTGCTGAGTCCCTCAATCAATGCACTGAGGACTTTATTGTCAATATGTGAGACATATGCGGAAGCACACGGGCTTAAATATAACGCTAACAAAAACCAAATTCTTGTGTTCAAAGCAGGCAAACACCAGCCCTCCCGTGTGCCTGCAGTAGCCCTCGATGGGGTGCCTCTAAAGCTGGTGGATAGTTTTAAATATTTGGGTCACATTGTGACAGCAGACCTCCGGGATGACGAGGACATAGAAAGGGAGCGCAGGGCGTTGACAGTGAGAGCCAATATGCTGGCTCGCAGGTTCACTAGATGTAAAGATACAGTTAAAATAACGCTGTTCAAAGCGTTTTGTCAATCATTTTACTCCAGTGCCCTGTGGGTGACATATACGCGTCGAGCTTACAATGCTCTGCGCGTACAGTATAATAACGCTTTCAGGATGTTGTTGCGGCTGCCGTGGCATTTCAGTGCATCAGGTATGTTTGCACAAGCGCGTACTCACACTTTTTCAGCGATCATTCGGAAGAAAACAGCCTCACTCTTGCAACGCTTACGAAACAGTAATAACAGCATCCTGAGAGTGATATCTGTAAGATATGACTGTCCTATTCAGAATCACTGGGTGGGCGTAGTCATAGGATTAAAATAATGCGTAATTACTTACAATACTAACATAGTTTTAAGCCAATATTGTTACTAACAACATTACTAACAATATATGGACCATGGTCTGAAATAAAATTATTATTATTATTATACATAGAAGGTCACAGAATACTAGCGTGAAATAGCAGCTAAATGCTGATATGTTTTGTATAGTGAGCTCAGAGAACTGGGAAACGTTTCTACTGGAAGCGAAGCATTCCATCTTTATATTCATGGGCAATGCATTTTTATTTTGATACTTGATCGAAGTTAAATGTCTAGAGTCATAGTATTCACTCACCATTAGGTGGACTGTGTACTCGTTTCCTTCTTTTTAGGATGAGAACACGAATCCAAACAAAAAGAATGGGG
The DNA here is from genome assembly GCA_036936625.1 of Parnassius smintheus behrii. NCBI lineage: Eukaryota > Metazoa > Arthropoda > Insecta > Lepidoptera > Papilionidae > Parnassius > Parnassius smintheus. The sequence goes on from JAUPFT010000022.1 coordinate 43,197,625, forward strand.
AATACAGCAAATAATAGATACAATACTTGAAAAAATTTACAAGCAGTCTATATTCAGCGAAGTTTTTTTTATCAGCTGATTACGAAGGAATATTCAAAGCTTTTAAAGTGATTATGTACCCTGTGACTTTAATATTTAGCTTGTACTGGCAGTGTGAGAATATCCACTACCCCATGTTATCCCGTGGGTGTCGCAAAAGAGGCAATAGGGTGAAATAAATCAGGAGATGAGCAGCAGCGTCTCTCTGATAACACTGGTAACTGTAAAGAATACGCCCCTATGAGGCAATCTACGGAGGTCTGTGATTAGCAGTGGATGTTAATAGGCTATAACACAACGGAACGATTAAAGCTGTGATGATTTTTGTAATATTTGACATTTCTAGTCTGTAGTTTTTATCTAGTAAGCATATTTAAATTGTACGTAGTAGTAGTAGTAGTACGCATACTAGTTGACTGCCAGCCCGGTCACCGGTGACCGGACCCCGTCTTGTATCTACGCGCCGTGTTGGCCACCGGTGACCTCGAGACAGACCTGTTTTCGGGCACAATTATTACGCCGGTGGCCACGTTTATCGTACATTTAGTATATGCAAGTGACCGGAGCGGCGCTCTAGATTGTTACTTCAGCGTGGTTTCGGCGTGTCTATGAAATTGTGAGAATTGTGGGACAAAAATGAAGAAAGTAAGTGAAAAAACGTAACTGTCACAAAAATCAAGGATTTATTTTTATCAATGTGTGAAATATAAGTAAAAAACAAGTAACAAATTATTCTAAAATACAAATTAAACGAAGCGATGGAACTTATTGAAACACATTAAACAAAAATATGGTTCATTTGGACCGATTGGGTGACCGGAGAAGTGCCCGGCCCGGCGCCCCGTAACGGAAATTCACATTTTTACTATCAAGGCGCCACGTAGGCCACCGGTGGCCTCATGTAGTTTTTTCGAAATAATTATTAAACTCGGCTTCTGATTGAACCCTAAATTAGATACATTTTAAAGTATTGATATTGCCCACCTATTTTCATCAAAAAGTTTTTTAGTGATTTTTCTCATTTACACTACGGCAGTCAATGTGTTAAATGCATATCTAGTAAGCATATTTAAATTGTACGTATTTGAACACGCGTACTATGAAAGCGATATGAAGCAGTGGGTGGGTTGAGTTGTCTATTTATGTAGACTGGTGCGTCTGTCTGTCTGTCACGCTATACGTTGATTACATGCGAGTGTGTTGTGCTTAATGCATTCGTCACCTCTTAATGTTTATTTTTTATTTTTTATTTGTTTAAAAAAATCAATCTTCCAAAAAACAAATGCTTTTAAAAATTCCTGTTCTCGCCCCGGACTAAGAATCTACTTAACTCACTTTTAAAACAAATATAAATAAAGTTAAACTTATACCTCTCACTGATAGGTCTCCTAACTCAGTGGCTTTCTCTCATATTTGTCTCATGTGGTAAAGTCATGCTGCAGCTATACTACGGTTGTGCACGAATGGGTCGGCTCGATCGGGGTAGGACCACGTTCTCTCGAATACCAATGTGAAATAGCAACTTAATGCTGCTGTGAATCGTATGGTTAGTGTAGAGAATCAGAGACCCTTTTTACACCTATATGAGGCGTAGGTACTACAAATATCTTAATCCTCAGGGGCGACATGTCATCTGCATTTCTTAATTGAGGATATATGTAGATTAATTTAGACCATAGCATCCTCTTATATTCAGATGGACTACGTGCTCGTATGTCATGCTTATTCTATACAAGACAGAACGTATGAAAGCGTCCTGTTCAGATCGTATAATGTTACTACAGGAACGTGGATCACTTGGTGATTAATAATAAATTGCTTGCAACATCAATGGCGTCAATGTACACGTAACCAATTTAGGTTTATGTCTTATATTTTAAGTGTAATGACTCGCCGCTCGTAAAATGGAAGACCGATGGTTGATTGCGACCGCCAACCAAACATAGAACTGTTTCAAAAATAGTATCGTCTTCTTTTTATAGAAGTAAGGGCGACAAACTGACAAACAAATACACTACACGTGATATTAAGTGAATGCTTCGTTCTGTATGACCGAGGAACTCTGTTTATGAATTGTTATATATTATGAGATTTTACCGCCGACTAAACGTTTATTTCGGACATCATGATCCATATAGGTTATAACTAATGTTAGTAAATGACTATTGAAACATAACACATATAACATAAAACAAGGACAAACAGAAAAACCACACAAACAAATATGGCACCCGGCCCCGCTCGCAAGATGACTACTTGACTGCGTGCAGCCGTATCCATCGAGCAAGCATCGGCGAGTCCCAACGGTCTGCCAAAGCACACAAGATACTGTTGGGGCTGTCGCGAAAGCGCCTAAGGTGTGAAGCGCAACGTTTACGCATTATGGCGGTGAAACCATCGACGTGAGCCTCCTCAAACATAGCAGAAGCGCTACAGAAAGGCGGCAGCCCCATCAATACCCGGAACGCGTTATTGTATTGTACGCGAAGATCACTATATGTCCCCTGCGTAAAGTTAACCCACAGACTGCACGTATAAAATGACTGACAGTAAGCCTTGAAAAGCGTAGTCTTTGCTTCGTCAGTACATTTAGCAAATCTGCGGGCCAACATGTTACAGCGGACAGACAGCGACCTAAGCTCCCTCTCAATATCCTGGTTGTCTTTCAGGTCATCTGTGATCCAGTGGCCCAGGTACTTAAAGGTCTCAACTTTTTTCAAAGGGGTTCCACAGAGCTTAAAAACTGGCACATTAGTGTATCGCTTGTGGTCCGGATTGAACATCATGAATTTGCTCTTAACAGCATTATATTTGAGCTGCACTTGATGGACTCAGCAGCACCATATTATCTGCATAACTTATGTTATTAATACAAACTCCGTCTATGTGGCAACCGATACCGGCACTGCTGAGCTCATCAAGGAGCCTATTCATATATAATTTAAAGAACGTAGGAGAGCTTAGACCACCTTGCCTCACACCGCATTCTAATCTGTATTCTTCTGAAAGCGAGCCAGCCCATCTGACATTGTTCTTTTGGTTGCTATACCAGTGTTGAAGGAGCAATATAACTTCTTCGGGCAGGCTAGTCTCAGATCTCATCTTATCCCACATGCGTTGGTAAGCTACTAAGTCAAACGTCTTTGATAGGTCGAGGTATCAAACAAACACAGGTGTCTTCCTTACTGTGTAATACTGAACAGTCTGCTTGAGACACAAGATAGCACTCTCGGTGGAAAGTCCTGGTCTAAAACCGAATTGAGCATCATTGAGCGTGATGTGCTTATCCAGGAACCCGTTAAGCAAACTGTCCAGTACCTTAGCGATCACAGAAGCAAGGGAAATGGGCTTATAGTTGGACACATCACAGGCGTCACCAGTCCTGTTTTTTGGAATAGGAATAACAATAGTTCGCATCAATTTCGTTCGCACAATCAAACAAAATTCAAAAAATCTAAAAAATCAATTCAATCAAATCAGGGAGATATGAATGCCCAATACACAAATTAAACAACAAAGACAAAACCCTTGGCAAATGAACTCCAGCATGCTGCAGGTGTTCAATGCTGAGGTGGTCATGTCCAGGCGATTTGCCCCTTACCGTGCACTTAATGACTTTAGCTACATATTTGGCGGTAAAAAATACACTACGCTTCAGACTACCTGCCTCAGCATCGGACACCAGCAGCTCTGCCGGTCCCAGTGGTGATTCCACTCTAAAGTATTCTCTGAACACATTAGCAATATCAATAGGATCACAAGCTCCCGAAACATTCACGGGAAGGCTCAACTTATGATTCATGTGCCTCGCGAACGTGTTTGTTCCAACCAGGTAAGTATTTACCTTTTCGCCCTGTCCTAACATTATAACTACACATAGCGGCCTCCGAAAGTATACCTACACACAATATGTTCAAACAATCTGTCAAGTGCTATTTTGTGTTGATGGTTACTACACATACTATCGCAACAAGCCGAAAATTCTGCTAGATCTATTCATTCTTCATTCTTCTATCTATTAATTTTAAGTTGGAGTTACATTCATTGTAATATTTATCAATTTGATCATTATCGCTCCATCTATTTTCGCCTATACACTCCATCAATACAGGAAAGTGATCGGACCAGTACGTGTCGTAAAGAACACATGCAGAAAGTACAGTAGGCCTCGCCACGGTCGTGACCACAACATGGTCTAGCCACCTTAAACTACCATGCGCTTTGCTCACAAAAGTATAGGTATCCGATGGCAACAAGTCTCTGTCTACACACGCCCTTAACTGTTGACAACAGTCCTGTGTCAAAAGCCCCCCCAGGGCGCGCGCTGTGTGCCCTAACATAAACACAGTTCCCACATTATGACTTTCAATAATAGCCGCCATCTCACTAAGACACTCTGTGAATTCCACTAGATTTTCTTTTTTATCTACTACAACCATCGATTCGGATATTTACTGCCAACAACTACTGAGAGGAGTGTGGTTTGCAAGATGACGCTGTGACCAGGATTAAGAAAGGAATGAATGAGTGACAAACAAAATTTATGTTGCAGAAGTGAATGGCAGAGTCGGAAAGGGACGTCCTAGGCGAAAATTTATCGACCAAATTGGCGATTTATTGAAAACGGGCCAAATTAGGAGCACCCTTAACCGACGAGCATGTATGCGTAGGTGTATGGATGTGAAGGAGGCGAGAGAGGTGTGTCAGGATCGTGCCAAATGGAAGTCTGTAGTCTTTGCATACCCCTCTGGGTAACATGCGTGAGTATTAATGTATGTTTATGTATGTAACTACAGAGACTCAAGCAAGAAATTGAGAAAAAACGGCCGGAATTGATCAACAGAAAAGGAATGGTCTTTCAGCATGATAACGCCATACCACATACATCTTTGGCCATTCAGAAAAAAATGAGAGAGTTTGGTTGGGAAGTTTTAATGCACCCACCATATAGACCTGAGCTTTCATCCTCTAATTTTCACCTGTTTTGGTCTCTTCAGAATTTTTGGGTAGTGTTATATTAACATCAAGAGAGGGTCGCATCGCATTATTTGATCAAACATCACAAGATTTCTACGTTAACGGGATTATGTCACTACCTACAACATGGAAACAAGTTGTGAACAAAACTTTGAAAAAAAATGTCTTGAATTTGTATATAAAATACGAAGAAAATTTTTCCCACACCTATTATTTGTGGACTATAATGGAATGTCTGGTTACCAGTTAATGTGTAGAATAATGTATTAGAATAATGGTGACAAACGATAAAAGAGCACACAGTCCACCAGTAAGTGGATTCTGTGACCCATAGACATCTAAATATATATCCTAAATTAAAAATCAGAATGCAGTAGTGTTGCCCATTAACCCTAGGGAATGCCCCATTTCCAGTAAAAAGGCTTTCCGGTTCACTTATATTTTATATATAAATTTTTATTATACTCCCTATTAAAATTCACTGCTGAACACAGGCCTTCTGCTTAGATTGCCTCATAGGAGGGATATTTCCCAGCGTTGCCACGCTTGGCAAGTGGTTTGGCAACTGCAGTATTTTTTTTAGTTTCAGTCGTTATTAGGAAGACGTTGCTGTCCATCTCCTGATTTGTTTTCCCCTGTCGTCTCTTACGACATCCACGGGATGATATGGGTTAGTGTGTATATTTTTTATAGGGTAGGGTGACAAGCTAGCAAACAGTCCACCTGATGATAAGTAGATGCTGTGGCCCATAAAAATCTACATTTATCCTTGATTAAGAATCAAAATACAGATGCGTTGTCACCCTCGAGCACTAAGATATAATTGCTCGTTTCCAGTAAAAAGGGTCTCCGATTCTATACACTCACCATACGAAACACAGTAGCATTAAGCTACTACTAAGTAACTACTATGTATTCTGTGAGAGCGTGGTCCTTCTCCGGTCGAGCCCATTCGTGCTACAACTATACTACATATATGACTGCACCATGTCTCTACCACGTATAAAGCATATTCTTACTCTGCACTATGGTATATTCTTACTCTGCACTATGGTATATTCTTATATAGTCACTACACGGTAAACACCACTACTATTTATTATAACTAATATATAAAGCGAACAAAAGAAAAGAAAATGACAAACAAACTTACAGTTCAATTGATAGTAAGTGGATATTGCAATTTCTGGGCACCTGAAGTCAATTTCAAATGATGCATCCTACAGAAACGTAGTCATCTCTGAGAATTATGATAGAAAACTGGCTGTACTTACATTGGCTCACCACACGAAGCACAGCAATATTAAGCTGCTATTTTACACTGGTATTCTGTCAGAGCTTGGTTCTTCCCCGGTTGTGACGACCCATTCGTGCTACGACTATAAAATAGATGAAGCATGCCTTTATCACGTATGTTGTGATTTCGAGACGCGAACACCATGCTGCGTACATCGGATCAAAAGTGAATCATTTTAAACTGAATGTAGCCGTGGTTAACTAAGACATTGGCTCCGTAGACTGCAGTAGCCATTACTGTCAGATTGACAGTAAGTTTGCTTGTCACTTACTTTGTTTTATTTTAAATAAAGTAAAAGAAACACATAATATTATTATCTACGTTGTGTCTATCTGCCACATAGGTCTAGCGGTCGTAAAATCCAGGTCTCGATTCTGAATCCCGGGCCGGGTCGAAATTAGTTATAGGGTCAATTCTCAGTGGCAGTAACAATACCAGCGTAAAACTGCTGTAATGCTGTGCTTTCTCTGGTGACTGTGGAGAACCGAAGACCTTTTTTACTTCAAACGAGGCAGTCCATCATTGCCCTCAGAGGAACACATTGATTAATCTAGGATAGACGTAGATGTCTATGGGCCACGGCATCCAGTTACCATCAGAAGGACTATGTGTTCGTTTGTCACCCTTTTTTCAAAAAAGAAAAATATTTTTGCTTAGAACCCCAGTGGTCGATCTACGCATTATCTCAAACTCAGAGTCTTAATAAAGGTTTAAAGTTACAGCGTATATACGTCTCACTGCTGGGCACATGCCTCCTCTCATTTCTGAGAAGCAGGAATTCTTAGAGCAAGGAAATGTCCCCCGCGTAGCTCTAACGTGTGTTGGCGAGTTTCATTATGTCTTCGAATTTTTTTCGTATTTCTCAGACATACACGATTCTTCATGATGTTTTCGTTCGCCGCCGAGCACGTGGTAAATCAGCACTTAAAATTGCAATTAACAATTTCATTGTCGCCGGCAGGGATCGAACCCGGGTTGCTCGCGTACTGTGATATTTACAACAATTTCTTAATAAGTTAATAATATTTAGAAACGATGTATAGCCCACTAACCAGAAATAAGGCAACGTAGCGGACTCACCCTAATGCCATAACCTTCTAAGAATTAATACTAGACCTGTGCCCACTGGTGAATAAAACTATGCAATTTATTGAATAAAACTATTATTTACGGATTTTATAGCGTTTAATTACTTTAATTTGTTTTTATTATTATCCCGACGTTTCGGGTGCTTTACAGCACCCATGGTCACGGGGGGGACTGAGATGTTTGACGTCCCAATGTCATAGTTAGTCCGGCTACCTTCAGTTTTTTAATATTAATTTTTGGTCCGATTTACGCAAAACGAGCTTATAGTATCATGAAGTCTTGCAGTGGTATGCTTGGGTTTGGGTTTAATTTTGTTAATTATAGGATCCCAAGCAGATGGTAACACCCAACCATCTTCTCTATTGAAATTTGGATGTTTTTTAATTTCAATAGCCTCGCGTATCATCCTTGGTAGGAATCGGTGTTCTTTTGCGAGAATTTGTGGTTTATCAAATCTAATGTAATGGTGGGGACGATCTTGAACATGTTCGCAGACTGCAGACTTCCTGGAGCGTCGGTGCTTCACATCAGCTATATGTTCCTTCACGCGTCGGAATAAAATTTTAAAATACAACAACCTTTATCGGACGAAAGTACATATAAAAAGGTCAAAACAGACCCTACAACTAACACGCTTAAAACAACTAGCGACTTAATAAAGAAATACTCCGAAAAATTAAATCTCGACGTGAATTCGCTAATACCATCATGTGCCAAACCACCGAGGTTGTATGGGTTACCGAAGATACACAAACCAAACGCTCCACTACGTCCCATAGTGAGCCAGATCGATTCACCAACTTATAAGCTGGCACAATACTTAGCAAAAATACTATCACCACTGAGAGGACATACCAGAGCACACACAAAGGATTCGTACCATTTTGTGGGTGAGATAAAAGACCTACATCTCGATAACAATAAAACTATGGTCAGTTTTGATGTTCAGTCGCTATTTACATGCCTACCTATTGTGGACTGCATCTCAATTGTAACTAGGAAGCTAGAAGAAAATAACATGCCTCAAGAATATGCAATACTACTTGAACATTGCCTCACATCTGGCTATCTATTGTGGAAGGAGGAGTTCTACAAGCAAGTAGATGGTGTGGCGATGGGCTCACCTGTGTCTCCCATAGTCGCCGACATATTCATGGAGGACTTTGAGGAGAAAGCCCTTCTTACTGCTCCTGTAAATCCAAGGTTCTACAAGCGGTACGTAGACGACACCTTCACAATTTTACCATCTGACAAAGTAACTGCATTTTTAGACCACCTTAAATCCATAAACTCTAAAATACATTTCACAATGGAGTTAGAGGCAAATAATTCTTTAGCCTTCCTAGATGTTTTAGTCATCCGAAATCCTCATAACACTATTGGTCACACTGTGTATAGGAAAAAGACCCATACCAACCGATATCTAAATGGTGAATCTCACCATCATCCTTCACAGTTAGCTACCGTGGGTAAATCTTTGTTTCAGAGCGCACGAGGGATCTGTGACAAAAAACATCTGGCCGCGGAGCTTCAGCACGTCAAGCAAGTATTGCAGGACAACAAGCTTCGGGTCCCGCGCCTACGTCACAGTGAACGATTGAAGCCGGCCACAGTCGAGCGCGCGCCTGCTCTACTACCATATGTCAGAGGAGTCACGGACAAGATTGACTACATCTTGAAGCGAGCGTCCATTAAGACATACTACAAGCCGCTGAAGAAGATTAGTCAATTTTTACCATCCATCAAATGTAATATTCCTCTACAAGATGCAGGTGTGTACAAGCTAGATTGTGAATGTGGTCTCTCTTACATAGGTCAAACAAAGAGATCTATAAAAACCCGCGTGAAGGAACATATAGCTGATATGAAGCACCGACGCTCCAGCAAGTCTGCAGTCTGCGAACATGTTCAAGATCGTCCCCACCATTACATTAGATTTGATAAACCACAAATTCTCGCAAAAGAACACCGATTCCTACCAAGGATGATACGCGAGGCTATTGAAATTAAAAAACATCCAAATTTCAATAGAGAAGATGGTTGGGTGTTACCATCTGCTTGGGATCCTATAATTAACAAAATTAAACCCAAACCCAAGCATACCACTGGAAGACTTCATGATACTATAAGCTCGTTTTGCGTAAATCGGACCAAAAATTAATATTAAAAAACTGAAGGTAGCCGGACTAACTATGACATTGGGACGTCAAACATCTCAGTCCCACCCGTGACCATGGGTGCTGTAAAGCACCCGAAACGTCGGGATAATAATAAAAACAAATTTAAGTAATTAAACGCGATAAAATCCGTAAATAATAGTTTTATTCAATGTGTAGTGTTCGCGTAAATTTAAGAAATCACTATGCAATTTACTTTTACTCTCCTCCTAAGTCTCACTTTTCAAACGGTGGTTAGATTTTGGTTAATGTGTGGTAGTCGAAATTTGAGTGTCGCAGGAGAAGGATGGGAGTAAAATTAAAGCTGTAAAAACGAGGTCATTAAAAGGTATGTTTGGGATGACTTTGAATGATAGGTTGAGACGCTGCTGTGTGATGATATCAAAATGTGATTTGCAGGAATATTTTGTGTACAGGATTAAGAAATTAATGCTTCCGTAAATTAAATTTTTACTACAGAATTGAGTGGCAAAGTAGACAAGGGCCGTTCATGAACGAAGTGTATCGACTAAATTGATGATATATTTAAGATGGGCCAAATCAAAGGCACCTTTATCCGACGAGCATAAACGTATATGATATATGAATGTTCAAAAAAGTGAGAGAGGTGTATCATGTTCGTGCCAAATGGAAGTATATAGTAACTGCCTACCCCTCTGAGTAACGGGTGGACGGTAAGAGTAGAAAAAACATATTTATATTGCTGCAACTTGCTTTAATAAAACATTAATTTTAAAATATAGTAAACAAAATATGAAGAAGAAAAATAAACGGATTGCAGCAACCAAAAAGGCCCCGACTCAGCGTTATTACAATTACAGAGTTACCGCAGCGCTGATATTCTGTCGGAGCCACATGACTGACATTAGAAATTTACATACATAAGAGCCTAAACCAAACAAAATACTTTGGCTTTACCTTCAGACCCAGCAGATAAGTTTAACACTAAAACAAAAAAAAGTTATAGGATAGGTTTAAACCATAAATTTCTAGCGTCAGGTTAATACCAAATCTGTGTGTTTAAACGATATTTATTATTGTAAAAAATTAAGTATGGCAATCAATGGGAGTCGAAAAAGTTGAGATGACAAGAGTTATGGTAAGAACTTGACCGTCAACCTTTATTAGTGATCGATGCCGTCAACGGATTGTTGCAACTGTTTTATCGCTTAAGTAATGGTTTGAAGTGGATATTCATAAGTAAGGCGATGCGATTTTATGTATTAAGTGTCTGAGGATGTGAAATATTAGAAAAAATATCGAAGAAAGTGCTGCGATGTGGATATAAACCTCAAGCTATTATGATCGCTTAGGTGCCTTATGAACTTGGGTGACTGTCGTCATCGACTGTCCGCTGGATTGAGCTGTTGTCAAAACCTCTCAAAAACTTCGCAATGTCATGCATCAGCATATTGTGAAGAAAAAATCTATAAAATCGAATATCCCGAGTGAAATAAAGACATGGCTTACAGGACAAGCCAAAAATGTTAATAATTATTATTGACACACATCACGTCACATTAATTCCCTGAAATAAAAAAGGCGTCATATCTATGACATTGAAGAGATTTTATAAGCAATATTTTAAGCAAGTACTTGTTTGGCAGTTCACTTAATACATTTTAAGCACTTTTTGTAGCAAGATGTGGTATGTGGATTGTGAGCGCAATCGCCTCGACAAAGTTGCAGGATATTTATGAAACGAGGGACAGATGCGATAAAAATAGTCTTAAGATCAATGCCGATACGCTGTGAACCCGGCGGCCAGGAAAACAGTTCGGAGTGAAGCGATAGCGGAAATGGCTCTAAGTTGTTATAAAGTACTTCTTTAAGATTTCTTACAGAATAGCAGGTTGAAATAGCGGCTTAATACTGCAGCGTTTCGTATGGTGAGTGTAGAGAACCGGATACCCTTTTTTTCTGGATACCAGGCCTTTCATCTTAGTCCTGTGTGTATTGATTTTTAATCAAGGATGAATGTAGATATCTATGGATCACTATATCCATTTACCATCAGGTGGACTGTGTGCTCGTTTTGTCACACGTATTCTATAAAAAATATTTATAAAACAATACAAATCACTGCTATAATTATATTTTACTGAGTTGACTGTTGATATTAATTTATATAAAATAAAAGAATTTCAAAAATAAATAATCCTTGGTGTTATGTAAAATTTTAAGTAATTTCTTTAAAGTGAGATTTTTAAGAATGACAATGAAATGGCGATACAAAACTCCGCACCGAATTTGTTTTTGTCATTTTAACGTTATTTTGCTTCATTAATTTTCAATCAACACAAGTCACATCACTGTTGCTGGCAATTTGATCCAAACTCAAATTGCTCGAGTACTGTAAAATTATAAACATAGAGACTGGTGCCTTAACAGCTCCTGAAAATAATGTTACGAGCTTGAGGTTCGTGACAATAAAAATTGCCGAAAATTACCTAAATTAACACTTTAATTTACTTTATACAAATTAAAACTAAAAACACTAATAATTAAACACACTAATTCACTTAATTCCGCTCCGAAGCTTCGCTTGTGTCGCTGAGTTCAACTCTGTCTCGATCGCATCTTGCGCCACCTATTTATTTAAATTAGCAAAATATCCGGAATGTTCAAGTAAACACGCGCAAGGTACCGAGAATTCGAGTATAGATTTTCTAGAAACTTAGTTCTTCGGGTGGCGCTGTTGGTCGAAAGACGTGTGATGTCATTTACTGCAACGCTCCCCTAGCTCTCGTTCCTGACACTAGATGGCGCTAGTTGACTTATTCGAGCGCGGCGTAACACTGCCCCCTCCTAAGACATGCTCGTCCCGAGCATTATCGGCCCCATAGTAACGCGCCAAGCGATCCACTTGGACGATCTTAGGAGTCCCTCTTACGCCTTTCTGTAACGGCTCCGCAATGTCAAGGGATGTCCTATCCCGTGGTGCACCAACATTGTACAATTTCGACGCTCCTCTACTCCGTGCCTGAGGTCCCCTCACAGCCGCACAACTTGTACATGTACGACACCAATCCTCGACATCGTCACGATAATGGACCCAGTAAAACTGTTCTCGGACCTTCAGTAGAGTTCGTTTACCTCCCAGATGGACTCTTGAACGACCATTATGGCACAGCTGTAGAACATTCGGCACTTTAGCTTTAGGGACAACCATTTGTAAACGACAGCTGTCTCCTCGACCATTGTCCCATTTACGGCACAGGACTCCATCCTGAAGCAGCAAGCTGTCCCATTGGGCCCAATAGCTTTTCGTGGTTGAACTCATCGCTGAGACGTCCCTCCACTTAGGCTTGGTAGCACGGGCCTTCATCCATCCCAGAATCGGCTTGATGTCCGGATCTTCCTGCTGTGCATGTCGTAGGCTGTCCTTCCACCCGTTGCTGAGGTGGTCTGTCCTGAGCATCCTCACGGATACCACTTCCTTACTCTCTTGCCTACTACAGTGGTTGAAATCTTCAGGACAAGGTCTTCTTGACAATGCACCTGCGCTGCCGTGAGGTTTCCCGCTGCAGTGTCTGATAGTAAAGTCGTATTCCTGCTGCTGCTGGGCGGTGCTGTTAGCCGCACTTCCTTTCTGAGACCGTTCACCTTCCCTTCCTAGGGTGTGCTTAGGGCAGCTGGACCGAAGATGGCCCCTTTCCCCACAGCCATAGCACCTAGGGCTGTATCTTTTATTGTGGTCGCGAACCGTAACTGCTGTAACCTCCTTAGCGTGAGGTGAACGATGATCCTGTCGCCGCCAGGCAGTGCCATTAGCTGCACTACCCTCTCGAGATCGATCAACTCTCCTTTCCACGGTTCGCTTAGGGCAGCTGGATCGAAGATGGCCCTTTTCCCCACAGCCATAGCACCTAGGGCTGTATCCTTTGTTGCGGTCGCGAACTGTAGCTGCTGCAACCTCACTGACGCGATGGGAACGATGATCCTGCCGCACAGCTTCTACCTCCAGTGCATGGGTCAAGGCGTCCTTAAGCGTCTCGTGGAGCCTGAGCCTCACAGCAGCTCTGACTTCCAGGTCACGGATGCCGTCGATGAATGTCTGCACCAGGTTCCCTTCAATGAGCGCAGGTACAGACCGGTATGCTTTTCGCACCAGCTTCTCCACTTCTAGAGCCCACTGCTGCAGGTTTTCGTTGATGCGCTGCACACGATCTTTAAGCTGCGCACGAAAGACGTGTTCCAGGTGAGCGTCGCCATATCTCGCCTCCAATGCCTCAAGGAGTTGCTCATAGGTCACTTTCTTACCGAGAGCTTCCAACACGGTTAAGGCTTGGTCGCGCAGGCCTAAGGTGAGTGCAGTCATGGCCTGGCTTTTATTCCAGCCGTTTGCCTCCATGACGGCCTCGAACTGGATTTTGTAGGCCGACCAGGAAGAAGTCCCGTCGAACGGTGGTACCTTGAACCCACGTAGCGAAGGTGTAGTAGCTACTGCGGGGGCTGCAGTTCCATCCCCAAGTTTGAGGTCGTTCAGCGTCTTCTTCACGTCAGCCATCACGTTGTCAACCCGATGGTTCACATGGTTGATTCGGGTTTCATGTTCTTCGATTCGGGTTTCAGCTTCCGACAGACGGTTGTCGTGTTGAGCAACCCTATCCTTCACCTGCCTTATCTCTTTCCCAAAGGTGGCGTGAAGGTCCTTCATGAGGAGCATCTGCTCTTCCGACCGATGAGCCTGTTCCGCCTGCTGATCTTCCAACCGACGGGCCTGTTCCTCCTGTCGGCGGGCCTGTTCCTCCTGTCGGCGGGCCTGTTCCTCCTGCAGCTCTTTCAACTGACTGGCCTGTTCCTCCTGTCCGCGCTTCAGCTGCTCTTCGAACCGACGAGCCTGCTCCTGCAGCATCACCATCAGGGCGCCTAAATCAGGTGCTGCAGACGCAGGAGCTACTGACGGACCGGCCTCCGTTGCCGGCCGCTGGCCCTCCGACGTCTGCGGCGTTGCACCACCAAATCTTCGTTGGTTCGTCTCCTGCTGGCGTTGACTTCGGGTACGGACACCCTCCGTTTCCTCCTTAGGTAAAATCGGCATGATTTTATCCCACTTCTGACACCAATTGTTACGAGCTTGAGGTTCGTGACAATAAAAATTGCCGATAAAATTACCTAAATTAACACTTTAATTTACTTTATATAAATTAAAACTAAAAACACTAATAATTAAACACACTAATTCACTTAATTCCGCTCCGAAGCTTCGCTTGTGTCGCTGAGTTCAACTCTGTCTCGATCGCATCTTGCGCCACCTATTTATTTAAATTAGCAAAATATCCGGAATGTTCAAGTAAACACGCGCAAGGTACCGAGAATTCGAGTATAGATTTTCTAGAAACTTAGTTCTTCGGGTGGCGCTGTTGGTCGAAAGACGTGTGATGTCATTTACTGCAACGCTCCCCTCGCTCTCGTTCCGGACACTAGATGGCGCTAGTTGACTTATTCGAGCGCGGCGTAACAATAATAAACTTCGGACCGTTTATGACCAAGGCGTCGATTTCAAACAGTTAGAAGTGGAAAGGGGAACGATATTTTCAACTGATGTCATATTAAAGTAATTTAGCCTTATAAAATCCTTAAATGTTTACTTTTATTTCATTCGAAGTATTCGCGTAAATGGAGAAGGGTTAATCTTATCTGTGGGTGGTTTGAATATTTATATTTTTACGTTTTACATGTAGGGTAGAGGCTGTTGATGCCTAAATTATTAGTGGCAGTGGTATGGAGGTTAGAGAGAAGGAGAACGTTCGCTACGTGCTAAAGCATAGCCCGCCTGTCCCTGAACTGCCGTCGGTAATTAATATCTGCGAAGTTAGCTGCTGTTTATGAGTACAAGTAGATGAAGTTAGTTGAATAATGTACAAATTTTCTTACCGGCATTTTTTGACAAAGAAACATTAAAAAATGGTGAAATATTGTATTGTGCGTGGATGTGCAAGTGGTTTAGCATCTGATCGGAAATATAGACTGAAAATGACTTTTATTGAGACAACTTAGTGATCGCAGTGCCTCACTTATTTTGTCCATATTTCTGGGACACTATTTTCTACAGTGATCGTTCTCCTTCTCCTTAACCTCTATGGGCTTTTACCATAAGTGCTATAAACCAAAAATGTGTGTATATTTATAAATACTGGCTCCGACAACTCTACCGTTCTAGCGTTCACCACGTGGTTATATTTTATATTCGCGCATTTAGTGGCCATATTATGCATTAAATTACATATTGAGTTGTGTTACGTAATATATATATATATATATATATATATATATATATATATATATATATATATATATATATATATATATATATATATATATATATATATATTTACCTGGTAGAGCTAGACATGTAGAAATAATTAATGATAAAAGAGTTTCAAAGCAAATTTATGTGAAAATTTGTGTATTAAGTGAATAGTGAGGCGCCAATAACGGATATATTGGAAATGGGCAAAATTAAAAGTACCCTTAAGGTTGCCCTAGTCGATGGCACGAACTAAGTGGTGGGCGGGGTAAAAATGTATGCTATCTCAGCCGACATTACGTGCGAAAGGGATAGACGCTGTGATGAGCAGTAAGAAGCTAGTGCGCACACACATACGCACTCCTGAGTGACGCAAAGCGACGGCGTCATCGCGTATAATTATAATTATACCTACCTATATATTTATTCGTGGTAGAGCCATGCTGCAGTTATATTAGTAGTATAGTTGTAGCACGAATGGGTCGGCTCGACCGGGGAAGGACCACGCTCTCACAGAATACCAGCGTGAAATGGTAGCTTAATGCTGCTGTATTTCGTATGGTGAGTGTAGAGAACCGGAGACCCTTTTTACTGGAAACGAGGCATTCCATCTTAGTCCTCACGGGTGACAACGCATCTGCATTTTGATTCGTAATCGAGGATAGATGTAGATGTCTATGGGCCACAGCAACCACTTACCATCAGGTGGACTGTGTGCTCGTTTGTCACCCTATCCTATAAAAAAAAAAAACCTACCTATGCGGTTCATGTTTGAATGATAACATAAACTCAAAAGGCAATTCCGAGCACCGTGACGCAGTGGCTTAGCAATGAGTGTCTGCGCTTGGGGCTGCGGGTTCGAATCCCGCACGGAACAAATATTTGTATGGTCTACAAATAGTTGTTCCGGGTCTGGATGTTTGTCCTTGTGTAATTTATGTATGTAAACTGAATCAACGATACAGGAGAAAATCCTATTGTGGGGGTAACCTATTTTAAAAAGAGAAAAGAGAGAGGAAACAAATTGGTGTCATTAGAACTGCTAGGTGTAACTGTAGGATCTGCTGTGTGAAACGTAATTATTATAAACCCAATTTGGTTGTTATTATGAAAGTTCTTATGTGAATTTAAGTGGGTGTTATCATATACTAATAATTTCATTGATTTGTTTTTACCTAATTTTTAACCGACTTCGAAAAAAGGAGGCGGTTCTCAATTCGTTGGTTTTATGTATGTTCTGAAGAATATACTTTCCAGATGATCCCACGGTATTCGATAATGGTCAGGTCAGGATCTGATGAAGGGATTTTGGAGAAATCGACGGAACTCTTCAATAAATGACAGAAAATCAACCGCGATTGCTGCTATCGCGTATCTATGCATTCTTTACGCAACCACACAGTATAATATCAGGCCTGTGCCCACTAAAGGGACATAACTCTCAACTAAAAATGGTAACATAAAAGAATTTTTTTTTTGAAAAAAATATAACCGACTTCTTGCACAAACATAAGTATTTTACACTTTTTTCTGTTTTCTTTATGTTTTCGTATTTTATTGTAGGTTATGCAAATATTACTGTAGGTATTATTTGTTTTAAATAGGTATTTATTACCATAGCTAGTTAGCTATAATAGCCCACAGGCAACTCCCCGATGTAGGTATATGCAAGCCAGTGTCAGGATAACTGCTTTTTCAACTGCGCGATTTTGATGTGAGTAGGGCTTTTATGTAGGTTAATTAAATAAATAAAAAATGTTAGTTTGTAAATTGTTTATTGATTGTTTGTGTTCAATAGCGGTTTGCAATATTCTCCTAGTACTTAGAAAATTATCAACAATAGGCATTGTGTCACTGCAGGGACAATTACATACGTCTATCAAAATAGTATAGGTACGTTACGGGTACGTACGTAACGGTATAGGTACTAACAGCACAGACTTCCTTACAGAAGTCCAAAGAACACGTCTAGGCAAGGTAAGTAATTAGAAGAAAACTACAACTTGAGATTGATTGTAAATCAAATTCACAGTACAGACACAATTAGTGAAATATAAATTAAAATTTGATTTATTTTATGATAGATAACGCTAGTTGAAAACTAAACACTATGGGAATGACATCACCGAACGAGTCAGGTGGTCAGTCCAAAGAAATAAAAGGCGCATTGTAGAAAGAGATTCGTTACGAAACGTTTGTAGGCTAGGGGGCTTGGCCTGTTTATGCTATTGATAACGAAGGCTATAAAATATGTACAACTTAGAAACTAAATCATATTCTCCTATATGTACTTAATCTGTATTCATAACCCAATATCTGAGGTAGGTTTATGCGCTCCTTCGTTTTTATATAGTTCGTATTATTCTGTAATAAATTAAATCCATTGATATTATAAGAAATTAATTATAATATCATTGATTAAATCTAATTCAAAATATACTATAATACCATAGCAAAGCTACTACTATTTTATTTAGGAGTAGCTTATATAGTAGTATAGTAAATTATATATAAAAAATATGAGTATGTCTGAGGTAAGGTTAAATATTATAAACAAATATTTGCCAAGTGCGAATCGGACTTCCGAGCTACTACATATTACTATCTATCAAAAAAAGCCAAAAATACACGTTTGTTTTTCTAGTAGGAAACACTTTAATTTCAAATTTATTTTTACTATTTGTTGTTATAGCGGCAACAGAAATACACGTTCTGTGAAAATTACAACCATCTACCTGTTACGGATCATGAGATAGGTACAGCCCGCTGACAGACAGACACACGGACAGCGGAGGCTTCGTAATAGGGCCCTGCTGGTTACCCTTGGGGTACGGAATCTCTGTATGGTTCTTTCTTCAAAGGACCATATTAGCCACCTGCCTGGTTCTCGTTTGACATGACCAATGTACTGGACTGACCTCTCAGAGTTTGTTTCGGCGGATCGGGTGTTTCTTCTCAGTTTCATGTTTTTGTTGTGTTAAAGTGTTTTAAAAAAAAACAACTTACAAAACAAATTTTATTTATCATTGACTGGCCTTCTTAGATTACTTACATAAATTACATTAGGTATATTAGGATATGAGACTCCTATACGTAAGCACGATTATCGAAAATCTAAAAATTACCTATTCTAATTAAATTTATAGATAATTTTAAGATTTTCGACAATCGATCAACGAGATGTTTTCGTTAGTTGGCAAATTAAAGTAGTTAAGTCCCTAATGTACTACCTGTATCGAAAGTTCATTATTATGTACCTACCTGTTTTCAATTTTAACTATTATACATGTGCTTCAACAAACTTATGGGTACATTTTACCAGCTATATTCATCCCGGCTTCAGCCTTCAGCAAGTGGACATGAACAAAAGGAAGCAATTATTCTAAATAAAGATGTAGATAATGTAGGTATTACAATCATAAATAGATAGCAGCGGCAAACCTAGAGAGCATGTGTGGGTGCGTGCTGCGCCCCCCCTCCGTCCGTCCCACTGATCGGGGAAACAATTTGTAGCGAAAGGCAAGATGCTTAATAACAATAACGGGCGCGCGAAATTTTATAAACGGACCTTTGGTAGTCTGGATGTCATGAAAAATCTATTGAACGTATCTGTTTAAAATAAAATTATTTGCATTTTTGAATAACTAATCTATCCCTGTATGGTAACTAATTTGCAATTTTCGTTCTTCTTATGGTATTTATTTCCGCCCAAAGATGTGTTAAAAATAGTGTTGAAATTCGGAATTTTCGACGCTTATAACTTTTAAACATAATCTTTTTTTACTTTTTTGTTACCATACAGGGCTAGATAATGATAAGACAAATTGAAATCATTTTTTATTTTGTACGTACACCGTCAAACAGTGGAGTTATCGCCAGACTACGTTTGTATGGAAGAACGAGCGACTAGTGTACCCTTAACCGACGAGCATGTCTGCGTAGTATACGAATGTAAAGGAGGCGGGGGAGATGTATCGAGATCGTGCCAAATAGATTTTCGTAGTCTCTGCCTAATTTTCTGGATGAAAGGCATGAGTATTCATGATTTTGTTTAGAGCCATGCTGTAACTTATAATGTTGGTACCACGATTCAGTCTACTCGACCAAGGAAGGACTTAGCTTAAATGTTGCACCGACAGATTAACAGCTTCCACTATTTAATAAACTATATTATAGTAAATGAAGCATGCTATCTGTATTGACAAATGAATCATGAATGTGCACATGAGATTTGTGAAGATGAGCGATTATAATTTTCGACCGGCGGCACCCCTCTGCATTTAGAGCTTACACCAGTCTGAACGAATCATTAAAAACAATTTGTGCTAATACCAATCGACTTCCTCTTTTAAATCGCAGATATTAAAGTTTAGTTATCTATGTTTAATGTTGGCAATTACGGCGTTAGGGTCTTAAAGGGTTTTCGGTGCACTCATTGAGTTAGCAGTTATTAGTTTTATCTGTATCCAATCTTGGTTACTTGATATCGCGCTGTCTTTATTCACCGCCGAACGCTACAGAACTATTGTAGCGAGCTTGTAATTAAACTTACGTTGGTTTCATTAACTCGCACTGATTCGTTGCCGGGTGTAGTTACAGTAAAATTAATTTTATATAATAGTAAATTTAATTTCGCGCTTATATGTAACTGAGAGGTGAAATTGAAAATGAAGTTAATTTATATTTAGCGGTAATATTTATTGCCTGGTAGCTCCTACTACTTATTTACTACTTTTTTAACACTTTTATGAAATATAAGTGACAAATGTGCACATAGTCCACCTGATGGTAAATGGATGCTATTACCATTAGAAATCTACATGTGTAGAACGCATCTGCATTTCCATTAAGAATCAAAATGCAGATGCGTTTTCACACACCCCTGGGCACTAAGCTGGAATGCCTTCCTCCCTCCATACGAATTACTGCAGCATTAAGCTACTATTTTACTCTAGTATTCTGTGAGAGCGTTGTCGTGCCCTATTTTTTATAGGATAGGGTGACAAGCGAGCACACAGTCCACCTGATGGTAAGTGAATGCTGTGGCCCATAGACATCTACATCTATCCTCGATTACGAATCAAAATGCAGATGCGTTGTCACCCGTGAGGACTTGGAATGCCTCGCTTTCAGTAAAAAGGGGTCTCCGGTTAAAAAGCCCTGTTTAGCCCCTAGTTAAGCCCTGTTCGAACCAATCTGTGCTACAACTACAACACAGCTGCAGCGTAGCTCTATCACGAATAATGGTATACTTAACATGTTAATGATTGAAATTTATAATAAAGTCTAAAAATCAGTATAATATATATCACCACCCCTGGATATTTCTAGGCCTCTTCTCGTTTATTAAGTGATCTTTAGAGCAGAAAGGATTTAGCAGCACTACTACGAAAGGTGTTGACTGACTGCACATTTTCTAGAAATATTTATTTATAAATTTCTATGGCACTTACTACGGGGAATGCTCTGAGGAATTGTTCAGATTGATTTCAGCCGTCAAATTTCACTAACACGCATCGCGACAAAACTCACGTACCATTCCACACCATTTGGATACTCGGTGTACCGCAACTGTGCGTTTTCCTAGATGTTGCCTTCCTTGTGCGACTTCTCTGTGGAATCCTTTATCACTGGCGATTTTCCTGAACTGATATGACTTAGGGACCTTAAAGAAAAGAGCTTACTCTATTTTAAAAGGCCGGCAACGCACCTGCAATTCCACTGGTGTTGCAGTTGTTTACGGGGAGCGGTCGTCACTTACCATCAAGTGAGTCGTATGCTCCGGCTCTCTTCCAGAAAAAAATTTCACCAAATGCAGGTTTTCTTATGGGGATTTACTTTACTACCCTTGATTTACTATATAAATAATAATATTAAAATAAAGTTTAACTACAACGCCACTGCCTGTTTTCTTACGAATAAAGAACCTTATAAAAATGGTATTTTGGTACTGGTATCTTGAATCTATCCTCTGTTTTAGTTTTTATCTGTCTGGATTCTTTTACGCCGTTGCTATACGGCTCCCTGTTCACAATTTACTATAGTTAAACTACAATTTCCGACCCTATGAGGCAATGTGTACCCGTATATACAATCCCATGAGAGGCCTACGTTCAGCAGTGGACTTGTGATAGGCTTTACTGATGATAATATTAAAATCTATTATCTAAAATAATTTATAGTGCTTACAATATAATCCTATATTATATATTGTATTTACTAATTCCCCGTATTTCCAAGCACGTGTTTCTGGAAAGGAACAAAACATCCACTACCCCGTATCGTCCCGTGGGTGCCGCAAGAGACGACAGGAGGGACACAGACCAGGATGGGCAGCAGCGTTTGCCTAAAATCAAGTTTAAAATAAAAACTGTGTATGTAAACCCATCTGGCAAGCCTGGCAACTCTAAAAGGCAATCTATGGGGTAGGCCTATGTCAAGCAGTGGACTTTCATAGGTTGTAACAGTAACGGTATATTATTTTTTTTAAATATTAGTAATCTTATTAATTAACATTACTAATATCCCTTTAACTACTCCTGGTAAGCTTGAAAATGCTTGTGTTAGGAGTGGTTCACGACAGTAGTCAAATGGCGGATTCGAACCCAGGACCTTATGAGTTCGCGATCCGCGCCCTGCCATTTGGCTACTGTCGCTTCAAAATATTATAAGAAATTCTCCATTATTTTTTGTAGATTGACTGTAATAATAAAGTACCGTCAACTTTATGGTAGCATAAAGGCCATCATTAAAATCATTGCGATCAATTAAGCCGCGGCTCTTGTTATCGCTGAGCGGCGGCGGAGACAAATCAAATCACTGTACGCATTCGTTGTCCCGCCCCGTCATAGACTATGCATACGACGGAGGTGTGACAAGTGGTATTTTCATTAATTGTGTATTCAGCCGGGCCTTATTTTCTGTTTAACTAAGGAATAAGCTTTTCGTATACATAGGTACATAAATACTTCTCATCTGAAAAGTATTTTTGTGTTTTTGTATACGAAAATTTTAATGTGATATTTTAGTTAATTTTTGACCTAATATTTATTATATATAATGTTTTTTATTTGACCAAGATAAATAATTGTAATTATAATTTAATTAATAAATATAGTGAAATTGAATTAGTGTGCCAGTTTCAACGTCTCGGGTTACGGGCATATTCGTTTTATTTTCATTTATTGTAGCATTTCAATCTGAAATTTACAGGTCCCGTATTTATTTGAGACTTATAACAAAGAAGAATATGTCTAGTTTGTCGTATAAGTCTATCAATAGGATATTAGATTGTTGATTGTATAGGCAATGGGTTAGCCATTTATTACTTCATTGAAAATTTTCCATATAAACGCGTATTATTTTTCTGGACGGCTCCGTGGTGTAGCTAAGCATTGAGTTGCAGCGGTGAGAGAACGAGAATTTGTATGGCAATTTATGTTTTATAACTATATGTAAAATACAGGAGGAAATCCTAGACTATAAGGCATTTTAATTTGAAAATTAAAATAAAATGTCTAAATGTAGTCCAAATAGCTCACTGTTTTTGGACTCTGCCTATCCTATCCCTATCAGGGTTTAAAGATATAACGATATTAGTTGTAAGGATGTACTTAAAATTTCTAAATGATTTGATTTTATAATCCTTTTTCATCCTTCCTGTTTAAGTTATTATTATCCAGTTAAGTTACTTAAATTATTATTAAAATTAATCCACAATAAAAGTGTTATTGGTACACTACATAGATCTACGACCTGGTAAGATATCCAGTTAATCGATGAATGCAGACGGCTCAAGGATGTGTTTTGTTGCATTATTTAGGGGAGGCCTTTGTTCGGCAGTGGACTTGTGATGAGCTGTAATGAAGATGATGATAATAATAAAATTGGTATTTCATATTGTGTTGTGCAAAAATCATAGCTAAATAGATAGACTCATAGAATACTTTCAACAAATGATGTTGATTTTTGAGACCGTCTCCTTTCTTACGTAAAGTAATTTAAAACTTTTCAAACTTTCTTCCTTAAAAAAAATCCTTTAAATTGTAGTGATACTGACATAATATGGCAAAATAATTAGTTTAAAATGTCACCGGTATAATATACCGATCTGTTATTAAGACAAATATATAATGCGAGGCATCAAGTACTCCGATAGCTAATATATCTTTGTTAAGAAGGCATACCATAAAACTGTCACACAGAGGCGTAGGCAGAGACTACGGACTTCCATTTGGCACCATTTTGAAACACCTCTCTCTCTCCTCCTTTTCATCCATATACCTACTTGTATATGCCCGTCGGTTAAGTATACTCTTAATTTGGTTCATCTTCAATTTGAAAGAAAGAAAGAAAGAAAAAACATTTATTCACGGTCTAATCACAATAGATACAAAACAAAGCAAGAAATTGGAATTAAACATAAAATAAAAAAATATTTCCCTAAATTAACAAAAAATTTAAAAATAATATAAAATGAGTCTGTGTAGCAGCATAAGACCGTGAAATGGACAGGACTCAGTAAAAATCGAGATACAGAAACACGAATTGCTCTGATCCCGACACTGGTTTTCAGTCCGGCCCGCACTCCAACGTAACTCGGACGGCTGCCTCAATGCACATGTTATAATGCGACGCGGAATATTTAAAAAAAAAATATGTTTTTAAATTTTAATGCACATAAATAGTGGATATCATTAGTCTAATGAAGGTAAGTACAAAATAGAATTAACGTTTTCCTTCTAAATATATCAATTTTATTTATTAAGAATGCGGAATAAACGTTGGTGCGGGGGAAAGTTGGGTAATTTGCAATATAAACTTGCTTTGTCACTCTTATACTTTTGTATTCGGATAAGAAAGAAAAAAGTAGGCAAATTCTCTAGCGCAACAATTTAAAATGCAATACAGTCCATCACGTCTGCACTGTTTCATCTATGAACGGGTCTCACGGGACGTGTGTCGGTCGGTCGCGTGCCGAGCGCCAGTCGCCGCGCTAATTGTCTATCATCTAGTGTACACTGCTGGACAAAATAACCGTTTTATATTCATATATATTATTTATTACGTGGTAGAGTTACGCTGCAACTATGTTATGGTTGCAAAACAAATGGATCGGCTAGGCCGGGGAAGGAATACGGTCTCACAGCATTCTAGCGTAAAAAATATGTTGCTGTTTCCTATGGTGAGTGTAGAGAACCGGGGACCCTTTTTACTGGAAACGAAGCATTTCATCCTAGTCCTCACAGGTGACAACGCATCTACATTTTAATTCATAATCGAGGATAGATGTAAATGTATGTGGACCACAGTAACCACTTACCGTCGGGTAGACTGTGTGTCCGTTTGTTACCCTTACGCTATGAGAAAAAACGAAATACAATTATTTTGGTTGTTATTTACTGCTCGGAAGTGTACCGCACGCGCTTCCATTAATCTGGTAGAATTATCCAGCGAATTATATTGTACGGGTACCTTAGAAAGGGAGGGGGGTAAAAGGACTTAATTTGTCGCTCATTGTGTTGATTCTGGACAGCCCCCGGAACACCGGCGTGATAATAAACGATCTGTTAGCGGCTCGTTTGCTCAATTAATTGGCCATTGTTGCTCTTTTGGGACGCTAAAATTTAGATTTGTGTGACAGATATAGTGGGCGCGTGTGTTCGGCGAGTCAGAATGATTTTATTGGGCTTATTATTTGACGCATTGTGTGCGTTCTGTCAGCTATTGTTGGGCTGTAATTAAATTTGAGAATTTATTTAGTAATATTAGGTCTTAACTATGAAATTACCGGTGTGAATGGGAAAATTTAAACAATATTTGCTTAAGTTATTAATATTATATTCTTGCCATTTAATAGTAAATTCGTTGATACCTCCAATATAGACATCTGCTGCACAATAATCGATAAACTCTAAAAGACTTATTACGTTTCCTCACAATTTAAATTGTTGCCTATCAAAAAGTTATCTAAACTTCAAAAATACTGGAAATATTTTTGGAGAAAATGATGGGTAAAGCAGGGTTTCTAACATGAGCTCGGGTAATTTTTCCAACGTCTTTTGTACAGTATGTGGTCGTCCATTTTCATCAAGAAGTAAGGGTATAGAGCAGTTCACCAATTTGTATTTCTGGAGTGCCTGCTTCTCAGTCACGATCATCAGTAAGATTTACTTATGAAAAAAGAAATATTTCAATATTCCCATACAAAACGACAATTCTATAGGTATTCATTTGAAATACCGCAGGTCAAATTTTTTCGAAGCAAATGAAAGCTTTCGTTAATCGTACAAGTCCATTAAACGACAGTGATATTGCGTGCCGTTTGAGATGCAATATTTACACGTTGAAAATCTTATACAAATAAAACATGAATTTTCTTAGAATCCATGGTTACAAAATATAGTGATATTGCAGAAAAAAGTATAGCCAAAAAAACAAACGAAAATGAATAACTGTTAATGACTGATTTTTAAAAAGGAATAACATGCTTTAAATTTAAAATTATTTGAATTTGGAATTTCCAGTTCAAAGTGGTCAGCACAACAAAACTGTAATTTTATTGGAAAAAATTTAAAAAATATGTAAATTGTCAATTCGCTGAAAAAATGTAGGTGGGAGAAAATACAACATAGGTAAATGAAAAATCAGATTAGTATAAATCAAATTTTATTTCTTTTATATGGGTCATTCCACCGTGAGGTGAAATAAAATAAATAAAAATCAAATTTTTCTTTATTTATCAATTAAAAATATTTTATATGTAAGCAACATGAAAAAAATAATGACACAGCTTAATTTATTATTTTAAAAAAATTGCCTTTTACTGCTGTATTTCGTATGGTGAGTGTAGAGAACCGGAGACGCTTTTTACTGGAAACGAGGCATTCCATCTTAGTCCTCACGGGTGACAACGCATCTGCATTTTGATTCGTAATCGAGGATAGATGTGGATGTCTATGGGCCACAGCAACCACTTACCATCAGGTGAACTGTGTGCTCGTTTGTCATGCTATCCTATAAAAAAATAAAAAAATCACTTCTGTCGACCATTTAAAAGATTGTTGAGGACGATGATATACGAAGTTGACTAGGTTTTGCTCTTGAATGGATATTATAAACGCAATCATCGGTTATATTGTCATCGCTTTCTTTGTCACTCTCGTAACACATCTCGTGGAAATTTATTTCATTACAAGGGCGTTGCAGTCTGGATGCAAGATACCGAGCTGGTGATAACGAACGCAAACTAAGCTGATTCTCATTTGTTGGAACTGGTGAGTCCTGCAGGGTTTGATTATGCATAGGATATTCTAATCGTGACTCCGGTATCCAGCAACAATATTTCTTGTTTTATATGTTAAAAATATGATGTCAATTTCGTGATGGTAAAATGCGATGACAAAATATTTTGTCAGGACCGCAAACACAACAGCTCAAGCGGCGTGCGTGTATCACATCTGTATTACGTTTACTCCGAGTTATTTGGCGTATCGAAAGAGTAACCTTGAACTTTAAAATGGTACTTGGCAGATATATAATCCACATAGGTCTCATCAATGGGTAATGTTTGGATTTCTTTGCAGTTTTCTTGCAAACAAGTAATTAAGGATTCGTAATCAGAGACGTCTCGCCCAACTGCTACTTGAGCATCTGCTGTCCTGACGCATCCTCCAATGCCATCTGGGGCGTCCTTTCCGTGTCCACTTTCACTATAGTGCCACACAACATTTTCAACCCCTATTTCTGGGGACAATATCTTTTACCACTAAGAAGAACACAGATTTGTTCTTATGTTGTGTAGTTGGGCCATCGATTGAAGATGAATCGTTTTAATATGCGAGAATTTTCCTTAATGTAATCAATCACAGGTTTAAGATGAGCACAAATTAATAAAGGATCATGCCTTAAATTTTTGATATGGTGCAAAAACAAAGAATGGGTTCATCATCTTGTCCATGCAAATATAACACAGCAGAATTTAGTGATATTTGTTGCTTGGTTGCGCCAAAATGTGCAGATGGAACCTCTTCACCGTGTTTGCATAGCCATCAAACCTTCACATGGCGTCAGCGAACAGTCAATAGACAGTGACAGGTCTCGTATTATCGACACTCTTACTTTTATCAAATCATCACTTATCTATAAAATAATGATTATTAAATATAGGTGGTGATATCTCATTTTAAACCACAGAAAACAGCTCACCGGGAATTCGTATTCATGAACTTTGATTACACGTACACGAAGGACATTGCCCGGCGCCCATACATTGTTCGCCCTGGAACCAATAGCATCGGAAAATTGTGTATTGTATTGTCGATCATTAGGGAATTCCTATATGATCTTATTTTTGTAGTGGACTAGCTGCAGAAAAGGTATATTTCAAAAAAAAGTATCACATTGTGAGGTTACAATAGAACTACTAATATTATGGTTTTTATCATTTAGTACGATTTTTAAGAAACAGAAAAGCAATATTCTGAAACATTTAACAATTTTAGTACCATCTTTCAACAACATATAATATCCAGCAATTCACAAGCCGCAATTTACACAAAATACACTTTCCATTGCATATGCGTAACAAAGAGAATATAATCATTACGTTTAAGAGGCGGGATTCTTAGTAAATGTATGAAAGGGCACCAAACTACTCTATCAACATCAAGACATGACATTTATTTTTTGAATGTGTGCTGTCAACATAGGCGAATTATACTAGTGCTTTAGTCTTTCCGCAAATAATTTCATGGATATAATGTTTACCAATATATTGTTTATCGTAATTTTTATGTAATATAAGTTAGATCTGTATACTGATTTATAAGAAATAAAGTTTTAAGTGGGGATTGAGTAAAAATGCCGGTGAGGATAAGAAATCAATGTATTTTACACACGCATACACACAAAAATTTTAAATTATATCTCTACTATTTTTAGGTACAAAAATATGTATGAAATAAACATAAAATAAACGACACATAATTATACTAGTAAGTAATTAAGTAAAAAATTAATCACTCCGTAGTGCCGTGGTTAAGCGTTTGGCTGCAGCAGTGTGGGACCGAGGATTTGTTCCCGCACTAAACAAGTGTTTCTATGCTATAAAATAAATAGTCTGCGCCTGGATGCTTGTTTTTAGCATTAGATTTTTTTGAAAATTTGGTAAATGTTTTTCTTTTACATTTTTTATAGGATAGGGTGATCAACAAGCATAAAGTTCACCTGATGGTAATTGGTTGCTATTGGCCCATAGACACCTACAAGTATCCTCGATTACGAATCAAAATGCAGACGCGTTGTAAACCGTGAGCCACTAAGATGGAATGCCTCATTTGATTTCTCAAATAAGGTCTCCGGTTTTCTACACTCACCATACCAAACACAACAGCATTAAGCTACTATTTTACGCTGGTATTCCGTAAAGGAGCCGAGACATTCGTGTTACAACTATACTATTAACATAACTGCAGCATGGCTCTACTACGTATAAAATTACGATTTAATTATTTTGCTTTTAAGTGTAACAAATATTATGTACAAATTCGTTACGCTTCTTTAAGGAGATACATACTACTCGCAGAGATCGTTTAATAATAATCGCTTTCAAAATTAGTGTTCATTATAGCTAATGTTTTAAAATATTTATAAACGGGTATTAACAAATAACTTCGTGTCTGGTTATATAATTGAATTCTTACCAAAATGCGACTTTAGACATTAGCTTTTACTGCAAGTAAAGAAAATCTAATTAACATACACATAATTGTGGAAGTCCACTGATGAAATAAAAGTTCGTTTTAATTGGGTTAATATTCAATAGATAGTCCTGAAAGTCACCAAACCACAGTGATATACTTAATTACGAAATGCGAGCGAAGCTAATGTAATTCATAGGGTGGGGGCACAAGTAAGAGATGAACTAGTGACAAGTTATCATTTAGTGACGTCAAAACTGGGGGTGCCAAGTACGATTTAATTTATTCCTTTCCTAGGATTTACTATGGCCATAGGTTACAAACAGTATGACATCAACTTTATCATACGATAATATTAATACCTACCGTAACAAGTAAAACAATGTCTTACTTTACTTGTAATAAACTATACTTCACTACTTTTTCTACACTCGTAATATTATTAATTATAACATCTGTATTTAGTTTGCAATATTTTTACTAATTTTTTAAAAGAAAACATTTATAATTCCTGCAGTAACGCGACGATAAGTGTTTTTCTTAAATATTTATTAACGTAAACTCGTAAGTGAGCGTTTAGTTAAAAGTAAGCCACGCACTTTTCTAAACCATCATCAGAAAACATAAATAATAAGAAAGTAGAAATAATTAGGTTTTGTTCACTTCAGCATTATTCTAACTACCTATTTAAAATCCACTATGACCTCATTAATTAGGTATAGTGGGTTTTTTGAATTATAATTTTAGGGAATAACTAAAAGGAATAATGATTGAATGTTTTTATTGTAGTTTCTATTAACCATTTATTCAAAATAAATTCAAAAGTGATTCGTTTAAAAAATATGCAACAGTTCATTAAAAATTCAAAAGATCGATTACACGTGACGTTTGGAGAAGATGGCGGCGATTAATGTTCTAAGTCCAATATAATACATTTTATTGTTCATTTTGGAATGCAGCTAGTCCGTGTTATTAAAGTATTTGCAACTAATATTATAAAATAGATAATTATTTATCGACTATGTCCGATGATTTTATCTCACAGGGCGAATTCGCACATTGTCCTTTCACAGGTTCGTAGAATGACCCATATTCAGTCACTTGCAGAACTAGGTTTTAATATAATTCATGGACAACTTTCATCTGACAAATAAAAATCAGACCTAAGTCTAAATCAGCCCCAATTACTTTCATTGATATGGGCAAAGACTTTTTAGATCGCAGATAATTCATCAAGCTATTTATATCTTTTAGTTAATGAAAAGTAAATAAATTAAATACAACTCAGATTTAATGTTTAGGAAAAGGAATACAGTTGCAATTTGACCTTCGTATATTAATCAAGAAAATGAAGCTTTATCATCATCATCATATCCGTTACAACCCTTCACTGCTGAACCTAGGTATCCCCCAAGGAATGCCACAAAGCACGGTCCTGAGCTACCTGCATCCAACGAATTCCTGCATGTTTCACCGGGTCATCTCTCTACGTCACACACGAGGATAGAACTCGGATATTATGAAATTTACGACAATCATTAAGCCCCTGTGCTATCCGGCTCTCTTCAAATATTCAATCAAATGATCATCAAATAAAATAATCCTTTTCACTAAACTATATTAACAACGTATGTAGGTGTAACCGACAGTAAAATATCAACTCTATTCAAACAACTATACGACATAATTTACAACAGTTAACTTATCCACTGCCTTTTGTTAGAAATCAAATAGAAAAGGGTGACACTAGTTTTGTTTTGTAAGTGACCGGTAGCAAGCGGTTCCCACAGTGCTCCGAAGGGATACTGTTGTTACAATTTCATGGGGTCGTGGGTTCGAATAAATCTTGTTGATTAAAATTATGGTCAATTGGATCACGTTGTTTTATCTAGGGTATCTTTAACCAAGATGGGTAATAATTCAATGCAAGTGAGCATAAATATCACATGTAAGTTGCACTTGCAGCCAACATATTATGTTTTACAGTGGTAGAGCACGCGACAGCTTTGCCGTTGCACGTATGGGCCGGCTCAAACCGGGGTGGTACCACGACCTCACAGAATACCGGCGTGAAGTGAAAGCTCTGCTTCCGCGTTTCGTCTGGTAAGTGCAGATGGCCGGAGGCCCAAATCCCCGACCCCGACCATCAACATGGTAGCGAAATTAAATGATGATAGACTACCCCAGGAGGGTATCAGCACCCCTGGAGAAGCCCTTGCTGAGCATCCACGACCATGTTTCTCCACTCCTGAGCAAGGGTGCTCAGGCTGCCCTGCATATTCTGGTGGGGGGGGGGGGGACAAAACTCCGCTCAAGACTACAACTGCTTGGGGCAAACGGAGCAACAAGACGAAGGCGACCCCTGCCACGCTATCCGTGAATTTTGTAATATCAGGGGACTTCACTCTAACCTAAACGCCGTCCACTACCATCACTACCATCTCGAGACGGCGAGACCGGCTCTGCTCTTTCTGACCAAGACGCAGGTGTCCTCTCCAGCTGATGTCTCGTATCTCTCCTACCCGGGGTACAAACTGGAACACTCCTTTGTGCCTCGGGCTGGAGTTTGCGTTAACGTCTGAGAGGACTGTTTGCGACGCCTCGGCAGTCTTGAAGGTTCGGACCTGTCCATCCTTTGGCTACACGTAGACAGCGACAACCATCCGCGCATCTACGGGTGCCTCTATAGGTCCCATAGCGGTAATGCCAAAACAGACCGAATCTTCGACCATGTCCAAATGATTACAGATTCGTTGCTACAGCAGATCCCCTCCGCAGAGATCGTGATCCTCGGCGACTTTAACGCACATCACGCCGAATGGCTTGGTTTACGTTTAACTGATCATGCGGGGAGATCTGTTCATGATTTTGTCTTGGCATATGGTCTGACACAACTGGTTACTTCGCCTACGCGGATTCCAGATGTAGAGACATTCCCTGTTGAACCTTCTACTGACCTCTCATCCCGACAGATATCAGATTTCCGTCGACGCCCCTTTAGGCACCTCGGAACATTGTCTTGTCCGGAGTGTGGTGCCACTCACGCTGAAATCGCAGTTGCATTATGCAGGCTGCCGCCGTGTTTGACACTATAGGTCAGACGATTGGGATGGGATGCGGTCTTTTTTGCATTCTACCCTTGGGGTGAGTTTGCTTCTCGCCGGACGATCCCAACGTTGTTGCGAATTCTGTCGCTGATGTGATACTTCAGGGTATGGAACTTTTTATTCCTTCCTCTGCGGTGCCCTTTGGAGGCAAACCTCAGCCGGAGCAGCAGGAGTGCTACCAAGCCTGAGCTGACGCATCAACGTCCCGGGATGTAAACACCAACGTTCTAAAAAAGAAGTGTAATACCGCCTCTAGGTCCTACAAAAGAGTCATTGCCAAGGCAAAGTCAGAGCACATAGGCAGAATTGACGAGAAACTAGTTCGCCTTCCTTCTGGAACCCGTGCATTCCGGTCTCTCGCCAAGGTTGTCTAGGGGAATTTCCGTCATCCATCTCTTCCATCTCTGCACAGGGAGGACGACTCACTGGCCCACACCGCAAAGGAGAAAGCTATCTGCTAGGCTCTTTCTTTGCGTTTAACTCGACTCTCTATAATGGGGGTATTACGCCGCCGACCATCCCGCAGTGTGAGTGCTCCATGCCGGAAGTGCAGTTCACACAGCGCTCTGTTCGCAAAGCACTCCTCTCCCTGAACATCCACAAGTCAAGTGGGCCTGACGGAATCCCCCCAATTATGCTGAGGACGTGTGCTACAGAGTTGGCACCGGTTTTAACGCGTCTTTTCCGGTACTCCTTTTCCCTAGGCGTAGTCCCAAAATCATGGATGACGGCTTTCGTCTACCCGAACCCTAAAAAAGCGACCGCTCAGACCCGTCCAACTACCGGCCTATCGCCATCACCACCTTGTTCTCCAATGGAGTCTATTGTTAACTGCCAGCTCATGAGGTACCTTGAGGATCACCAGCTGATTAGTGATCGCCAATACGGTTTTCGCCGTGGTCGGTCAGCTGGTGATCTTCTGGTCTACCTAACTCACAAATGGGCGCAGGCAGAAGAGTCCGAAGGGGAGGCATTGGCCGTTAGTTTGGCCATTGTGAAGGCCTTCGATCGGATTTGGCACAAAGCGCTTCTTTCGAAGCTCCCTTCCTATGGGTTTCCCGAGAAATTGTGCAATTGGATCACCAGCTTTCTTGCAGATCGGAGCATCAAGGTCGTTGTAGACGGTGCAAGCTCCGATTACAACCCTATTAATTCTGGTGTTCCACAAGGCTTGCTTTCGCCAACGCTGTTTCTTCTGCACATCAATCATATGTTGCAAACCCCTAACATTCATTGCTATGCAGATGACAGCACTGGTGATGCTCTTTACACCGGCCGTGCCAATAATTCTCGGGAAAACGTCTATGAGTACCGGAACAAACTTGTGGCTGAAGTCGAGTCTTTGCTGAACAGAGTTTCGGATTGGAGGCGACTAAATCTAGTCCAGTTTAACCCCCAGAAGACACAAGTTTGCGCGTTAACCGCCAA
Organism: Parnassius smintheus behrii; assembly: GCA_036936625.1. Classification (NCBI taxonomy): domain Eukaryota; kingdom Metazoa; phylum Arthropoda; class Insecta; order Lepidoptera; family Papilionidae; genus Parnassius; species Parnassius smintheus. The sequence goes on from JAUPFT010000022.1 coordinate 43,231,692, forward strand.
AAAGAACCTCTTTGTCGTATCTCCTCAGTTTCAAGGCACTCCCTTTGTTGCCTCAGCCAGTATCAGAATCCTCGGCGTCGACATATCGAGTTAGGTGCAGTTTTGTGGTCATTTGGAAGAGAAGGCCAAATTGGCCTCTAAAAAGCTTGGCATGCTCAGCAGAGCGGGACAGTATGTCATGCCGGCACACCGCCTACAACTTTACAAGGCGCAGGTTCGGCCGCACACGAAGTACTGTTCCCATCTCTGGGCAGGGGCTCCCTAGTACCAGCTTCATCCACTTGACCGCATCCAGCGTAGAGCGGCTCGAATCGTCGACAACCGAGTGCTTTCCGATCGGCTCGATTTACTGGCGCTGCGAAGAGATGTTGCATCTCTTTGCATTTTCTTTCGCATAGACCATGGGGAGTGCTCTGAAGAATTGTTCGGATTAATTCCAGCCGCCGAATTTCGTGAACGCACTACGCGGCAAACATCCCGATACCATCCACACCATCTGGATTCTGGATGCTTGGCGGTTCACCACCGTACGTTACAAAAGCAGTTTTCTTCCGCGTACAACCTCTCTGTGGAATAGTTTACCACCGGCGATTTTTCCGGACCGATACAACCTGAGGACCTTTAAGAAAATAGCTTTTACTCCTTTGTAAAGGCCGGCAACGCACCTGCAATGCCCCTGTAGGCCGGGAGCTGGTGATAGGCGCGTTCCACGATTTTGTCGTGCATGCCTTTTTAAGGCTTGATAACTAACCCCAAAATATCAAAGATTGACGGGGCTTTAGGCCCCCCCGCGCATTCTTTTCATAAGGAAAAGCGCTTTTCTTTGTGTAGCGAATTTTCGTGTTTTTCCGTGATAGTATACTGCATGCCATTGTAATATACGGAAGTTCAAGCAAATTGAAGCTCTAATAATTGATGGCATGCGCCCCGCAGCGGCCCAAGATGATCAAAGGGTTCTGAAAACCTGAAAAAAATTAAAGGGTAATTCCGTGTTTTCAAATTGCATGCCGTTGTAAAGAATGGAAGTTTTTGTAATAAAAACACTCTGGAAAAATTGGCATGCACTCCTCGTATGCATTATTCTATAAAAAAAGCGTGAGCAGTTCACACGCGGTGGAAGTGAAGCATTCAGAAAAGTAGACTGAGATAACAGGAAAAACTGAATAGCATTTCATTTTCTAACAGGCTAAATACTATAGATAAGTATGTTTTTATCTTTTTCGTGTCGCTTTTTCGTTTCATAGACTTTCAAATTACATTGATTGTAAAAAAGTTATCAATCTAGAAAAGAGTAAATGCGGTTAAGTTTCCGCAACGTATCCACAAATAACAAAACCTTATTAAAGCTGTGCGAACTCCGTAAAGAAGAACATTATATTAAGAAAAAATCGAAGCATTAAAAGCATATATATATAAATATAATACATGACATTGCGGCGCAGTGTGTCAGTATGACTCGTGTAGGAGGCCGCCGGCTGGAACTATATCTGTGTCCGCGCAGCGAACTATATATACATTCCGACACGCGATATGCGAGCAAGCCGTAGACTGTTTTACACAGCTTGGTGATATGCGTTATCTTCTTAATGCCAAGTATAGACTATTAGAGCACATCAGATGAGTGCAAAGTGAAGGAACAACCTATGATCATATCTCTGTTATTTTGTGGGGTCTGTCCCTTCAAATTTTTGTGACCATTATGGAACAGACCACGCCGTGAAGCGGTGGTGTGAGAATATCTACTAACCATAATGTCTGTGTTATAGGAAACGACAGGGGGAAATTGATACAGGAAGTAGACAGCAGCATTTTTTTCTATAGGTGGCAAACGAGCACACAGCCCACTGGTGGTAAGTGGATGCTGTGGCTCATAGACACCTATATCTACATTC